>SJYQ01031057.1:8325-64051 GCA_006410935.1 Redunca redunca
TATATTCAAAAGCAGAGACATTACTTTGCCGACTAAGGTCCATCTAGTCAAGGCTCTGGTTTTTCCAGTAGTCATGTATGGATGTGAGAGTTGGACTGTGAAGAAGGCTGAGCGCCGAAGAATTGATGCGTTTGAACTTTGGTGTTGGAGAAGACTCTTGAGAGTCCCTTGGACTTCGAGGAGATCCAACCAGTCCATTCTGAAGGACATCAGCCCTGGGATTTCTTTGGAAGGAATGATGCTAAAGCTGAAACTCCAGTACTTTGGCCACCTCATGAGAAGAGTTGACTCATTGGAAAAGACTCTGATGCTGGGAGGGATTGGGGGCTGGAGGAGAAGGGGATGACCGAGGATGAGATGGCTCGATGGCATCACTGACTCGATGGACATGGGTCTGAGTGAACTCCGGGAGATGGTGATGAACAGGGAGGCCTGGCGTGCTGCGATTCATGGGGTCGCAAAGAGTTGGACACGACTGAGCGACTGAACTGAACTGAACTGATGATATTTAATACTGCCTTATCACCTTTAGTGCTCTATAAGTTAATTTTCCTTGCCTTAGATCTGGTTTAGAATCCACCTGCAATGTGAGAGACCTGGGTTCAATCCCTGGGTTGGGAAGATCCCCTGGAGGAGGGCGTGGTGACCCACTCCAATATTCTTGCCTGGAGAATCCCCATGGACAGAGGAGCCTGGCGGGCTGCAGCCCGTGGGGTTGCAGAGTTGGACAGGACTGAGCGACTAAGTGTAGCACAGCGCAGGGTAACTTTAGAAATGAGTGATCAGGGACTCCCTGATGGTCCAGTGGGTAAAGATTTTGCCTTCCAGTAAACGGGATGTGAGTTTGTTCCCTGGTCAGGGAGCTGAGGAGCCCACATGCCTTGAGGCCAAAAAACCGAAACAAAACAGAAGCAATATTGTAACAAATTCAATAAAGACTTAAAAAATAGCCCACATCAAGAATATCTTTAAATAAATTGAATGATCAGACTCTGTCCATTCTTCCCCCACCAGCACTCCCACAACTCTGGTTCAGCCCTTCCTTTGTCTTCCCTGGACTTCATGGTACCTTCATGGTACCTTCAGTTTCTGGGCTGTGAGCTTTCACAGTGTCATCTCATTTAAGCCCCATAGCCCCAGGTGATGTCATATTTTAAGGAAGAGGTACCACTAGAAAGTTTTGATCTTCCGTAAAGAGTTAGAAACAAGGTTTACTCAGAGAGTTCCTGTTCTCTATTGAACAGGCTCTTCATATGCACATCCTAGCAGATTCTAACTTAGCTAACAAAAGCCTTGGAGCTCTAAGAAGAGGAAGATCATTCATTAACATTCCTTTCCTGATATTGGGCATGTTGAAAATAACCTATTTAGCTAATACCTGTTATTCTTGGGCATCCAGTAAAGACTTAAAAAAACCACTCGAGGAAGTTACAGTTTTGTGGTCAGTTTACATAGTTTCTTAAGAATAAGAACCATAGTTGCTGTGTGTCTGGTATGGTGCACATGGAAATTAGTGGTGGTTCGTATGATTTGGTTTGGAATGTCAGGGTCCTCACTGACTTTTGAATGTTTGAGTGACGGGGGGGGGCGGGATGGGGGGGTTCATTGAGCACCAGCGCTTGTAAGAGGACTTAGAGAGGTGGTGTTAGGTACCTGCCCAGAGCCATCCCCCTGCCATGGAAACAGAATCCTCGTTTTGAACCTAGTGTCTTGCCACAGTACACTTAAGGAAGGTAGGCCCCTCCAAGTCAAGATTGGGCTTTGCCATCATGAAAATTGCGTTATCTTTTACCAGTGATTGTCTGAGAGGGGTGGAGGCAGTGGACAGTGTGAGACCCATTTCTGGCCAATGAGATCAAAGGGAAATAGGCCGGGGTAATGAGTTTTGGAAAACTTTTTTCTCTCTGGTAAAAAGAAATTTCTCCTTCCTTCGATACTGCTGTGTGAAGATATGATGTCTGGAGCACTGGCAGCCATCTTGCAGTCATCGTGGCTCAAAGACAAAGCCAGAATGCTAGGGCTTGCCAAGGGGACAGATGGAAAACCCAGATTCTCAGCTGCACTGCTGTTCTGTTGAATTGATAGCCCCGAAACCACCTATCTCAGAGCGGCCTGTTATATGAGATAATAAACACCTGTTGTCTAAGCCATTTTTAGTCAGGTGTTCTTTTACTTTCAGAGGAAAACATCTTAACTGATACAGGACTCTTTCCATTCTGTGGACAATATCAATTCAAAAAGGTTCAAAGAACACAGATTGGTGGGGGTGTGGTTGCACATCCATTGGCTCAGGGCACGAAAAAAGCTACAGTCAGTGCCAGCTTCAGACTTCACTGGGTCGAGTCTCCTGGACTTTCTCCATTTCTCAACAGTGCTTCCCTTTGTTTTGGCTTCCCCGTCAGGCTCTCTCCACATGGTAAGCCTCTCCAGCTCCAGGCTCACTCTCCTTGCAGTGGCAGTCACAGTGGGCGAGGTGCCCTCCTCTTCTCCCAGGTCCCACCAGAAGCTGTAAGGTGAACTCACCAGATGGCCGTCCAGAACCGGACATGGAGTGGAGTGATGGTAGGGGTCAGCCAAGGCTGTTCCACCACGGAGTTTATGTCTTTGCTAATGTTACACAAATAACTGTAGCCAGAAAAACAGGTCTTAGGATGGAAAGTCCATCTTACTTTCAGTACTGATTTTCTAACTCAGGTGATTGGAATGCTGAAAGCACTTCTAGGGATCATGCTGGGGTCCAGAAAGTTTTTGCTATATTAGAGGACATTTGGTTAGAATTTAGAAATGCTGACAAAGCTTTCAAAATAGTCCTGTGATTCATAAAGCCATGTAGATGAGAGGGAAACTTTTTTCTCCTACTGGAGCAAAGTGTAACAAAATACTGAGATAGCCACCATTTCAAGAATTTCCAATTTTTGTGCCAAAACAGCTGCCAAAGAAAATGAGGTTTTCATTCTCTCAGGGATACGTTTTCCTAGCCTACTTCTTCTAACCGGAAGTTACTTTTTAGTCCGTAGTCATTTAGATATCGTTGACCTTTTGTGTTAAGCATCCAGAGTTCCTAAGAAACTGTTGGTGTGGACAAGGACTGTCCGGGAGCTTCTCCGGTGGTCCAGTGGCTAAGACTCTGTGCTCCCAATGCAAGGGGCCCGGATTCAGTCCCCGGTCAGGGCACTGGATCCCACAAGCCGCAACTAGATAAGTTAGCATGCTGCAACTAAGACCTGGTGCAGGCAAAGATAAATTTTTAAAATATTAAAGAAGAAGAAAAAAGAGAAAAGGACTATCTATATTCTAAACAGCACATTTCTACTCTTCTATTTTATTATATTTTCAAGTGAATCCTGAGACTTTCATTCTTTATAGAAACACAGTAAAGTTCTGAAGACATCTCCTGGACCCTTGCTCACAGCTTTCAGATATTTTCTGTATTTAGGAAGTTTTGTGGTCTGGGCCTTTTTAAGTAAATTTTTTTGGGCACATTTAAATAGCTATACCAAAAAAGAAAAATCCTTTTTTTTTTTTTTGACAACCAGCTCCACTTATCATGCCTCTTTCTCTCCAAACTACGCTTGGAAGTACACATATCCAGCAGATGACTTGACTTGGTTTGAGTTGATACCATTTTTTGTGTTCTTTATTTTTTCCAGTTCTTTCCATGTATTAGTAAAGTTCACATATTTATATATTTGGGACTGAAATTGATAAAGAGTGAAAATAAATTATTATCCTGTCCACTGTTCTGATATATATAGCAGAAACAGGAGTAGATTTTTTTCCTTAGTCATACTTTACTGTAGAGTGAGGAAAGACCAGAATGGGTTTAAGAGTGGAAATTTGATGACATGTTCCAGGATTTAGCCTAAATACTGCTGCTGCTGCTAAGTCGCTTCAGTCGTGTCCGAGTCTGTGCGACCCCATAGATGGCAGCCCACCAGGCTCCCCCGTCCCTGGGATTCTCCAGGCAAGAATACTGGAGTGTGTTGCCATTTCCTTCTCCAATGAGTGAAAGTGAAGTCGCTCAGTCGTGTCCGACTCTTTACAACCCCATGGACTGCAGCCCACCAGGCTCCTCCGTCCGTGGGATTTTCCAGGCAAGAGCACTCGAGTGGGGGGCCATTGCCTTCTCCAATGCATGAAAGCGAAATCGCTCAGTTGTGTCCGACTCTTTACAACCCCATGGACTGCAGCCCACCGGGCTCCTCCGTCCGTGGGATTTTTCCAGGCAAGAGCACTGGAGTGGGTGCCATTGGCTTCTCCGAGCCTAAATACTACTGACAGACAAATCAAGTTTTAACTTGTAACTGGATTTGATTGAATCATTGAGTAAATAGAAATACACAAATGTGCTTCCTTGTCACAGTCTTAACTTTGTGCTTGTAGTTATGTTAGCTCCTTTAGTTTTGTTAAGATTGTAATTTTTTAAGAGTAGGGCTCTTTCTGTCTATGGAAGATTTCAGTGGAAGTTGAAAAAATATCATTCAGTTCCTGCGTTGCTGACCCTGAGTAATTCTGAAAATAGCATATACAGTGATTGCAGTTCTAATTTTACTTAAGTTTTTTTTTCGGGGGGAGGGGGAGGATAAACAGTCTTTATTTCACCAGCAAATAAATTCAGGTCATCTCAGGTTTAGTAACCAAACGGATGATTAAAAAAAACATGTTTGCCCTCAGATTTTTTAAATTGTAAAATTTTTTTAAAAAGGGGATTGTAGACATATATATATATATACACACACACACATAGGACTTAGAAATTTATATAAGTATAAATGTATAAATAGATATCTTTGTTGTTGTTTAGTCACTAAGCCGTGTCTGCTTGAGACCCCATGGAGTATCACCCACTAGACTCCTCTGTCCATGGGATTTCCCAGGCAAGAATATTGGAATGGGTTGTTGCCATTTCCTTTTCCATCTAATTTACTTAAGTTATAAAAAAAAGTTATGTTTTTTTAAAGAAAACTTAAAGCAAGAGTCCCGACTGTAACTGTTAACAGCTTTAATGAGAGTTTGACAGTGATGCAGCTTGATCTGTCCCGTGGCTAAACTCTCCCTGAAACTTAGATACTTTGATTTATATTAGAGAAAGAACAGGCATTCATTTGTTGGCATTAAAGTAGCAGTCTTAGAGGTGGAGGCCAAAATTGGTTGTCAAATTGACAAAATGATCGCATTAGAGTCTCAAGATTTTCCAGGCTGTTGCACTCCAAGAATAATGCTAGCACGGACTTTTAACCTGTGCTTCTGCAGACATGGGTCAGAGGTGACAGTTTACTCTTGAAACGTCTTCTTGCTCTTTCACTGCCGTTAGTGCAGTGTGATATTGCCCTTTTGCCTGGACTCTTGCTCCTACTTTTCTAACCATCTTCTCTTGGCTCAGCATTTTTTCCATCTTAAAGTTACATTTTACACTTGAATCTTTCAGATATGTCAGAATAGTGAAGTAGTCTCAACTTGAGAAGAGAAAGGTTGCTAAAGGATTGCATCTTGAAACTTGCTTTTCCGGGCTGACTTCTACACATTTCCTCTTTCATCACATACATGCTCTCAGTGGGCTAGAAAGGAATAACATTCCACTGAAGAAGTAAGCCACCTTTAAATATATATGTGTATAGGGCTTCTCCGGTGGCTCAGTGGTGAAAAACTCCACCTGCCAGTGCAGGAGACATGGGTTCCATCCCTGGTCTGGGAAGAGCCCCCAGAGGCAGCTAAGCCCCTGTGCCCCAACTACTGAGCCTGTGCTCTAGAGCCCGGGAGCCACGACTGCCGAGCCGATTGCCATAACCCCTGAAGCCTGCGTGCCCTAGAGCCCGTGCCCTGCAACAGGAGAAGCCACCGCAGTGCGAAGCCTGCTCCCTGCAACTGGAGGGTAGCCCTCGCTTGTTACAACTAGAGAAAGCAAATCTAGGCGCAGCAACAGAGACCCAGCACAGCCAAAAACAAACAAAAACTGCATCAACAGCACGTCCCCAGAAAACAGACAGACAGCCCTGAGGACCCGACTCCTCTCTCTGGCGAGTCTCTGTCTTTCAGAATACTATCTTTGGAGTAGCTATTTTAGTATAGGTGGCAGCATCAAGGACGGGAATTTCAAAATTAACCTTATTATGAGATAAGTGGTTCTATGATTATAGCTGACAAAATGTGCTAACAGTATTTTAAAAAATCATTTGTGGTTAAAAACATATTGCCTCAGTAATTATATTCTTTTCTACCTGTTTATGTAGTGGCCAGACCTGTCTCCTCATGGTGATCAGCCTTAGTCATCCCCGCCAGTGTGGGAGGTTTCCAGGCCTGCTGGTCTGTAGGCACAGAGCCCAAACTGATCAGGCAGTTTCTGAGGTTAACTCTTACTGTGCGAACCCTGGTAGCCATGTCCCCTTCTGGGAGCCAGGTCCTTTCAACACACTGAGCCTACAGTTTCAGGCTAAGGGAAGTAGAAACCCTTGAAGTGGGAATCTCCACTCCAAAGGGAGTCCCTGAGAGTGGTGTGGTGGTGCTCCCGCTGTGTGCTGTACCCACGCTTGCCTGTTGGGTATGTAACCCCCCGTAGTGGTTTAAGAAGTACAGTGCCTCTTAGAGGAGGGCTCCGTTCCTCACAGACGTCATCTCCAAGCTGGTGCCTCGGGTTCGTCTTGAAGAGGCGGCTGGCCACTCCAGCTGGTAGCTTCGGGATAGGACCGTGTGGCGCCCACGGCCGCAGCCCACATCTGCACCTCCTTTGTCACAGAGCGAGGCTCCTGGTTTGACATGTGGTTGTACAGTACCCCAGTACTTGTGCCTGTGGACCCACACGAGTCTGGTCTTCAGTGTCATCTTAAAGTGGGTGTTCCTGGGCCTCTCTGGCCCCATAACTCGGTAGACGTGGCATCCCAGCTTGTGAGGGATGGTGCTGGCTGTGTGGGCACTTGATGGCCCATACTCAGGGGCTCTGTCTCTGCCACGGCCCAAGAGCATGCCAGGAGCTGTTGGGGCCCTTTCCCCTTCTGGTTCTCTTCTGCGTGTGGCAAGACCTCGCTCCGACCCCAGGGGTCTGTGCCGAGAGACCCTCCCCTGGGGGCTTGCCGGCCTCCCTTTCTAGCAGATACTTCGGTCCCGTGGAGTCAGCCAGATGGCGGAAGCGGCAGAGCTGCTGGAGCTGCGCCCGGTGGCTCTTACCTCGCCCAGAACCATCGGCCTCTTAAACACCAGTGAATGGGTGGGAGTAGTTTTCTCAAGTGTGAGATGTGTTGCCTCCAAAACCTGGGGGAGGCCTCCCAAGCACTGTGCTTCTTTATTAGAGTAGGAGTTACTGACCTTGTCCTTTGCATGGAGGCAGCGTCTTGGTGTGCTCCAGACCACTTGATCCCCGAAAACGGCCCCCAAAAGTCTCCATCCTCTGAAGCATCTGTGTCTTACCAAGACATCTCCTTGCCACGTTGTGCTTATCAGCTTAGCGTGAGTTCAGTAGTGGACCAGTGTGTTGTCCTGAACACCCGAATGGTCTGTGTCCATGGGGGCTATATTATGACAGGAAGCAGGAGTTAGCCTAAGGCCTCATTTGGGGGCATCTGTAATCTTGAAGTAGCCTGGGAACTCTGTATTCCAGCAGGGTGGTGGGGCCACTTCTGGAAGGTTCTGGAAGGTCCACAGGAAGCTGCAGGTTAAAAGTGCTTGTGTGCATCTCCAGGCTCCCCAACCCACACGTCTGATCCCACTTCTCCCGTATGGGAGCCCTGCTACGAGAAGGTGTGGGAGGTGTGTCTTCCTGAGTTCACCTTTCTCTGAAGGTCTGCCTCTCTTGCGGTTCAGACTTGCCCGGTCTTCAGCTCTGGAGACCGTCCGACTGCAGGAGATGAGGGCCGATTTCAGTGCTGCCGAGGCGGCCCTCTGACTCGCACCCTTTGCTTGAGGTTGGTGGTGGTTTCAGCCTTCCGTGCTCTCTCTTCAGAGCATCAGTGGCACTCAGCGACAAGCGCAGTTCCTCCTTTTATCTTTGATTTTGGCTGCTCTGCAGCGTGTGGGATCTCAGATCCCCATCCAGGGGTGAAACCTGTGCCCCCGCACTGGAAGTGTGGAGTCTTAACCACTGGACTGCCAGGGAAGTCCCACTACTTTTCTTACAGTTATTCCTTCAGCCATAACCTCTTTAACACCAGAGATGTTACATGAGCCCCCGCCTCCTCCAGCAGCCACGACCCATCCACCATGAGTGAAAGTCTCGGCAGTGGCCCTGCTGCCCTCGGTGAGGGACGAGCAGTGTTCTGCCTCCAGTGTTGGGGCCCTTTGCCAAGCAGCTGTGGAGGGGTCCAACTCCAGAACCCCGTTCTTCGAGTGTGCTTCCCGCGACCACCCCACTCCTAGAACTAGGGTCCCAGCTGGCTCCCTAAACACAGGATCTGAGACGGGCTTGGGGACAGGTCACGCACTGCGGGGTGTTCTTTAGGAGTAAGTCTGTAAGGAGGGAGTCAGCCAGGCTGGGCAGGGAGCGAGCCAGACAGTGGGTGTGACCTCAGCGTAGTCCTCGCCTGGCCTCAGTACATGGCTCTGGGGCAAGTCTGCCCGGCAGCCTCTGTCTTTCCTTCAGGTAAAGGGGTAGGACTTCTCTACCCCCATCAGGTGGTCAGTGGCTGTGAGTGAGTGTGGGGCGGGCACAGCTTCCAAGATGAGGTGCCTCGTGGCAACTAAGGGCAGTTGTCTGGACAAGGGGACAGCTGTGAGCCCTTAGTAGCCGCACAGCTGGGCCCAGTGCAGGGGACTGGGCTGGCCCCATGGCCCGGGGTTTACCACAGTAAGCTCTTCATGACATTTAAAACTCCTGGATGCTTGACCCAGCAACCCCTTTTTCAGGGGTTTTGCCTGTGGATACCCTTACACAGGGGAAACGATGTGTTTGCTCAGATGGGAATGGCAGTGAGAGCAAAGCATGGAAGACACCTGTGTGTCCATTCCGAGGGCAGATCACTGGATGGCACAGTGGAAGGCCCTGCAGCCACTAAAAACACGGAAAGCCTGAGGAAGCTCTGTGTGCTGATATGAATAGTTTCTAAGAGGTAGTGGTAAGTTAAAAAAGTTGATACCGTACTACCGTTTACCTTAAAATTTGTGTTACATGTGAATGCCTGTGCACGTATATGATTTGATTTGATTTTTAAATTTCGTTTGCTTATTTTTGGCTGTGCTGGGTCTCTGTTGCTGCACAGGCTTTTCTCTCGTTGTAGCACGCGGGGCCACTGTTCTCTAGTTGCGGGGCTTGGGCTTCTCACTGCCGTGGCCTCTTGTTTCGGGACACGGGCTCCAGGGCACGCAGGCCCGGTCGTTGCATCTCCCGGACGCAGAGCACAGGCCTAGTAGGTGTGACGCACAGGCTCAGTTGCTCCATGCGTGTGGGATCTTCCCAGATCAGGGATCAAACCTGTGCCCCCTGCATTGGCAGGTGGGTTTTGTTTTTAACCAATGAGCAACTAGGGAAGCCTCTTGCATGTATATGATTTAAAATGTACAGACACTCAGCAGAAATGTATAGTATAACCAAGAAACTGGTAACATTGCTGCTGCTACTGCTAAGTTGCTTCAGTCCTGTCTGACTCTGTGTGACCCCATAGATGGTAGCCCAGCAGGCTCCCCCGTCCCTGGGATTCTCCAGGCAAGAACACTGGAGTGGGTTGCCATTTCCTTCTCCAATACATGAAAGTGAGAAGTGAAAGTGAAGTCGCTCGTGTCCGACTCTTAGCGACTCTTAGGAACCTGGGGTTCCTCCAGTCCATGGGATTTTCCAGGCAAGAGTACTGGAGTGGGGTGCCATTGCCTTCTCCGACTGGTAACATTGGTGGCCTCCAAAAATGAGAAAAGAAGCCAGGATAGGACAGAGACTTAAGTTTTCACTGCAGACTCTCTTGGAGCTTTCAAGTTTTAAAACAAGTCTAGACCTGCTCTTTACTAGCTGGGTGATGCTGGTCCTTGGCCTTTGGTTTCCTTTTCTGTAAAATGCAGGTGACAGTACCTTTACTTCACAGGACTGACGATACTAAACAGGGCAAGGCATAGAAATCACTTAGTATATTGCCTACGCGCTAAATAGTCAGTAACTGTCACATGCTGTTATTAATATTATTATCATTTATGTTGCTATGGTCTGTTACCTTGTAGGGTAATGGTGAGAATGAGCTTAAGTAATATACATTGTACACTGTAGGACAGTGCCTAACACCACAGTGTATGTGTGTTTCTTTTTAACACAATGCAAATAAATACGTGTGTGTGCATATATATACATACATATATTTCTCCTTTTTTAAGGGAACTGGGATCATGTCCTACATCTTGTTTTGTAACCTGATTTTATACTTAATATATTTTAAGCATTTTCCGATAATGCTCATACTGAAGAGCACTCGTGGTCTACAGTGATGATGGTAGACCAGCAGTGCCCCCTGGGAGAGAGAGGGAGGGTGTTAGTCTGAGGCAGCAGGGCAGGTGGGCTGCCGCGGTGCGGTCTCCCCGTGTCTCAGCCTCAGGAGGTGGTAGAATGCACCCGGGAGCCAGCCGTCCCCTGTCACTCGCTGGCCCTGAGCTGTCAGAAAAGCTGGGTAAACTCTCTGAGCTTTTCTGCCCAAAGCATTCTCTTGAGGATTAATAATAAAATAAAAATTTGTAACGTGGAGATGCATGCTCAGATTCTTTTTACTGATAGGGATGATTGCAGCTAGGGTTTATTTCCAGGGTGTCTGGTTGTGTGATATAAATTAATTTCTTCTGTATACTAGATTGATTTGACCTAACTTTGAACCTCAATCTCAAAAGATAAAGGAGGAGTTGGCCAATTTGATGCTACACCGTAGTTAAGTTCTAGGACACTTCAAAGGATTACTTGTGTAATAGTATTAGTAGTAAGCTTCCAGTTCCTCATAAATAGTAATACAGAAACAAGTTTAGACAATGGAATAATCATGGATTCTCAGATGTGATTGCTTCATGTGGAATTACAAAAGCATTTATTGTAAGTATTAAAGTTTGGTATACATTTACAAGGGAAAAAGAAAGTTGAGGTTTTAATAACAACAACAACAAAAACACTAGCTTTGAGAATGAAGTCTGAAATCATGGAAAGAGGATCAGTCTCCCTTGTAATCAGGAACAGTCACTGAGTGCAGAGTGCGCTGTAAAAGCAAACTGAAACCTTAAAAGTACAGCTTCTCGCCTGTCTTATTGGCAGAAGAGGCTGATGATTTTCCAGAGCTGGTGAGGATGCTTTGGTGCAGGGGTTTAAATCCGCATAACCACTTTGGAGGATAGTTTGGCAACAGTTTCAGAGATAAAAATGCTCATGCCATTCATTGTCTCTGGATCTGCCCTAGGGAAATAAATACAAAGAGGCATGTATATGCCTGCTCCCTGCAGCTGTTAATGATAGGCAGCTGGAGATAGCCATCACGGGAGGAATGTTAAAATAGTGACTTTCAAAAAATACAGGTGAGGTGAGGTGAAGTCGCTCAGTGGTGTCCGACTCTTAACTACCCCGTGGACTGAAACCTAATACAGGGGGAGGGATAAATTAGAAGATTGGGATTAACACACACTACTATAAATAAAGTGAATAGCCAACAAGGACCTGCCGTATAGCCTAGGAAACTATACTCAGTATTTTGTAATAACCTGTAAGGGAAAAGAATCTGAAAAACAATATATATGTGTATAACTGAATCACGTGCTGTACACCTGAAAATAACATGACATTGTATATCAACTCTGCTTCCATAAAATTAAAAATAATTTAAAGTAGAATTTACATACCATAAATTTCAAAGTGTACAGTTCAGTGCTTTTAAGTATATCCACAGGCTTGCACAACCTCACTACTATCTTCCTTAATTCCAGAACATTTTTATCCCCTCAAAAAGACACTCTCTGAGGCTCCCCTGGTGGCTCGGTGGTGAAGAATCTGCCTGCCAGTGCAGGAGACACGGGTTCGATCCCTGATCTGAAAAGATCCCATATGCCCCAGAGCAGCTGAGCCCGTGCCCCACAGCTGCTGAGCCTGTGCCCTGGAGCTCGGGAGACACAGCTGCTGAGCCCCTGCTCCACAGTACGAGAAGCCCCTGCAGTGAGAGGCCGGTGCAGCGTGACCAGAGGAAAAGGCCACACAGCAGGAAACACCCAACACAGCCAAAAAGAAATACATTAAAAAAAAAAATACTCCCTACACATTAGCAGTCACTCCTCATTCTCCACTTCCCTTGTCCCTGGCAACTGCTAACCTCCCGCCTATCTCTAGATTCGTCTGTTCTAGACATTTCATATGAATTGAAACCGTGGGAATTATAGGTATCAGAATCTGGCTTTTGGGGGATGGGGAAGGCGTAATCATTTTGAGATATAATTCACCATACAAGTTACTCATCAAATGTAACCTGTATTTAAATGTAACCTGTAAACCTGTAAAAGTTCAGGGATTTAGCATAATATATTCACAGAGTTGTGCGACCATTACAGCAATTTTAGAACATTGCTTCATCCCCAAAAGAAATCCCATACCCTTTAGCTGTCATCCCTAATACTGTCCAGGAAAGCATTTCTGTCTCTGTAGACTTGCCTGTTCTGGATATTTCATATAAGTGGATCATAAAAGCTGTCTTTTGTGTCTGGCTTCTTTTACTTAGCATGTTTTCAGGATCCATCCACATTGCAGCATGTATCAGTAGTTTACTCCTCTGTATCTCCAGATAACATTCCACTTGTGGATATACCACATCTTGTGTATCCGCTCATCAGTTGGTGGACATTTGGGTTGTTCCCCCTTTGGGCTAAGAATGCTGTTATGAACATCCAAGTTTTCTGCTCTCTAGGGTGGAATTGCTGGGTCATATGGTAACTTTCCGGAGAAGGCAATGGCACCCCACTCCAGTACTCTTGCCTGGAAAATCCCATGGATGTAGGAGCCTGGTAGGCTGCATGCAGTCCATGGGGTCTCGAAGAGTCAGACACGACTGAGCGACTTCACTTTCACTTTTCACTTTGATGCATTGGAGAAGGAAATAGCAACCCACTCCAGTGTTCTTGCCTGGAGAATCCCAGGGACGGGGGAGCCTGGTGGGCTGCCGTCTGTGAGGTCGCACAGAGTCGGACAGGACTGAAGCGACTTAGCAGCAGCAGCAGCAGCATGGTAACTTTCACTGTTGGAGGAATTGCCAAACTTTTCTATAACAATTGTACCATTTTTACATGCCCGCCATCGATATATCAATATTAAGTGTCCCAATTTCTCTACATCCTTGCTGACACTTGTTATTTTTCCGTTTTTAAACAGTGATAGCCATCCTAGTCGGTATGAAGTGACGGATCACTGTGGTTTTCATTTGCATCTCCCTGATGACTAACAACGTGAGGTGTCTTTCCTTGTGCTTACTGGCCATTCGTGTACCTTCTTTGGAGAAGTGTCTGTTCAGCCTCTGGCGTGTTTACGCCATGCTGTAGAGCTGTTAAAAATGAATGAGGCAGGGCTGTGTGTAGTAACCCCTGATCCTAACACTTGCAAAATAGCAAATAATAGGAAGATAGAGTACATTTTATATAAATACTCACAGGTGTGCCTTGTATGTACATACACACACACACTGTAGAGCTGTGTGGTTAATATAAATATGTAAGAGGGTGGAGAAAGGGTCTGCTGGAATATTCCCCAGACTTATCAAGACAGTTGGTTACCTTGGAATGGGAGACAGAGAGCTAGACGGGGTGGGATTTCATCAAGAGACTTTTTTCTTGTTTATAACGTCTTACAAAGGATTCATAAACTATCTGGTTAATAAAAAAATTTGTATGAAAACTCCTTAAAATATATACACAATTTAAAAAGATAAGAAAAAGGAGCAACTGGGGAACTTTGAGAAAGATTAGAATAAGTGCTTTCATAGCACGTGGCAGGTGAGTGTCTGATTGGAAGTGGAGGTGATAGTTGCTCGGTCGTGTCCGACTCTTTGAGACCCCATGGACTGTAGCCCGCCAGGCTCCTCTGTCCAGGATTCTCCAGGCAAGAACACTGGAGTGGGTTGCCGTTCCCTCCTCCAGGGGATCTTCCTGACCCAGGGACTGAACCCAGGTTTCCTGCATCACAGGCAGATTCTTTCCTGTCTGAGCCACCAGGGAAGCCCATAGGAGTGTATGATTACTGTCCTGAAAATGTCAGTGATCATTATTCCCTTTATAGCTCAAATCTATCAGATTTTGTCTTACTCCATTTGGTCAAAAGTTCTGTTGTTGTTTTACTCATATATAACAATGCACAAATAGTACAGAGGTTTATAAAGCTAAAGTGCACTTATTTCCTCTCTTCACCTCAAACCCTCCTTCCCCATGACAGCATTTGTGCAGCTTCTTCTCCTAATAAAACTCTATGTTCTCATATTTTCTCCTCACCCCCACCCAATAAGGTATGTTTCTTCAGCTCTCTGTTGTTGATGGAGAAAAGCTTCTTCCTCTAGGAAAAAGAAAAGTCTTTTTAATTTATTTTTTGGCCACAAGGCATGTGGGATCTTAGTTCTCTGTCCAGGGATCCACCTTGCACCCCCTGCATTGGAAGCGTGGAGTCCTAACCACTGGACCACCAGGGAAGTCTTTGAGTGTCTGAGACGGTGGTCTTCAGCCTTACTTTGTATCCCCTGTACCAGAGATGGTGGCAAGGCAGGTCCCGAGTTCTGCTCAGATATCTTTATTTTATAAAAATTTCCCCTGCTGATTCTATTCTGATGTGCCCACGGGGTCAAGAATCATTTATCTAGTGAGGGACAGAGCAGTCATAAGTTGTACCTGTGACGCTTCTTCGAGAATTGTTTTTGGTGGGTTCTTTATGAGCGAGATGGTCTGTTTTATTCCAGGAATTTCAAAGAACCTTTCTTTTAGGTTATTTTCAGCATCAGGACTTTATCTCTAACTAAATACTCTACGTGGCGCTGCCATCTGAGCCTGAGAATGTGATCTTTAATTGCTTTGTGAAAATGATAGGAATAAGCAGTAACAGGGCAAATTTAGCTTTCTGCCATTTTACATTGAAGATGAGCGGATAAAGCAAAAATGAGTGGTGGTAAGTCTTCCATTCCAGGCAAACTACCCTTTGGTCTTGTTTTATAAAGCTTTTTTTGCCCCTCTCCACCCCCTCCTCCCCACCCTCAGATTTTCGTAGACTGTTACGGGAGGTTTGCCTGAGATGCAGGTGGGAAACTCATATGATTTGTAAAACTCCACACTAATTTCCATTCTTAGGTTTTCAAACACAAAACTTGCAGAAATTCATAAAAGCCACTCAGAGACGTAATAGTAATCAGTTTCTTTAGAATAATAAACTCAAGAAATCTTTCTTATATCTTAAATTTTTTGTTAATCTGTACATTTTCTCTTCTAGGTATTCTCATGGGAGCAGTTATAAAAATTATAGAGTTTAAAAAACTGGCAAATTGGAAGGTAGGTTTACCCAACTGTTCTTTTTTTTAACATAAGTACAGTTTTGATTGGTTCTTAGTTTTAGTGACAGTGAAGGTTATGGTGGCCTTCTTATCATCACTTGACTGTCTGTGAAGTTTATATTGTCCCATTGATTTTAGTAGATTAGGGTTGATATCTTTATATCTGAGTTTTCTGAAAAAGCATAAATCTCTGTTTTGAGTTAAGAAGCATTCAATGCCGTGTTTTGTTATTTGTGTGCATTTTTACAGTCTTAAGATTACCTTGCTGTATGCTGGTCGCTCAATCATGTCTGACTCTGTGTGACCCCATGGGCTATAGCCTGTAAGGCTTCTCTGTCCATGGAATTCTCCAGGCAAGAACACTGGAATGGGTGACCATTCCCTTCTCCAGAGGATCTTCCCAGCCCAGGGGTCAAACCCAGGCCTCCTGCATGGCAGGCGGGGTCTTTACCGTCTGAGCCTCCATTGGAGCCCTTGCTGTATACAGCCCTCTAACCATCGTTAAATGCTGAACAGTGTTTGTTTCTCCTGATTCCATTCTAACGGCTGCAGCGAATGAGACTTACCTACCCAGCGCCGTAGACCGTAGAGAGTGCTTCACACACTAGCTTCTGTCATCCTTGTGACAGCTATGGGGTTAGGTAGACCTCACATTATCTCCATTTTCACAGGTGACCTCTGGGGGTCGGGGCATGTCCAGCATCACAGAGCTAGAGAGAGTTGAGCGGCCCTTGCGTCCAGGCCCTCTGGTCTGTGTGCTCTGTATTTTCTCCTCCGCACCACGCTCTCCTCACTTTGTGGATGTTCATGCCCTTCCATTCCCTCAGGGGTCATTAGCACGTGACCATAGTCTGTGGGCCACGGACTGATTGAAACTTGAGTAGGAAGCTTAGCAAAACTGATTTTGTGAAGGGAAAGAAGGTCCATTGCAAAATATTAAAAGAATTGTATGATAAAAATATACATTCGAGCCCCCCCCCTACTTTGAGCCAGCTCCTAGGTGTGAAGATTAATTTACTTGTGGAACTATAGAGTATAAAATTTGCAAAACGAGCCTCATAGTCTGAGGTAAAATGCAATTTGAAACTGTTATAAATAATATTCAGTCAGTATCCTGTAATAATCTATAATGGAAAAGAATGTGAAAAATAATATATATATATGCATATATATATGTAAAACTGAGTTTACATCAAAATCAAATACAACGTTGTACATCAACTATACGCCAATAAAAAAGAGGCTACATTTATAAAATAATTATAGTATTCAGGACATATTGTATGTGTTAAATGAATTCCCAGTATGTGTATTGAGCTCGGAATATTTCTAGAACTCCCCTCCTCCTGGGAAGGGACTGGGCAGGCCCCACTGGAGCGCGTTGTGTATAAAGCTTGGCCTTCCTGCAACTGGTTCACTTTAACCTCCTCACAGTGGCTCATTCTCGGGCAGGGAGCACAGACCGTACACCCTTTCTCTACTCTTACCCTGGATAGAGCCTGATGTGTAAGTACCACCCCCGACACATTTTGTTTGATTTAAAATCAGTCGATCAAAGTTGGAATCAATTTAAAACCATTAAAAAAATCATTAGTTTTCTTTTAAATATTATTAATCTATATAAAATTCTAGAAGTTTCATGTAAAAATGTGACCTGGTATCTCTGGAAGAAGCGGAAGCTCTCTCAGCCCCAGGCCCACGCTCTCCCTGCTGAGTGCAGCTGCTCCCTAGGGACTGTGGGGTAGCCCAGGGAAGTCTGTGAGTGGGTGGGCCTGCTCTGAGCAGGACGAGGAGAAGAGTTATCTTAATTTTCTGTGCTTCAGAGTTACTAAATATATTTTTCAGTGGGGGTTGGGTTTCAAGTTAAAGAATAGTAATGTATTTAATAGTATAGACAAGTGAACCACATTCAGGCAGCCAGTGCTTGACCTCAGAAAAGGGTGAGGTTTTTAGGCTAAGACAGTTGGGCAGGCTCTCCAGAGGAGCTGGTGCTGGTGGAAAGCCGCCGCAGGAAGCAGGGCCTGTTTGGAAACCTGCTGCTGGGGGGAGCGGAGGGAGGGAAGGAAAGCAGTGATGGAGCGGTGTTTTCGTCCCGTGCTGTTTTGTTTCCAGACTCTCTTGCTGGGGGGCCTTCTACCTTTGTTGTCTTATGCTTAATATATTTAAGTCAGCCTGCTTGTTTATGTACGTGCATTTTTACAACAGTTTTTAAAAAGCTTTTATTGTGGTAAAATGAGAACATAAAATTTAGCATTTGAGCGATTTTTAAGTGTACAGTTCAGTGGCATTAAATACATTCACAGTGTTATTTAATCGTAACCACTATTATTTATTTTTCATCATCCCAGACAGAAACCCTACCCATTAAACAATTCCCCATTCCTCTTTACCTACTTTGTATTCCACTTTCTGTTTGTCTGTGTTTTTTTTAACATTTTCTGTTTTTTTAGTGGCCCCTATTCCACTTTCTATGTTTATGAACTTAACTATTCTAGTACCTCAAATAAGTAGAATCATGCAATATTTGTCCTTATGCATCTAGCTTATTTTCTTTACCATGATGTTTTTAAAGTTCATCCACACTGTAACCTGTAGCATCACTTCTTTCCTTTTGATGGCTGAATAATATTCCATGATAGGCACATACCACACTTTGTTTATCCATTCATCTGTTGATGGGCCCGGGTTTGTTTCCACCTTCTGACTGTCATGAATAATGCTGCTATGAACACTGGTGAACGTTTATTTTAAATAAGGAAAGTTTATAATACTGTTTGAAGTGGGAAACCGAAAAGGACACTCTCATTGGGTTCAAGGGCTCACCTAATCCAGCAAGATCTCAACTGGATTCTGCCCTTAATTCCATCTGCAAAGACCCTATTTTCCAATCAGGTCGCTTCGGAGGTTCCAGGTGGACATGACCTGGGGACCAAGGATGCTGTGAGCCCAGTGCAGGCGGGCTCTCCTTTCTCCCAGGAGAAGTGTAGTTTCTGAAGCTTCAAGAGTCTCTGCTGTGGTCCTACCACACAGAGCCTGCAAGTACGGTGCCCCGAAAATCACAGAGGCTGGCGCATTTCTTTCACATGGCCCCAGTCTGAGTTGTGAGCTGTTATTTTAAGACTTAATAAGACATTTTCACCTCTTTCCCTTTGGCACGCCACTGAAGATCCTGGTGTCGCCATGGGCTGCCACCCCGCCTGTTGTTACCGGTATTGTGAGAACAAGCTGTACTCAAAGTCCCGCTTCTGCCAAGGTGTTCCTATGCTAAGATTCGCATCTTTGACTTGGGGTGTAAGACGGCCAGAGTGGATGAGTTCCCTCTCTGTGGCCACATGGTGTCAGATGAGTATGAGCGGCTCTCCTCTGAAGCCCTGGAGGCTGCCTGTATTTGTGCCAACAAGTACATGGTGAAAAGCTGTGGCAAAGATGGTTTTCACATCCGAGTGCGGGTCCACCCCCTTCCATGTCATCCGTATCAACAAGATGTTGTCTTGCGCTGGAGCTGATAGACTCCAGACAGGTATGCGCGGCGCCTTTGGAGAGCCCCGGGGCACAGTGGCCAGGGTCCACAATGGCCAGGTCATAATGTCCCTCCGCACCAAGCTGCAGAACAAGGAACATGTGATTGAATCCCTCAGCCGGGCCAAGTTCAAGTTCCCTGGCCACCAGAAGACCCACGTCTCTAAGAAGTGGGGATTTACCAAATTCAGCGCGGATGAATTTGAGAACATCGGTGGCAGAAAAGCGACTCACCCCAGCTGGCTGTGGGGTCAAATACATCCCTAATCGTGCTCCCCTGGAAAAATGGCAGGCCCTGCACTCATGAGCATCAGTGCTGTCCCCTCCTTAGTCATGCTCACCAATAAATGCTATTTCCTGTCCAAAAAGAAGGCATTTTCAGAAGTCATCCTTTGTTTCTATTTTGAGCCTTTTTCGAATTTCATTTTAAGTCTTTATGGTAACAGCCATACATTTGAAAGGGTACATTTATCATTCTTTTGACAAGGGATTTTGACAAGAAATCAGACTGTCAAGATTGTGGCTTGGGAATTTTCTTTTGAAAAGGTCTGGATTTTGCAGTTTTAAATAGGCTGTATTACCTGTCATCATTTGGGTCTAAGAACCAGTATGTATTGTACTTCCAATCCACCACAGTTAGAGCTTCCTTCCTTCCTTTGTCCCTTCCTTCCTTCATCCCTTCCTTCCTTCTTTCCATAGGTTTGTAAGAAGAGAGCTGTATTAATATAGAAGATGAAATTATTATTTCATCCCCCCAAAGTTACAGTAACTTTGCCCCTGAAGATATTCATATTCTCAAAATATATTTCATAATGGTACTTAATATTTGAATCTGAAAGCATGGCAAGGGGCTCACTTTATACCCATGTCCCAAGTTGCAGGAGCATCAGGTGAGAACTGTTTCATCCAGTCAGATTTAGGAACATGGCATAGTTGTCTATGATAGACAGAGAAAAGGCAGGGCTGTTTTAAACATGAGTGGGGTTTACCCTCCCTCTAAGTGGATTGTTTTAGGGCTTACCGTTACCTTTTCCCTGTAGGAATTCCAATTTGTGGACTTGTTTTTGAAAATGTTCTTTTTGAATTGAAATGTTTTCTATATTAAAATTACTTTCCTTAGTAGAATGAAGAGCCTACTGCTGTACATTTGGAAGCAGTTCATTCCGCTGTTTATTTTTCTGGGCACCTTTAAAGATCATTTGTTCTACATTTTTAAATATAGGTTTTCTTTTGAGGTCTTTGTTTGTTTTGTCACTGCTTTTGTTTGGTTTTATCATCAGGTAGTGATTTAAACTTTGTATGTTTCCACTGGGCCAGGTTCCAAGAGAAGAATGACTTTGGCTCTTCACTGATGGATTTATTTCTTAGTCCCGTGCCTCTGAAAATACCCATTTTATGTTTACAGGAGGAAGAAATGTTTCGTCCGAATATGTTTTTCCTCCTCTTGCTTCCACCTATTATATTTGAGTCAGGATATTCGTTGCACAAGGTAAGACTTGGGCACGCATTCGTGCTTTTGGTCTGGGTGACTCCCTGTGTTTCCTTAAAAGCTTGGGTGTTAATTTAGCAGCAGTGGCTCTGTGAACAGCCTGGGCTATAAGGTGGAAGCTGGACCATCACGCCTGACTTGTGAAGAGGAGCAAACATGATCAGTGGGCTGCTTTCATGGTTTCAGGCAGGGTGGCTTACTGGTGTTTTCCTTAGAGGGGTTCTTTGCTTAGAGATGACCCAAGTGGTTTTTTTAGAAATAGGTATTGATTTGGCCGCGCCAGCCCTTAGTTGCTGCACGCGGGATGGTCACTGTGGCACGGGGGTCTTTCTAGTCGACGCTCAGTAGTTGCAGCACAAAGACTTAGTTACCCCGAGGTCTATGGGATCTTGGCTCCCCGAGCAGGGATCAAACCCACATCCCCTGCGTTGGAAGGTGATTTCTATACACTGGACCACCAGAAAAGTCTCTCAAAGTGATTTTAATGGCATGTGGCTGTTATGCTGACTCCTCTTGAAGGCAGGGTGACCCCTGTTAAAAAGTCGGACTGTGTCCTGCGATTACAGGACGGGCGCCCCGGGCCTGCTGGTTCTGTCCTGCTCCTGTTTCTCCCTCTCTCCCTCCTTGGGCCCACCCACCCTTCAGACACCTGACTTAAGACCCGTCCCTGTTCCTTCCCAGCCTCTCCCTGGCCCTTGTTCTCCTCTCCAGAGGAGAGCGTGGCCTTCCCCCCAGGCTTCCAGCTCCTTCTGGCCCTATTGCTGACTCCCACGGTTGCTCTGCCCATTCTTGGCTCCCGACCCTGCACGAAGCTCTGGCCCCGCCCGGTTCTCTGCTTTGCTCTGACATTTCTGGTCTCTGTCCTCCAGCTTCCATGGGCTCTTTCTGCCTGGGCAGGAGCTTCTCACTTTGTGTACCCTAGGCTTTTCCTTGTGAGTTCTTTTAAAATATTCGTGTATTTAAGTTTTGAAATAAGAAGGTGATTCAACTTAAAATACTAGTAGTACAAGTTATTTTGTAAATGTGATTTTAAAAAAATGTGAGGGTCGGAAGGACTCGAGGTTTGGCCTGTCCTTGGAGTGAGGAGGAGCCTGGGTTTTGGACGCAGAGGCCCAGGTCTAGGCGCGCGCTGCCCCCTGTGGTTCCTTTTGAGTACTGCCTGTGTGCTAAGTCGCTTCAGTCGTGTCCGACTGCGACCCCGTGGACGGTGGCCCGCCAGGCTCCTCTGTCCATGCGATTCTCCAGGCAAGAATACGGGAGTGGGCTGCCATCCTGGAGATCTCCTCCAGGAGATCATCCTGACCCAGAGATCAAACCCCTGGCTCCTGCGGCCCCTGCATCGCAGGTGGATTCTTTGCTGCTGAGCCACGGGGGATGCTGCCTTTTGAGTAGAGTAGAAATTTTAAAATAACAAACAAAAAGATCCCCAAAACCCTACCTCCTAGGTTGCTTTGAGATTTACATCTTCAATCCAGGAAATCAAAAAGAATCAGAGCCTCTAGGCAATGTTGTTATTAATAAGAATTTAATAGGGGATATATTTATACATTACTGTGCCGACTAAGGTCCGTCTAGTCAAGGCTATGGGTTTTCCTGTGGTCATGTATGGATGTGAGAGTTGGACTGTGAAGAAGGCTGAGCGTCAAAGAATTGATGCTTTTGAACTGTGGTGCTGGAAAAGACTCTTGAGAGTCCCTTGGACTGCGAGGAGATCCAACCAGTCCATTCTGAAGGGGATCAGCCCTGAGATTTCTTTGGAAAGAATGATGCTGAAGCTGAAACTCCAGTACTTTGGCCACCTCATGGGAAGAGTTGACTTATTGGAAAAGACTCTGATGCTGGGAGGGATTGGGGGCAGGAGGAGAAGGGGATGACAGAGGATGAGATGGCTGGATGGCATCACTGACTCGATGGACGTGAATCTGAGCGAACTCTGGGAGTTGGTGATGGACAGGGAGGCCTGGCGTGCTGCAATTCATGGGGTCGCAAAGAGTCAGACACGACTGAGCGACTGAACTGACTGATATTTATACATATAGCTGTTTCACTTTGTTCAGCAGAAACTAACGCAACATTGTAAAGCAGTTATACTCCAATTAAAAAATAAAAATTAAAAATATTAATAACATAACAAACTTGAGAATTAAATTTGTCATGAGAGTTTTGGTAAAAACATACAAATTAAATCTTTAGTTTTCCTCCTGAATAGTAAAGCAAAATTAAGATGTTCAGTACAGATTTTTTTAGTTACCATTTTATTGTGTATTAACCAGAGGGAAAAAAAGAAAAAGAAATTTAACGTTTAAAAAAATCCTATATCTTATAAAACTGACATCAGATAATTGTGAGAAGAACAAGCAAGAAGGATTTGAAGGTCAGTGTCTTTTACTCTTTAATCTTGTGGACAGATCTTGGAAGAATTGAGAGCAGACTATGAAAATACTTCACAGCAGTACTGAAGAAAGTGATGTGCGTATTATATTCTTTTTATTGTGCTGCTCGGCGTGTGGGATTTTAGTTCCCGACCAGGGATTGAACCTGAGCCCTTGGCAGTGAGACATGGGAGTCCTAACCACTGAACTGGAACTCCCGAAAATGATTGTTTGAGTTAAAAACATGACACTGGTCATTATATTAGCACATGTAAAGTTTTTTATCTTTTATTTTTTGGAGTAGAGGGAAATAAACTTATTCAAAATTTGAGGAAAATAGTTTCTTGAGAGAAAACTTCTTTGAAGATGACTTTCCAGCGGAAAATGTTACAGTTTATGTGAAAGGGACTAATGTGAGTTGAAAGTGTGAATTTAGAGACTTCTGTCCACTACCTGCACTTTTCCCTAAAGAACAGGAAGTTGACTTTGTTTTATTTTAATACTGCTGTATTTGCTGGTGTGAATTTGGATTTGGACTAAAAATTTCCATGCAATTATCATCAGTTGATATGTATTAGGTAGGCAGCTATTTGGTTCTTTGAATTATTAGTATCATATAAAGAATAGAACATTAATTATGTCAGAAAGAAGCAGATGAATTTGCCTTATGTAGCAAAGGGAAGTTTTTATAGTGGGGTAAATTGAATTTTGGTAAATTTTCAATATCCAGATTAATATTAGCCAACTACATAAGTTATAGCAGAATTAGATCCCTGTAAACAGACAAAAGTGTTAGTTGCTCAGTCATGTCTGACTTTTTGCAACCACATGGACGGTAACCCACCAGGCTTCTCTGTCCCCATGGACCATAGCATTCAGGCTCCTCTGACCATGGAATTCTCCAGGCAAGAATACTGGATTGGGTACCCATTCCCTTCTCCAGAGGATCTTCCTGACCCAGGGACTGAACCTGGGTCTCCTGCCTTGCAGGTGGATTCTTTACCATCTGAGCCACCAGGAAAGCACCAGGAAAAGACCCTGATGCTGGGAAAGATTAAGGACAAGAGGAGAAGGGGTGACACAAGATAAAATGGTTGGATGGCATCATCGACTCAGTGGACATGAATTTGAGCAAACTCTGGAAGATAGTGAAGGACAGGGAAGCCTGGGGAGTTAGACATGACTTAGCAATTAAACACACACAAACAGACCAAGATTTAGTGTAATCTTTTCTTAAAAAAACAAAAACAAAACAGCTCTTTGCAAAGAAAAACTCATAGATGAAAGTCTTTTGTTTAGGAAAGAACCCAATCATTGTGTTTGCCTTAAGTTATTTTAAAGTTCTTTGTGTGCTAAAGATTGATATGCCAAAGTAATTGA
This sequence comes from Redunca redunca, assembly GCA_006410935.1. Lineage (NCBI taxonomy): Eukaryota > Metazoa > Chordata > Mammalia > Artiodactyla > Bovidae > Redunca > Redunca redunca. Next base: position 32,526 of record SJYQ01031057.1, read on the forward strand.
ATGTCAGATCGTAGGCAGCCAAATCAAAATTGCAAAAAGTGAAGCAAAGATACTTCCTGAAGGAGATAGGCTTAGTGGGCTCTCAGTGTGGAGTGAGGACAGTCTGTTGAAGTTAGATTTAAAGTATCAGTCCAGCCGTTAGGACTCGGTGCTGTCACTGCCAAGGACCAGGCTCAGTCCCCCACCAGAGAACTAAGATCCCACGAGCTGCATGATGTAGCCAGAAAAAAAGTATCAGTTCCTTTTGTCTGTGGCTTGACAATTTCTGACTAAAAAAAAAAAAATGGGATTCCTTGCTCAGGCCCACAGTCAAAGGCCATCAAGATTGCCTGGCCTTGTCCCTAAGTAGAGTCCACAGGATTCTAATAAACAGCTTGTTTTTCTTAACTTTAATGGATATGTGAAAGATGTTACTACTGCTTGGACTCAGATATTTTCTCTTAAATGCTGTAAAGTATAGATGGGAATATATTCGTCATATTTATTTCACTCTGTTTCACTAATGCTGCTGCTGCTGCTGCTAAGTCGCTTCAGTCGTGTCCGACTCTGTGCGACCCCATAGACGGCAGCCTACCAGGCTCCCCTGTCCCTGGGATTCTCCAAGCAAAAACACTGGAGTGGGTTGCCATTTCCTTCTCCAATGCATGAAAGTGAAAAGTGAAAGTGAAGTCGCTTAGTCGTGTCCAATTCTTCCCGACCCCTTGGACTGCAGCCTACCAGGCTCCTCCGTCCATGGGATTTTCCAGGCAAGAGTGCTGGAGTGGAGTGCCATTGCCTTCTCCAATTTCACTAATAGAGTGGAATAAAATTGCTTAAAAGACATGGACATCAAAGAGGAGTTTCTGATAGTATAACCTGTTATCTTGATATTCTTTATAGTAACGTACCTCTTCTTAATTAATTGAAAAAATTATTGGTATATAGACTTTGGACTTTGATCAGACATAAATCACAGTTAATTCCTTCAGCACCTGTTTACTGGGCATCATCCATCTGATAGGCATATGCCAGTGACTGTCGTACCAGAGCGGACGTGGTCATTGCCCCCACCCCGCCCCCCCAGCCTGCAGCCTGGTGGGAAGGACAGATAGCAGTCAGGTAATGACGTAAGTAAATGTCACGTTTCAGCCGCTACCAGGAGCACATTTCAAGTGCTACCAGGAGAAGAGGCGTTGTGCATCAAGAACATAGGCTGCGATCTGACTTGGTGGAGGGACCAGAGAAGGCTTCCCTCAGGGAAAGTAAAAAATGTCCTGAAGTCTTTGGATGAAGAAAGTTCACTAAGCAGAGGGGAAGGAAGAGTAGTCCAAGCCCAGACCGTATGACGATGTATTTGAAGAACAAAAAGCTCCCAGTGAGGAGACTTCCCTGGTGGCCCAGGGGCTCAGATCCCGAGCTCCCAGCGCAGGGGGCCCAGGTTCCGTCCCTTGGTCAGAGAACTAGATCCCACATGCTGCAACTAAAGATGCTGCGTGCCACAACGGAGGTCAAAGATCCCGTGTGCGGCAGCTAAGACCTGGCACAGCCAGATAAAAAAACATTAGGAAAAAAAGCTACTGGTGTGACTGGGAGCCCAGAGAACACAGGGGAGGTTGGAGACTCTGGAGGGATCGGGCCATCCAGGCTTTGGTTGCGCTTTATGTGTGTTTTCAGTGGAAGCGGGGGTCAGAATGAAGGCAGCGCTGTCAGATTTATCGTTTGCAAAGATCATTCTGGAAGCCCTTGAAGAGCAGAGGGCAAGGCCAGGGATGGTTGAGACTTATTATTAACAGAAGCCGCTGGCAGGGGCAGCGGAGACCAGCAGAGAGACGTGAGTGACGTGGGGAAGGCAGACGCCGCGGGACTGGCTCTGCACTGCAGGAGGGGGTGAGGGAGGGCACCCAGGTTTCCAGCTTGCCCAACCCGCGGGCTGACAGTGCCCTTTACAGAGATTCAGGCATATAAGGAGGGCCAGTTGTGGGGTCCATGACTTCACTGAGCCTTTCTAATCATTTCTCTCATCTCTGCTCTTTCAAACAGGGTAATTTCTTTCAAAATATTGGTTCCATCACCCTATTTGCTGTTTTTGGTACAGCAATTTCCGCTTTTGTAGTAGGTGGAGGAATTTACTTTCTGGGTCAGGTAAGGAAAATACCTTTGAAAAACCTTGAAAACCTTACATTCTTGGAGCTCGTGCAGGGAAGTGGGGTAGGGACACCTGATGGGACCTGGGTTTCCAGTTGAGGTAAATGCTCTCCTGCCAAGAAATCCAGAGTCAAACTGGCACAGTAAAGGCATGCTCACGTGGTTTCTCAGCGTCCTCGAGAAGCTTCGCTGTCTGGAATTGAGTGAATCTTTTCCATAATCCCCCAAAGCATTTGATTATATTTGCAAACCAATATTGTCTTAAGTTGGAATACCTAAAAATAAAACAGAATGTATACAATCAAGATCTTCGAATTATAACAACATCAATTATGTTATCAGACTGAAGCAAAGTTAAATTTCTGTTTGTTTAATAAAAATTTGCATTTTAAAAATCAAAAATGGTTGTGAATGTGTTCACTCCATTCCAAACTGTCCTGTAGAATTATTTTCCCTGGATTCTCCACCATTCCTAAAGCAGGTCTCAGTGTCATCGATTGAGTGCTCTGTGTCTTGAGTTCACATTAATCTGAATTAATTCTGGCCTGCCTAGGAAGGCAGTGTCTGTGGCCTTGCCTTATGCACGCCCGTGGCACAGCCCAGTTCTTCCCAGCACGGCCACTTGTAGAAGGTCCGTCGGCCCCAGCTCTGCAAATGCGGCTTGAGGTTCAGGCCTTGGGCTGACTGGCAGATTTGTATGTGTGTCAGATGTGTTTGCTTCTTTTGATGGCTCCGTCTGATTTTCACCTTTACCACTGCCTGGATGGCACCAGAATAAATCTGTCTGTCATGAAGCCTTCATTGCTTACCTTCCAGCATCAGAGGGGAATAAACTTTAGAGAAGAAAACTAGTTAATTTGGCCTGACAAATGTAGCATTCTCTGTCATACTTTTGACGTATGATGATCAGATGCATGCCTAAACTAAAACTGAGGAGTTTTCTGTATTTTTCAAGTGGTTTGGGGACTGAAGATTAATGTCCTTATTAGTCAGTAATAAAATACTAATGGACATTTTAATCTTCTTGGCTGTTCTCCAGGGGGTTTTTTTGTGTGTGTCTGTGTGTTTGTGTGTTTTATTTTACAGGCTGATGTAATCTCTAAACTCAACATGACAGACAGGTAAACCTTTCATCCCGTAACACCCATGTGGCTGTACTTTTTTACTGGGGAAAGTTTTCTCCGTATTGATTCCTGACTTCTCTATTGTGTCTCGTGGTTTGGCTAACGATTTCTGCTGTAGAATCTATTCTGAATTAATGTGTATCTCCAAAATAAATCAAATATATCTTGAAGAATTTTGAAGATCTCCAGTCAGAGTTGCTGACAGGAATGATTTAGTTTCCGCCTTCAAGGGAATAACTCTTGGGTCGTTACTGGCCCCCCCCCACACACACACACACACACTCTGCAGGCTACACATTTGTCCTTTTATTATTAAAGATCACCTGCAGCTCATTTCTAAAGCTTTTCAGTGGCCATCATGGAAACTTGTCTCCTTGACAGGTTGGGGATGGAGTCAGGGGTGAGGTGTCAGCTATTACTCTGGGGTTCCCACTAAGGGAGCGGGGAGGGGGCCTCTTGTGGGCACCCTCCCCAGGCTGAAGCTACTCCGTGGGACGCTCAGAGCTGCTGTCTAGGAGCCCAATCCAGGAATTTCCATAATCAGCTTAGCAGGAGGCAGCCTAGGCAGCTGTCTTGGAAGGTACCAGATCCAGTGCTAAAAAAGTGCACACACAGAGTATGACCTGGTTTCCCCTCGCTGAGACAGCCAGTGAGTCTGCAGCCCATCTCTGTTTCTCTGCCAGGAACACTGGGTTCTGTCCTCTGGCCTGGCTGGGGCGCTCGGAAGTCGGACCCAGTGCTCAGCCCCGGGGTCCCTTTCTCTGGACCGGCAGAAGCTTGCAGCCTTTACCGTGGCACCTTGGAGCCCTTTTCGTGAGAAATGTGCCTTCAGCAACATCAAGTCCAGTCTTGCTTTCTCTCCAGGGACATAGGTTTCAAAGCTTTTGTTGTAAGATAGTCTCGACATATAAACAAGTAGGGAAAGATGCATTCCTGTTTCACAGGGAGCCGGAAGCAGAGCAGAACTGACAGTCTGTATTCTGTAGGTATTTTGCAACTGAAAAGAAACGCTCAAAACCCAGTGGCTGTAAAGGCAGATGTCACAGCATTCAGTCCTTCAGGCTGTTTTGGGACAACTGGTTAGATACAAAAAATGTTTGATAAATCCTTGTGAAATTGAATGGAACCGGTGGATGGGATGTTCAGGAAGCAAGGAATAAAAGAATTGTCCCTTAGACAAGCAGAGTAAGACCCAGGTGGAGTTTCTCTGTGGGCAGACACTTCCTTTCCTGTTAGAAAGTGACTGTCGCACAGATTGCGGGGGTGGGAGGGGGTGTCCTCTGAGGGAAATTAGCCAGCGGTTGTAAACCACACAGCTGCAGGGCCTGGTGGAACCCTTCACAGAAGGAAGCTGGCCAGGTGTGTGTCTAGAGCTGGTGACGGTGGTGAACCAGGGAGCCCACTCTGTCTAAAGGGGACTGCCACCCCTGAGCTGCGTCTAGTAATTACTGGTAGAAACGTGGGCCCAGAATGACCAGATGCCTAATTGTTTAATTCAAAAGAGGCCAAGTTTCTATATTTTAATAGGGAATGTTTCCAGTTTTAAATGTTGACAACTTAATCCAGTCTAAAACACCATGCAGGTCAAGCGTGGACCTCTGCCCTGTAGAAAACATGACAATAACTTTGTTGCACAGAAGATTTCACTTTATGGGTGTTTCTACCAGAAAGCTGGTTCCCTTGTAGATACACGCTGTATTATTTCACCACCCCAGTTCATTTTCTTTCTGTTTTGTGGAGCTTGCTGTCTTCAGGGATGACAGGCTCAAGAAAACGCTTTGTTCAGTTGAACTTCCAGCCCCTGGCCTTTGACAGACTGGGTCGTAAGGTGTGAAGTGGAGCAGCTGAGGGCAAGGTTCAGTGGCCGCTCAGAGGCAGAGCCCTCTGTGATCCAGACAGCTCATAGTTCAGCCTTTCTGTGCTCTCTGTCAGAAACACTGTGCCCTAGTTTAGATTCACAACCAAAGCCACATGTACTGTGTTTGTGCCGAGCGCATCGCCCCTGACTTTTTGCGGGAACGTCAGACACGCGGGAAGGGGAGGCACGGCACGCACACGACCCCTGGATTCCACAGTCACTGTTTAGCTAGATCTGCTCTAACACGGGTCTTGCCATCTCTCCATCCCTCTGCCCATTCATCAGTCCGTCTTCTCATTCCCGCTCTTCGATTCCCAGGTCAGGATGCCACAGGGACTGTTAGGAAGAGCAGCGGTCAGTCCTCTTTAGTGCAGCTGAGACCTGGCACAAACTATTTTAGCAAAAAAAAAAAGGAGTTTGTTGACTCATAGAACTGAGGTGTCCCCAGAGTCATGGCTTCCTGCACGACAGCCTCTGGGGACCTGGTGTCCGGAACCCCTCCTCTCTCTGTCTTAGCTCAGCCTTTCCCTGGTCAGCCTCACCAGGGGCGTGCTCACCCCGCTTGGCGGCACCAGTGGCTCTGGGCTCACGGTGCCCCTCACTTCAGCTACCCCTGCCAGAAGGGCCAGCCTGATGCCCAGTGACCTGTTAAAATGCCTGGTGACGGTCCTCTGACCAGGCCTGGGTCCCCTGCCTACTCCTCGCACCCCATACATCTCCGCGGCTGGAGAGTGGAGGGGGCCGGGCTCCACAAAGGAAAATTGAAGGTCACTGGATCTGGGGCTGTGGGTGCTCCCTGAGAGGCATGAGGAGGGGCCGGCCGAGCCACACAAAGTCAGTGCCTGACGCACGACCCGCCATGGCTCCCAGGTCCCCACCCCACTTCGGGATGTACTTTCCTTTTTTAAAATTTTGGCTGCAACTCACTGCTTTCAAAATCTTAGTTCCCCAACCAGGGATTGAACTCAGGCCTCTTCAGTGAAATCGAGGAGTCCTAACCACTGGGCCACCAAGGAAGTCCCCAGGAGGAATTTTTTAGACACTCGTCCTCCTTCAAGGCCCTTTTTATGTGCTGTGGGTGAGGAGAGTGGAACTAAAAGAGAGAATCTCTGGGTTTCAGAGCAAGGGCCTCAAGGCCAGCCACCAGCAGGTCACAGCCTCCCGGGTTGGTGGAATCCCCTCTCCCCCCCTCCCGCCTGCCTGCCTTCCCCAAATAGCAGCACAGACCCTGAGAACACCCATGACTCAAACATGGTACCCACCGCCTGGGCGCTCCCGGCGGGGCGAGAGGTAAGGTCACAGCTCGCAAAGTGCATGACCGTCTGTGGGGACAGGGCAAGTCTGCGAACTGCATTCTGAGCTGAGAGTGTCCCAGGGCACTGTCATGAAAACTAGAAGGCCAGGTTATTGATTTATGAAGAGCTCTGTTGCTGGCCAGGCAGCCGGGAGTCCCCTCCTCCAGCACTCCTCTCCCTGAGCTCAGAGCTGGATGGTCATGGAAGCTGCAGGGGACAGCACGCCCTGGTCCCCAGGCCAAGTAGCCCCTCTTGCCTCCCAGAAGGGAGGATGGGAAGCGGGTGGATGGGCTCTGGCTTACGTCTCTACCTGAGACTTGTCCCGTGACAGCTGCAGGAAAACAGTGCCAGGTGTAGTCTTTTGAGGGAATCGAAGGCTTTGCAGGAACTCTCGGGAAGAAGACAAATGGGTGAGAGGACAATCGTCCCAATCCCTTAGGCAGCCCCCAGGGGTGACCTGGCCTGCCTCCCTCCCAGCCTCCACATCTCCAGCCACTCTGGTTCACTACACTGCTGCCAGGCTCACTGTGTTGCCTCTCAGGCAACCAAGCTGGCTCCGCCTCCAAGGGGGCTTACTCTGGTCACTGCCCCCAGTGCCTTGGCTTGGCCCCCTGCTGCTTGTCACGTAGGCCCTTGTTTCAGTAATCCTCATCTCTTCAGAGAGGCCTTTCCTGACCACCCGATCTAAGTGGTCCCCACCCACACCATCCTGCCACGTTCCTCTCTCATCACCCTGACTTCCTGTGTAGCACTGGCCGTTTCCTGCACTGGTCTTGGCCTCTGGGCATCACTGTGTCCAGCGCAGTGGGTGAGGTCCCCCACTGCAAGTCAGCTGGCCTGTGTTTGGATCCTGCTGGGCAGGTTCCTTAACCTCACTGTCCCTCAGTTTTCTCCTGTGTAAGCGGGGCAGTATGAGATGCGAACCGGTTTCACACGGTTGCTGTGTGGACTATTGAGTCACTGTCTGTAAAGCGCTTAGAACAGTGCCTGGGACATGGTAAGTACCACATATGTATTTGCTGTTATTATTAGCCTCAGTGCTTGAAACATACTAGGCGATCAGTGCATGTGTATTGGAGGAATTAGACCTTCACGGGTGCTGGGGTGAGCGCACTGGCCTGGTGAGAGGCAGCCCTGGTTTCGATGTCTGCCACCCAAGCCGCCCGGCCCCTGGAGCACGCTGGAGGTGCTGCTCACTTCCAGCACTTCCTTAGATGTTGCACATCTGAGTGGAGGCTGGCAGAGGTCACAGATGGCACTCCGGTGGCCTGGTGACAAGGGGCAAAGCACAGGTTAGACCCAGGAGCACATGGGCCCTTTGGGCGTCACGGCTCCAGCTGCCCTGACCAAGAAGGCTGGGATGTCCGTCATGTATTTAAGCAGAAGCCTTCCCTCCGTCCCTGCTAAAGATGAAGTCTCGGTACTTGTGGTGGAAAACCAGGCCATTCCTAACAGCTCCTTGTAGAGTGGGCCTTTCACTGCTCCACCCACAGTGTCAGTCAGCAGGTATTTCAAGTGGAAAACAAGACACCATCTTCTGTAGTCCCTTCAGCTACAGGGGGTCCTGTTACGTTACACTAGGTAGTCTCTGACTTTGTTTTACTCTCTGGACCTGGGGTCAAGCGTTACAGAGTTGCCCCTTCCTTTTCTCTTCCTGACAGTTTTGCATTTGGTTCCCTGATTTCTGCTGTTGATCCAGTGGCCACTATTGCTATTTTCAACGCCCTTCATGTGGACCCAGTGCTCAACATGCTGGTGTTTGGAGAGAGCATTCTCAATGATGCGGTCTCCATTGTCCTGACCAAGTAAGTGTGCTTTCTTCAAGCGACAGAACTAAAGGGCCTTGTATCAGACGGCAGACATCCCCATGCAGCTGCGCGTACAGCTGCTTGTCCTGTGGGTGATTGGTTCATCGCTTGTCCATCCTTCTGTCCCGACAAATCTTGATGTGCCTCAGGAATATTGTCAAGGCCCAGGGTAATTAGAGGTGAGTCCGCCCTGTAGGACCTACCTCTTAGCAGTGCTTTTATGTATTTATTTAGGCTGGGCCACACAGCATAGGGGATCTTAGCTCCCGGACCAGGGATTGAACCTGTGCCTTCTGCGACTGCCAGGGAAGTCCTTAGCAGTGCTTTTAAATTAAGCCCAGCTTGTCATCAACATCACTGGGGTGCTTATTAAATGTCGCATTGCCAGGTGGCACCCTCAGAGCTCCTGATTCAGTAGTTCTGGGGTGAGTCCCCGGAGGACAGCTGAGCAGCCAGTTGGGGGATCAGTATTTGGACAGGATTATTCCAGATGGAAGCAGTCCGCAGAGGCCCTGTTCCCCAGCGTGCGAGCCAGTGCAGGGCGCCCTCCTTCTTGCCGCCATGAGATGAGGTGGTGGCACTGATGGGCGTCCTGCCTTCAGCTGCTCTAGTGTGAAGGCTGCTTTGGAAGCTGCAGGTCTTTTCCAGTCGCTCATGGGCATCACTGCCCATGTTGGCAGTAGCTGAGAAATTAAAGGTGTGTCATGAAATGTCAGGAAGTCACTGTGGGTACTTTCCTGGTGGTCCAGTGGCTAAGACTCCTTGCTTCCAAGGCAGCAGGCCAGGGTTCAGTCCCTGGTCAAGGGAACTAGATCCCACATGCGGTAACTAAAGATTCTGGATGCCACACCTAAGACCCAGCACAGCCAAATAAATAATAATAATTTTTTTTTTTAAGTCCTTGGGCAAAGGAAGAGAGTCTGAGTTCATTTCAAATGCATTTCTTGGATGCAGGGCTGTTTCCTTGCCCTTGCACTCTGCAGCTGTGGTGTTTGTTAACAGGTCTTGCCAGGAGGGCCCGACGGTTCTGCCAGAAAACAGAAAAGGCACAGACAGTCAGAGCGGCCATCAGAGCGGGTGTCAGAGACGAGCGAGGAGCGTTCGGGGGGCCGCTATGTGTTCTGTTAGAGAGCTCAGTTCAGTTCAGTCGCTCAGTTGTGTCCGACTCTTTGCGACCCCATGAATCCCAGCACGCCAGGCCTCCCTGTCCATCACCATCTCCCGGAGTTCACTCAGACCCATGTCCATCGAGTCCGTGATGCCATCCAGCCATCTCATCCTGGGTTGTCCCCTTCTCCTTCTGCCCCCAATCCCTCCCAGCATCAGAGTCTTTTCCAATGAGTCAACTCTTCGCATCAGGTGTTAGAGAGTAGCTTCTCCTTTCTCTGATTTTGGACTTGCTTTCTTTGCTGTGGGATTCCTTGCAAAGCATAACCACTCTGGTTTTCTTAAAAGCCTCGTTATAGACTACATTCACAATTATTGTGTTGAAATAAAAGAATATTTTTATAGTGGAAAGAGCCCAGATCTTGGAGTCAGACTGACCTGGGTTCAAGTTCCAGTGATGGCTACTCATAGCTGTTTGACCTTGGGTCAGCTCTTTCACCTCTTTGAGCCACTGGCGTCTCAATATTAAAGTGAGGGTGATAATGCCTCAGCGTAGGATTCGATTTGGGAATTGACTAGGTGAATACACTACGTGAAAAGCATCTGCCATTAGGGGACTTCCCTGGTGGTCCAGTGGTTTAAGAGTCTGCCTTCCAGCACAGGGAATGCAGGTTTAATTCCTGACTGGGGAACTGAGATCCCACATGCCACAGGGTAACAAAGCCCGTGTGCCCACACACCACAGCTAGAGAGAAGCTAAGACCCAGTGCAGCGTAAATAAATAAATATGTTTTTTAAAAGCAGAAGCATCTGCCGTCAGCTAATGTGAGACCCTTTCATCTTCTCCTCCTGTCCCCCAGCTGCTGTTTCTTGTTTGTCCCTTTTTGTCCTTTTGCAGGAAGAACTTACCAAATGTTTAATTGAAAGAGGGGCTCACCAGACCTTAAAACAAAAATATATGTATATATTCTAAAATAATACATATATTCTGCATATAAAATTTAGAAAACTCCAAAAGGAAGAAGAAAAAAGAAAAGAAAACAATACATGCATTGTAACTCCCAAGAGAAAATTACAGTTGACAGTTTGGTAGATGTATACATGTATTTTATTTAGATGGGAATATACTGTATTGTAATGTTTCCATTGAGCAGAGTTTATAAAATAGTCTTCTATAACATAATTTTATCAGTTGTAGAGTGTTCCTTCTATGGATTTACTGTGCTCTCTTTGACCAGTTCCCTATTGTTGGCTTTTTAACATTTGTCTTAAAACTTTTTATAGCTTTATTAGGAGAGCATCATATATCATGCTGTAAGACCTTTAAAAAATAATCTGATGGCAATAATTTTTTTTTAAGATCTGCTTTGAAAACTTCTTAGCTTTCTGGTCTTTACTTTTATCTTGTGTCCTGGCTGTGCATTTGAACATTTGTGATAAAGAGTTTTGCCGAGGGGCTTCCCTGGTCTGGTAGTTAAGGATCCACCTTCCAGTGCCGGACACATGGGTTCGATCCCTGGTCAGGGAGCCAAGATCCTACATACTAAGGAGCACACGCACTGCAGCAAAGAGCCCGTGTGCCACAGCTAAGACCCGACACAGCCATGAATAAATAATTTTTTATAAAAAAAGAATTTTGCCTAAATTGGAGGTGACGTCAGGAGTTATTTTTATAGATTAGGAGCTAAACTCAACTGATTTATCTCTGATTTATTTTTTTCCTAAATCTCTCGATTTCCTAAATCTTAGTTCTGAGCTTTTCCAGGACTCTTTGCTACAAAAAAAGGCCAAAGCTTAGGAGATACTTTCTTTTTTTAAATGAGAAAGGATGGAGTTACTGTAACTAGCCACACATTCTTTCTGGAAAAGTACTTTTGAAGGCCAGGATCACCTCTGATGACAGTTCCCAAAATTGGATCCGTGGGCCACATGCATTTTCCAGCCTTCACCTCCTTTAATGCTGGTACACAGGCTGGGGCAGGCGTCAGCCTCTCTCACTCAGATCGGTTATCCTGTGAGTCTGTTGGCATTTTCAGACAGAAGAGGGAGGTAGGGGAGAGGGGGCCATGGCAGGCCTGCCTTGTGTTTGCCGTATAGGAAGGAGGTGTTGTCAGCTTTCCTTGGTTACAAGGAAGAATCATATCTTGTTTTTAAGTGTATACTTCATAAATGACTGTTTTCAAAGTGATCTGATGATCATCCATTTATCTTTGTAACTGAAGATGTTAATGAACTACCCCCTTTTTTTTAATGTTTTCACTTTCACAACTGCCAGAAAAGCTAAGTATCTTCTGTTTTCTTCATTAAGCTTCATTAAATTATTTTTAGCTTTGATTTGTTACTGTGACAGTCTATTCTTGAAATAATTGCTGTAGAAACCTTTTGTTGTCTCCAGCTGCAGCTAAAGCTCATGAAATGGATCCTGAATCAGTATTATTGTTTATTCTTTAAGGTGTGAGAAACATGGCCTGAAGAAAAATAAAATGCACAAAGTCTCCAGGCCAGAAGAGGTCTGAATCCTCCCTTAATTTATCCTGAGTTCAGGAACAGGAACTACTGGCCTTGGCCCGGGGTCAGCTGCTAACCATTGTTGTGACCTCACCCATTAGCCTCTGTCTTTGGGCCTCAGCCTCCTTTGCATGAAAAGAAAGCAGTGATGCCAGCCGGCGTCCTAGCCGTGGTCATGAAATGGGGTGAGGGCGGGCGCTACTCAGGTCATCCGCGGGTCCATTTGAGGGCTGGAGGTGCCCTTCGCCTTTGAGAGCACTTCCCCACTAAGAACCCTGTTGGTTCCCAGCGTCCCCCTGGGTGGGATGTTAACCCATGATCTGCTAGTAAGGAGCAGCAGTGGGGGTGACTAGAGTGAGTTTGGAAAACATTTATGTGAGAAAAGTTAGTTTTCTTTTTTTCAGGACTTTTTTAAACCTTTACTATGTTATATTGCGCTGTGAATCACCACAAAAGGCTGAGGTTATCTGACCAAGCCGTCCTTTTTGGCTGTACCACACAGCTTGTGGGATTTTAGTTCCCTGATCAGGGATCGAGCCCCAGGCCCTCAGCAGTGAGAGCCCGGAGTCCTGGCCACTGGGCCGCCAGGGAATTCCTGAGATGATCCTGCTTTAAAGTTATACCAGTGTGGGGCTTCCCTAGGGGCTCAGTGGTAAAGAAAGTGCCGCCAATGCAGGAGACACAGGTTCAGTCCATGGTCTGGGAGGCTGTGCGCCCCAGAGCTGTGTTGCGCACTCAGAAGCCCATGCCCCACAGCTGGAGGGCCGCCCCAGCTCGCAGCTAGAGAAGAGCCCCACAGCCACGAAGACCCAGCACAGCCAACAAAAAAATACCACCCCCCCACCAAAAAATTATACCAGCTCGGGACTTCCCTGGTGGTCCAGGGGCCAAGAATCCGCCTGCCAATGCAGAGGACACGGGTTCGATCCCTGGTCCGGGAAGATCTCCCATGCTGCAGGGCAGCTCAAGCCCACTCACCCTGGAGCCCAGGCTCCGCAGCAAGAGAAGCCACCGCAGTGAGAAGCCCGCACACCACAGCTAGAGAGGAGTCCCTGCTCACACGGCCAAAAATAAAATAAACTCTTAAAAAAACCGATTCCAGTTCACGAAACACTGATTAATGGGCCGAATGTTACTCTAGACAAGTCTTTGTTTTGTTTACTGATTCAGCAAAAGTTTGTTGAGTACCGTTTGTGTGCTGGGTTCTGCCCTAGGCCCTGGACATACGGCAGCGAGTAAGGGGGTGCAGGCGGGGTCCGCATGGGATGAGTCACTAGTTCCGCTGCTGTGCGGGGGAAGTTAGGCACCAGGGGAGCCTGTGAGTGGGCCGGCCTGTGTGAAGGCAGATGTCCCTGAGGGAGGGTCACTGACCCTGGGTTCTGAGAACAAACCGGAATCTGCCGGAGCCCAGGAAGAATGGCAGGTGACCTGCAGGGAGGTGGCGGTGGGGACCGGCCTGAATAGGAGATGGGGTGAGAGGTGTGGTGGGAGGATCAGGGTCAGACTGGGTTTCCTCTTAAACACAGCAGGAAACTGAGGATGGGGTTTGATGGGGCTGATAACCTGATCTGGGCTTCCCAGGCGGCTCACCAGGAAAGAATCCCCCTGCAATGCAGGAGACCAGGTTCGATCCCTGGGTCAGGAAGATCCCCTGGAGAAGAGAATGGCAATCACTCCAGTGTTCTTGCCTGGAATCCCAGGACAGAGAGCAGCATGGTGGGCTGCAGTCCTTGGGGTTGCAAAGAGTGGGACTCGACTGGATGGCTGACACAGCAACTGGACCAGATACGCATTTCCAAGGGGTCATTCAGGCCCCGAGTGTTGGGTTCTCCTAGAAAGAGCAGGGTGTTTATATGCAAAGACCAGAGAGGCAGAAGCCCTAGACTGGAGGATGATAGCGGAGGGAGGGAGAGAAGTGGATGGATTTGAGAGAAAGTGTAATTAGCAGGAGGAAGATACTTAAGGAGAATAAATATTTTAATGGTAAAATGGTTTTACCTTTGGGGATGAAACAAACAATTGCATTTAACGGCTGCTAACATTTTACTTTGCTGTCTAACAGTGAGAGGAAAGTCCTTTCCATTCTTCCTTCTAATACCTTCCAATCCCCACTCTGGGCCTTACCCACAGACATGTCTTCTTGAGGCGGCTCCATTCTACCTGGCTTCATGCCGCAGCCTCAGTTTCAGGTTTGCATCTTACAGGAGCCCCACTCCCCCACCCCCACTCCATCCTGAAAACACTTCCGTGACTCCTCCGGGCCTTCCGGATAAAAGACCGGCTCCTTAGCTGGGTTCATCAACAGTCTTTCACAGTCTCGCCCTGCCTGCTTCTGTGGCCTCACCTCTTAACATTGTCCTCCCCGTGGACCCCTCCCCCCACATCCTGTTCCTGTGTTTTATCCACAATCATCTGTGTGATTGCAACGTGCTGCTGGGCTTCCCTGGTGGCTCAGACGGTAATGAATCCGCCTGCAACATAAGAGACCTGGGTTCGATTCCTGGGTCGGTAAGATTCCCCTGGAGGAGGGCATGGCAACCCACTCCAGTATTCTTGCCTGGAGAATCCCATGAACAGAGGAGCCTGACGGCCTACAGTCCTTGGGGGTCGCAGAGTCGGACACAGCTGAGCGACTAGGCACAGCACAGCACCTGTGTGCTGCGAGTACCTGGAGGTGCCGTGCCTCCGCACATGCCGTTCCCTCTGCCCTGAGTGCGTTCCCTCGTTTCTTCACCTGGCCAGCTCTTCTTTAGCCTGAGCCGAAACCCAGCCTGTGTGTCTTAAAGAGCCTGCTTCTACCCCAACCTGTCTGAGTTAGATGCCTCCATGTGTTTCGTCTGCTCTTTCCTGATGTTGACTAAAAATGATGCACAGCCTGAGAGTTGATAGTTCAGTTTTATTTGGAGCAAAATGAGGACTGCAGCTTGGGAGACGGCACCTAAGCCAGCTCTGAGAGACTGCTCCAAAGAGGTAGTGGAGGAAAAAATAAACTGAAAAGAGCGGCGTGGGGGCAAGGTCAGCTGATGTGATTTTGGTGACGGGAGCGCTCAGTGCAGTCAGGCACTTACTTGACAAAAGGTTTTCTGCTAGTCACTCGGAGCTGATGCCATCAGGAAGGGATTTAGTGCTCCAGATACGAGGAGATGCAAGGATTGGGACCATGCAGCCAGTTCCTGTAAATAACTAACTACCTGAAGACCTGTTCCACCAGTTTCCCTGGAGCACAGGGTGCACTTTCCACCCTGAAGTCCCTGCGGGATGTGTGTTGACGGCCAGAAATGCCCTTGGCAAGCGCCCGTCTGTAGTTGACACTGAGATGGCCCTAGTTCCCGTCTGTGCGTGCGTGTGTCTGTGTCTTCTTATTTTGGGCCGCGCTGGGTATTAGTTTGTATTCATGGGCTCTTTCCTGCAGTGTGAGAACTCTTCGTTGAATCTAGTTCCCTGACCAGGGATCAACCCTGGGTTCCCTGCATTGGGAGCTTGGAGTCTTAGCCACTGGTCCACCAGGAAAGTGCCCCCATCTATTTTTCTCCCTTGTTAGACTACAGGACTCCCTTAGGGCAGGGACCTGCTCTCATCTCCGAACCCCTAGAAACTAACATGGTGCCTGGAACAAAGTAGGTGAACAAATAAATGTTTGGCTAACAGGTTGAATGATTGAATGAATGAGAGATTAAGGAAGAAGTTAAGTTTTGAGTCCTAAGTTAATTTCTGATAACTTTGTCTATAACATTTTAACTTCTTTGTGTTTTTTCTTTTATTTCCTAGCACAGCTGAAGGTTTAACAAGAAAAAATATGTCAGATGTCAGTGGGTGGCAGACGTTTCTACAAGCCCTTGCCTACTTCCTCAAAATGTTCTTTGGATCTGCGGCACTCGGCACCCTCACTGGCTTAATATCTGCATTGATATCCTTTTAATATGATGAACACGCATGGCTGGAACGATTATTCCTAATTACATCCATCTCTCATCATTTTCTCCAGTTCCTTAAGGGGACCGATTGTAGTCTAAAGTCATATTTAAGGAGGATTTTTATGCTTAGTTTTGGTTTGAAGAGCACTTTAAACTCAAGGATTTTAAAATTTAATCT
The DNA here is from genome assembly GCA_006410935.1 of Redunca redunca. Classification (NCBI taxonomy): domain Eukaryota; kingdom Metazoa; phylum Chordata; class Mammalia; order Artiodactyla; family Bovidae; genus Redunca; species Redunca redunca. The sequence continues at coordinate 48,442 of SJYQ01031057.1, forward strand.
GTGAAATGTAGCATGTCACTTTTCAAAGCTTAAAAAACATGTACACGGTTGAATATCAGGTCTGATTTTGGGATCTTCTCAGTTCCCAGAGTATGAAAACCGCATTCAGATGAATTTCATTTTCTACTGTCTCACTTTTCACATTAAGAAAATTGGAAATTAATTTCCTTTGAAAATGTCAAATTGAGCAAATCTCTACCCCACTGAAAGTATTTATCTGGATGAATCAGGAAAGAGGCTTTCAAAATGAGCTCTATCTTAAGTTATTCGCACTGATTTTGTGGCTTAACGACCCACAAGCTCTTCCAGCCAGAGAAATAAAGAAACTTGTTAAGGCCGCTGACACCTTTATTGCTGTAGAAAATGCCGTGTTTAAGACAGGAACAGGCACCAGACCATTTCTGTGTGCGCCTGAGCCAGGGAGATGGCCACCTGGCCTTCCTCCACGAGCAGTCTGTCTAGCAGACGGCCAGAAGGGCTGCTTCTGCCTCAGACAGGCACGCATGTCTGCCGTCCTGTTGAATTTTCCCTTCAGTTCCTACATCCAGAAGTCTCAAGGTGCTGTTGAGTCAGCTGACAGCTTCTCATATTGTACCAATAAACAGAATGGAAAAGAAGACTTTTTCCAGTTCAGTATTTTCTTCTGCATTTATCTCTTTCTTTAGAAGGGTGGCGGAGCTGGGAGAGCCTCTACCTTAATGAAGCCGAGTAGATGGGCGCCAGCACAGGCCTGTGAACAGCAGTGGAGCACATAGGAGACGCTTCTTTCACAGGACCATGGGTCTATAAAGGTCCAGGGCAGGAGAGAAGGTCCTGCAGTAGCGCACTGATCCCCACGGTTCTGGAAACCCCGTAGTGACCTCGTTTGATGGAGAAGGAGGCGTGGAAGGGGGATGCGGCGCTGGAAGCGGGCTGGCAGAGGGGGCTGTGCTCAGGCTGTCTGCCTGCCCATCTCTGCCCCCGCTGCTCCCGGGCCCTCCAAGTCAGAATTTCCAAGTGAATTGACTTGGGTGACTTTAATGTTCCCCGTTGCTTGTTTCAGGAATTTACATCTTTCAGTATTTTGTCAGATTCCCGTCCTTAAAACAAGAGTCTTCCCTGCAGAGGAAAAAGTCCATAATGACAGATTTTTCACTCGTTACCTGGGGTGTTCCCACATCTTTGTATCCAGGGTTTACTCTTTCTATTTGGAAGGCCGTGGTTTTGTGACTTCTCGAGATCACCCATAAGGGTCCTTGGGTTCTTTTTCCTTGACAGTTGTCATTTACGTGCTAAAGCACATTGATTTGAGGAAAACGCCTTCCTTGGAGTTTGGCATGATGATCATCTTTGCCTACCTTCCGTATGGGCTCGCAGAAGGGATCTCACTGTCGGGTAAGTGATGGAGAGTTTTGACACGCTGGGGTGGACAGCACGTTGTCCTGCCTGGTGAAAGAGCTTCTGTCGCTTGGGTCACTCTCAGTCACATGACACAACTCAGAAGAGCCCGAGCAGTGCAAAGGGCTCCCTGGACTCTCTAGGGAGAGTCTGGATTTAGACCTGGCTGGGTGCAGGGACTCAGTGTTCCCCTGGCCACCTTTTTCTTTTTACTGCCATCCTGTAGCAGAGATCAAAATATGCCTTCCAGGGTTGCCTCTTTCTCAAAGCAAGCCCTCTGCAAGGCCTTCACTCAAGCATGGGGTCTGACTGCCAGGGGCAGTCACCAGGAGCTGTCACCCACTGATCTGCGCTCTTCAACTATGCCTTTGCTTTTTCCAGAATATAAATGTCATATGAAGGGAATCATATAGTATGTAGTCTTTTGTGACTTAGTTTTTTCAGCTATCATAATGTTCTTGAGAGACACCACATTTTTGCTGTATCCATAGTTTATACATTCTTACTGAGCGGTTTTTTCCATTCACCGTCCGAAGGACATTTGGGGTTTTCCAGATTTTGCCGGTTCATGTGTCTATGTCCATTAATCTTGGATTAACACGTAGAGGCAAAGCTGCCTGGTTTTACGGTAGGTGTATTCTCCACTCTATCAGAAACTGCGAGGTGTTTTGCAGAGCGACTGGGCCATTTTGCATTCCCACCAGAGTGTATGGAAGCGTTTCAGCGGCCTCGCATCCTCACCAATGCTTCAGCTTAACTCTGAAAGCCGCCGTGTTGGTAGAGGCGTGCGGCAGTTTGATTTTGATGTGCCTCAACAGAGTTTGCCTCATGTTCCTCTTGGGATTTCTTGACCTTCATGGGTTTATAGTTTATGTAAAGTTTATGGCTTTTATCAAATTTAGTACATTTCTATTGGCTTCTTGAAATTTTTTTCTGTTCCTCCTCCGCTGTTGAACAGAATCGTCTTTCCTTCAGGTCACTGTCTGGGGTCACACATGGCTTCTCTGTGAGACGGTCTTGCCAAGGAGGAAGGAGAGAGGGCGGGCTCTGGCCGTTTTCGCTGGAGAAGCTTGTGAACCTCAGGGTCTCGTTTGTTTTGAACCCCAAGCCAGTTCTCTTGGATAACTCCACCCCAGCCTCTGCCGTCCCATGCCTGTCTTATCTTTTGGCTCTTAAATGAACACTACCTGTGAGTCACTTGGCCCTAGTGACTGACTGTGTTTACTCGGGTTTTTCTAAATCGTGTCCCACCCTCCTTGAGAGGAACACTGAGTACCTGTTGGCAAACATACATTTCGTGCGTCCTTTGGAAATTTGTGATTAAAACAAGGGGATGTTTTTCTTGTCCTTTCTTCAGCGCGGCAGTGTTTTCTGTTTGTAGGGGTTTCGTTTCCTTAGGAACTTCTGCTCTGCACGCTAATGGGGCCAGAGAGAGCCCGTGCAAGCCAAGAACACACTCGTTCACCTCTGAGTAACAGGCTGGCTCTGCCCACGCTCTGTGGGTGGGATGTTTGTCACACAGGGTTTTCAGAGAAGAGGGGCTCGGCCTGTTACTGTAAAAGCGGCAGCGGGAAGGCTGACTTCAGTGCTCCCCCCCCACCTTTCTCTTTGTGCTCTGCTTTTCCTGTCGCCGAGGTCACCAGGGCCACCAAACAGCACAGTCTCCCTGTGTAAATCTGTGTGTTCAGAACATAGCACCAGACAGACCTGGTTGGAATGCTACCCCCAGCTCTCATTAGCTGTGTGATCTCAGACAGCAGACAGGAAGTGGACATGATAATACAAGTGCCCCCTGGACTTCCCTGGTGGCGCAGTAGGTAAGAATCCGCCTGCTGACTCGGGACGTGGGTTCAGTCCCTGGTCCAGGAAGATTCCACATGCCTCAGAGCAGCTAAGCCCGTGTGCCACAGTTACTGAACCCGAGCTCTAGAACCCGTGAGCTGCAAACTGCTGGGCTTGAGTTCCGCAACTACTGAAGCCTGGATGCTCGAGGGCCCATGAGCCGCAGCTGCTGAAGCCCGAGCACCTGGAGCCTGTGCACGCAGCGAGTTGTCGTCCCCGCTCCCTGCAAGCAGAGAAAACCCAAGCGAAGGAACGCAGACCCAGTGCAGCCATAGATCAATAACTTTTTAAAAAGAAATGACGTGAAAAAGAGAAATCAGAGTGACGTAATAGAGCAGCAGCGGGGCAGGAGCATCCTGAGGCGGGGGGTCAGGAAGCTGCCCTCGAAGTGGTGCCATGGGGCTAAGACCCACGTGGCAGGAGGGAGCTGGCTGCCAGGGAGGCCGCAGGAGGCTCCAGGGAAGGCAGGGTCAGCAGCAGATGCTGAGGGACCCAGGTGGGGGCCGAGGGAGAGCTGGACTCACTCCAGGAAGAGAAGGAAGACTGGGGCTGGGCCAGAGGGGCAAAGGCCCTAACTCGCACAGGGTTCTTAGACCTGGGAATGAGTTGGGATTCTGTTATACAGGCAGAACTAAGTGTTGAAGGACTTTTTAAAAACCACTGTGCTAGGAACACATGCCATATCTGTTACACGACCCTCTTTATTACTTTTTGGAGATGGATAAACTTTACAACAGCATATGGTGAAAGAGCTGACAGTCTGCACGTCCAGCTGTTAATAGTAGTTGCCTGTGGGCAGGCGGTGTGAATGGAGAGCCTCTTGTCTTACTGTTCACCTCTGAGTCCAGATGTTATAGCACAATATGTTTCCGATTGGGTCGTCAGCAGAACTGGCGAGGGCTTGACTCAGCCTTAGCCTTTAAGAAGCGCAGTGTGTTTCACCCACAGTAAAGGGCAGTGCAGCAGAAACCACACACGGTACTCCTTCAACTCCTGCCTTTTGGACTTGAATCCCTTTATTCCTCAATTACATTCGAAGCCATGGGTTTAACTGAGACTGGAAATGGATTCCTCCCACCTCCCTCCCTATCTCCTTCCCTTCTGTGAGGCTGATCATTTGCTGCACTGCGGTCCACTTCCTTAAATGCTGCCTTCTGAAAGAAGTGAAGATGTTGGGATTCTTCATTCCAGGTCATGTTTTAAGTTCTCAGATCTTTTATCTCCAGGACAGAGACTGCTGGCACCATCTTCCCCTTCGGTATCTTTGAGCAGCTGCAGTGGGTGAGGGTCTTCTGGGTGGTGACCTCATCCAGGCTTAGGGAGGGCATGGGAGCTGACCCTGGGGCTTTGGCACCCACTGCTGACCCTGACTCTCCTTCAGCCCCCGGAACTGGGAGTTCCCCTGACTCCGGACTGGATTGGCATGGGTTATGGCTGGCTGTCCACTCTTTTCTTGGCCAGAGAGCCCATTTCTATATGGTCCAAATTCAGCCCCCAGATGGGGTTTATCTGTTCAGAAAGTTTAAAACATTTGAGTTAGTTGCTGTCATTAAAAGTTGGACGATTTCTGAGACTTCCTGGAGGTCCAGTGGTTAGGACCCAGTGTTTTCACTGCAGGGGTGTGGGTTTCAATACCTGGTTGGAGAACTAGATCCACAGGCTGTACAGTGCAGCCAAAGAAGGAAAACGTTGGAAGCTTTCCTAAGAAGCAGATTTCTGGCATCTCTCAAAAACCAGAAGGAAAGAAAGACTGGTCGGCACTCGGCCCCCGTCCACAGAGCTGCTGTCATCCCTTCGCAGATGGGCCTGTGCCTTCTCTCCACACGTGCTGCACATCCACTTACTGTTTTTATCTTCGTTTTTATTGTCTGGCCCCTGAATAAGGGTTTCTAACCCCTGGCCTAGTGCACCAGACTCATGCGGCCAGCCTGACCCCTTCTGCACTGAGCCTGTCTCCTTGTTTCCCAGGGGGCAGTGGCCTCAGTCCCAGGGGAGCTTCCACATTTCGCTGTCAGATTTGACTTCCTGGAGCCTTGGACTTGCTGCAAAGTAAAAGTATTAGTCACTCAGTTCAGTTCAGTCGCTCAGTCTTGTCCTATTCTTTGCGACCCCATGAACCGCAGCACGCCAGGCCTCCCTGTCCATCACCAACTGCTGGAGCCTACCCAAACCCATGTCCATTGAGTTGGTGATGCCATCCAACCATCTCATCCTCTGTCGTCCCCTTCTCCTCCTGCCCTCAATCTTTCCCAGCATCAGGGTCTTTTCAAATAAGTCAGCTCTTCACATCAGGTGGCCAAAGTATTGGAGTGTCAGCTTCACCATAAGTCCTTCCAATGAACACCCAGGACTGATCTCCTTTAGGATGGACTGGTTGGATCTCCTTGCAGTCCAAGGGACTCTCAAGAGTCTTCTCCAATACCACAGTCCAAAAGTATCAGTTCTTCGGCGCTCAGCTTTCTTTATAGTCCAACTCTCACATCCATACATGACTACTGGAAAAACCATAGCCTTGACTAGACAAACCTTTGTTGGCAAAGTAATGTCTCTGCTTTTTGATATGCTGTCTAGGTTGGTCATAACTTTCCTTCCAAGGAGTAAGCATCTTTTAATTTCATGGCTGCAATCACCATCTGCAGTGATTTTGGAGCCCCAAAAAGTAAAGTCCGACACTGTTTCCACTGTTTCCCCATCTATTAGTTGCTCAGTTGTCTCCAACTCTACAATCCCACGGACTGTAGCTCACCAGGCTCCTCTGTCCGTGGAATTCTCCAGGCAAGAATACTGGAGTGGGTAGTCATTCCCTTTTCCAGGGGATCTTCCTGATCCATGGATCAGATCAGGGTCTCCTGTACTGCAGGCAGACTTTTTACCATCTGAGCCACTGGGGAAGCCCAAGTCGGGGGCTTTCTGGAGTGGCTGTTTAATGTCGGGCCTCCCGAGGGCTGTGACAACCTTTGTCCGTGGGCAGAATGACAATATGGGCGGAAGCCCACTCCTGTCACAATTTACGTGGATGTGATTCACAGCTTACATAGTTCAGGCTCCTCTGGGGTTGACTCTTCATTCAGGGTAAGAACCCCCAAGTCTCAGCTTTGCAGTGAATTTGCAGTGAACCCTTCTTGAAGCTGGCTAGCGAAACAAAGCCCTTTGAGAGCCCAGACTCAGAATCGTCTAGCACTGGATTGTGCTGAAGAAAAAGAGACCCTTGGGAGCAGCTCCCCAGAACTGAAGTGAGCTATGCCGTCTGCCTCTGCCTCCCCACCTCGCAGTTCTGGGCTGCCCCTCTGTCACCTCACATTGCCTGTGGCGTCCATGGTTTGGGTGCAGAGCCAAGAAGAAGCTCTCCAGGTGGTCGCCTGCAGGAACTTACCAAGAGGAGCAGGTGAATCGAGGGGATAGTCAGAGGTTTGAGGTCGTGTTTTATCTAGTGGAGCAGAGGCTCAGGATGGCTCCTGACTGCCGGAGGCTCGGCACTGCTCTGAGGTCGCCAGTAAGGAAGTCTGCTGCCCTCTCCTCTCCCTTCTCCAAGCTCATCAGGTGTGGCTCATGGGCAGCATTGCTGGAATTTCCCAGCCTGGCCTCCTTTTGGAGCAAAAAGGAAAAAGTGGACAAGAATGTGCTGTTTTCCTAAAAGGGCCAGGGGATGAAATGTTCCAGCTTGTGCTATCTCTCCGGCCAGCAAATACCTTTTCGGTGCCACAAAGAGTGGGGTTTTCCTATATTTTGTAAAGTATCGTTTATACAGCAAGCTTACCAGTTGAAACATCTCCAGTGCAGTTCCGTGTTTTTCACTCATTTTTAACTGGAAAGTTAGCTGGTAATCTGTTTCTACAAAATGGCAGAAGTGAGTTAAGTTTTTGCTTATAGACTTTGACTTGGAATTCATGTATCTTGGCAGCTTGTTTAAAGGCTTTGTAAAAATCTCAGCTTCTTTACATGAAATAAAGACCTCTTTGCTGCTGCTTCACCAAGAAAACACGGAGAGGAAACCCTCTGTTAAGTGGCTTCAGCAGTGATTAGAGCAGTGGACAAAAGCTGAAACTCAGCTGCTCAGAGCACAAGAAAAGTTGTAGATGCTCTCATGGAGACCATTAAAGAAAAAACACGTCACTTAGGAAAAAAAAGAAAAACATCTTTCTTTTCATATATAAGGTTAATTCATGGTGACTGTGGGAAAATTAAAAATTACAGTACGACAGGGACTTCCCTGGTAGTCAGTGGTTAAGAATCTGCCTTGCGATGCAGGAGACCTGGGTTTGATCCCTGATTGGGGAAGTTAGATCCCACGTGCCACTAAGCGACTGAGCCCGTGCACCGCAAGTACTGAGCCTGCATGCCTTAACTCGAGGGTCTTTGTGCCCCAACAGAAGGTCCACACGATGCTCTGAAGGTCCTAGGGGACACAGCTAAGACCCGATGCAGCCAAATAGATAAACGCTTTTTAAAAAATTAAAGTACAGCAGAGTGAAAATCCACCCATTCTTTATACCCAGATTCTTATGTCCCCTTTCTGCCCCAAGAATGATACCTGCCCCCCTTCTATCCACTGATGTCGGTGGTGGCTCACACCTGCTCTGCCCTGGTCTCGTGAGGGGCACTTGACATGGCTTCTCTTCGCTACCCTCCTAAGAGTTCCATGGGCAGGTACTGTTAGTCCCACTGTACAGTTGAAAACACTGAGGCTTGGGGAGGGGGAGAAGCTTGGCGCAGGGTCACCCAGCTGGTAATGAAGCTGCCAGGGAGCTGGGCCCGTAACATTTCTCTGGGAAGCCTCAGGCGTTACTTCTCCTTTTTCTTGAGGCACCTAGTACTAGAGGCCGCGGGGACTGTAGGAAGCATGAGACAGGATGCGCGTGGCACGTGGAGGTGCTTCTCTGCTCTGCTCATGGCTGTGCGCTTCGGCCCTCTGTCCCTCTGCAGGCATCATGGCCATCCTCTTCTCTGGCATCGTGATGTCTCACTACACACACCACAACCTGTCCCCGGTCACCCAGATCCTCATGCAGCAGACCCTGCGGACCGTGGCCTTCTTGTGCGGTGAGTCTGGCCTCTGCGGTCCCGTGTGGGCCTCCCAGAGCTGCTTGTTCTTCCTTCCTCTGTTCTAGGAGTCCCTTGAGATCTTCCCTGGCAGAAGAGGCAGCAGGATCCCTCGGGGCCAGATACCGCACTCCCTTATCTTTTGTTAGTTCCTCTGGCTTTCACATTCCATAAAGAGTTCTAATACGTAACAGGTGGAATTTTTGATTCCTATAACTTTAAAACCAAATATAATGAGAACTGCTATAATTATGAACATTTGAGATGCGTACATTTACAATGTGTGAAAGTGACATTTCCAAAAATCTGTTCCTTGGAACTGAGATTGATAAGAGTGAAGTGAAAAAAAGACTCCATGGACTTCCGTGGTGGTCCAGCGGTTAAGACCTCATGCTTCCACTACACGGGATGAGGTTCCATCCCTGGTTGGGGAAGTTCCACATGCTTCGAGGTACAGCCAAAAAATGAAAAAAGACTCCATAGTCAAAAAAGAGTTTGGGAAATCCTGGGGTAAATAAAGTTTAACAGGGACTTCCCTAGTGGTTCACTCCACCTTCCAGTGCAGGGGACTTGGGTGAGATCCCTGGTCGAGGAACTAAGATCTTCGTGTCACCCGGCAGCTCAGTCGATACACCGCAACTAGAGAGCTCGAGCACCGCAACTCAGGATCCTGCACGATGCAGTGAGGAGCTCACGTGCCACAGCTGACACTTGACACAGCCAGAGAAATAAATACATAAAAAAGTATTCTGAAAAAATAAAGTTTAACAAGTTTCCGAACTGTGAGACTTTTCAGCTAACGTGCATTGTGAATTTCTAAGAGAGAAAGAGTTAGAACATTTCCCAGAATGGAAACCCAAGCATTTCTTGGTTCACAAGTCTCTTGAAGGACATGTCGGGCCGATCCTGCATTAGAGGAGGGGGTCAGGGCCACACTGACGTTTCTCTCCAGCAGTCTCAGTGTGGCACCAAAGTCTGATGAAACCTGGACCCCCCCAAGTTTATACCCGGGAGTGAAGGCCCCCAAGTGACTCCCCTGCTTATCATCGTCAGCACCACCCCTGGCATTTCTATGGGCCATCTCATATCCAAGCGGTAATTCCACACTGTCAATGGGTTAGAGGTCAGGGGCAAGCTGTGCAGAGACTTCATTCCACAGACAGGGAGGCTCAGGTCCAATGGCTTGAGCACTATCTCGTAGCTAAGAAGTGAGTCTGGAAGCTGGTCTGTCCCTTCCTAGCCCAGCGGGTATTGTTTGCACAGCACCTTTCTCGGAAAGTCATGGCCAACGACTCTGAGTCTCACCACAAAGAAATGTAAAGCAAAACATCCGTCAGATTCTGTTTTGAACCCATCAGATTTTAAGTTTGGTGATTCCCCGCTTCTGGCATGAATGTGTAGAAAAGAGGCCCTGTTGATGGGCATGTACATTGGTGCCGTCTTTTTAGGAGAGTCATTTGCAGCATCAGTCAGAATTTCAGAGGCACACATTCTTTGGACCCAGTGATTCTACCATCAGGAATTTAGCTTGTGCACAGGGGTGTTTGCAGTCACTTTTTCTTTGGGGAAGGTCGAGGGAGGTGCGCCCAGGAGTATGGGATCCTAGTTCCCAACCAGGCATGGAACCTGAGCCCCTGCATTTGAAGCATGGAGTCAACCATGGTGTGGCAGGGAAGTCCCTGTTGTAGCTTTCTGAATACTAGAAATAGAATCAATCTAAATATCCATCACAGATTCATTTTTAACTATGACTTATCCACATAATTGTATTCATGCTACCGGAGAACAGCATTACCTAGATTGGAACGTTTTCTAAATGAGTTGATTTCAAAAGGTGACAAAAATATTTGATAAGAAAAACATTCAGGGAGGAGAAAGATACGTATACTGTCCAGCTTGTAGACTTGTTCGAAAGGGATACACATTTGAGGAAGGAAAAAAAAAGACACCATTGCTAAAATGTTTTAAAACAGCCTTGATGTTTTATGATGTTCAGCTTTTAAAATAGAGTCTTTGTCTCTCTGGCTCCAGCGGTCTTCTGGAGATGTCACAATCTAAGCAGGGAGCCTAGTGCTAGAAATTTATAAGGTGCTTTTTCTTAGTATACACAAGTGGCTGATTGTATGGCAAGAGTAAATGTCAGCTTCTCTTGGATTTGTGGAGGGGAGCCAAGAGTTGAAACACATCTCTTCCTGCAAATCCTGCAGGGTGTAAGCCTTCTAAACTTGGGGTGGCATTAAATATGTGAAGTCAGTGGGCTCTGTCCGCTCCGGCAAAGAAGTTGACAAAGGGCCCTTTCACACTGGTCATGTGGTGTCTGCAGCCACTTTGCTCTGAATTTCTGCCACTTTGCCGCAGTCAGGATCCTTGCTAATCACAGTGTTCAGCAAATGGACAGATTCATATATTTATCCTTGTCCCCGGGTGGGAAAGTATTTATTTGCACGGGTATTTGACAGCTGGCTCATTAAATTAGGAGATTCTGAATAGGAAGCACATGTTGCTTGTTGTGATAGAAAAAAATTGGGAGAATCAAAGCATAAGCTTGACCAAGATTTTCCAGCAAATAAGCAAAGTGTTATACTGAATTCTGATTGACTTCTGAAATGTTTGTTTGCATAACGAGCCCGTCCTGTCTTGGAAGAAAATAGTTGAGGCTGAATAATCCATTCTTTGGTTTGTTTCAGAAACATGTGTGTTTGCATTTCTTGGCCTGTCCATTTTTAGTTTCCCTCACAAGTTTGAAATTTCCTTTGTCATCTGGTGCATAGTAAGTATTTTCCTTGTTTTTTCTTTAATGACTTATTTGTAGATCAATTACCACATATTCTGGATTCATTTATGTAACTGTTAACTGGTCATAGTCAACAGCTACATAGACAACCTCTGTTGCAAGTTTCTTTTCGTTAAAAAATCATAAACATACAATAAATGGGAAAGGGTGAAATCAAATAAATATCCCAAGAAAAGAATTTTTGCTTGGTTTTTAATTTGACATGACCTGTTGCATTGTATAGTTGCTAAGTCGTGTCAGACTCTTTGCAGCCCCACAGACTGTAGCTTGCCAGGCTCTTCTGTCCATGGAATTTCCCAGGCAAGAACTGGAGTGGGCTGCCATTTCCTTCTCCAGGGGCATTTTCTGAGCCAGGGATCAAAGCTGGGTCTCCTGCATTGGCAGGCGATTCTTTACCATCTGAGCCATCAGGGAAGCCCTGAATTGTTAGTCTTCTTCAGAAATTATCAGTTCTTTAGGGTCTTCCCTGATAGCCCAGTGGTTAAGACCGCACGCTCCCGCTGCAGGGGGCACGGGTTTGATCCCTGGTTAGGGAACTGAGATCCTACATGCTGGGGGCGTGGGACACGTGTGTGCGCACACACACAAATGACAGTTTTTAATGTTCGATGGCGAAAGCAGATTTCAGAATCGAATATGTAACTGATTATGACCATGTAAAAGCAGTATGCCTAGAAAAAAAATCTGTAAGAAAATACATCAAATATTCACAATGGTTGGCAAACTGGGGATGATTTTCTTTTACTTTTCACATTTTTTTGGATGATTATAATGAATATACCAAATTCTTACTATGGTTTCCTTCTAATGTGTCCATTTATAAGAGTGACTTTGGACACTTGTTCAAGGTAAAGATTCCAAGGCCCTCTGTCCTCTGGAGATTCATCCCGAGGCATCATCATCCCCAGTGATGCTTACCATCACGTAGACTTGGGAAAGTGTTATAACTGGACAGGAGAGGGGTGCTGGCAGTAGAAAATGAATTAAGATACGCCTTTAAGAGAGGAAAACGGAAGTTTGATGATTTGAATTAAAATCAGATTTGGGAAACGGGAGAAAATCAAATGTTTCAGCATTTGAAAGAAAGGTCCAGCTCGCTCAGGCATCTGATGAAAGTGGCATGAGTGGTGAGCGTTCAGGCATCTCGCCTCGTGCCCCAGGCCCCTCGCCTGTGGCCCCCCTGTGTCTCTGCACTCTCTGTGTGAACCCAAGGTCCTCCTGCTGAGTCATACTCCCGGCCTGAATTGGGTCTCTGTGTTGTCTTTTTAGATCCTCTGTTAAGACACTTGCAAAGCACACCTTGTTGAGTTACTGTAATTCATCCTGAGTTAACTTTTATTACCAACTCCATTTAATAAGACACAGCTATTGAGAGGCAGGCTTTTTTTTTTTTTTAATCACTGTCACCTACCATGTGCAGACCAGTGAGGCCTTCTTCCTGTTTGGCATATGGGGAACCTGAGGCATAGAGGATAAGGAGCCCGCGGAAGGATGTTTTTCTTTTTGCAGTCTGGGTGCTTCTGCCTTAAGTCAGCACAACCTCATGGCTTTTGTTACTGTTACCTGTCCTCCAGACGCAGGACAAGAGAACAGGAGCCCAGGTCTTTTACAGCAAGTCTGATAGCCTCTACTGTGGTCACTGGGTGGAAGAGGCCAGTTTGGTCACACCTGGAACACCTACCTGGGGGTGGAGGACTCACCCTCAGAGGGTGAAACAGGGACGTGGCGATCTCAGCCATGGGCCAGGAGGGAAAGAGAAACAAAGGGGTTGCCTGGGATAGTGACTCAGTTTTCCCCCAGCACCTGGTCAGTTTGGCCCTGCCGCCCCTAGAGGCGGCCTGTGCCACTCAGATGGAACACCTTAGGCTCACTCAGCAGTCAAGGGCGTGGGCACTGGGGCCTAAGTCAGGCTTGGGGGACTTGGCTCCACCACTTCCTGCCTGTGTCAGCTTGGACCAGTCACTTCATACTTAACCTCTCTGTCTCAGTTTCCTTGTCTCTAAAACAGAGACGGTAATACCTACCTCATAAGACCTTTGGAAGGATGGAAATTGAACGAGATAATGCATATAAAATGCTTAGAACATTGTCTGGCATATAAGTGTTAGGTGATTGGGGGCAATTAATGTTAACTTGACTTTCCAGGACACACAGTCCAAAGCACCCTCAATTCATGCTGGTTAAAAGGACAAACTTGGACTTCCCATAATATAGCTTATGGCTACATTGTTCTGTTCAAGTTAGTGGTAGTGGGAACCAGGATGAAGAAAAGAAAAGAAAATTAATAAGTAGTTCTAAAAAGCCACTTAGATAAGATTTGGACTTTACATAATCCTATATTTTGTTAAAACTGACCTGCCTTTGGAGATGGCTAGGATCTGGCAGGGTGTATGTGACCTCCTGTTAGAACCTCCCTGCATATCCCTTGTGCTCAGTGAGCAGCATTTACGGGCATGGGTAGGCCATCTTCCCTTCTTTCCCTGAGGAGTGGGGCCCTGATGGGAGAGGCAGGAACACCTTGTCTTATCTCCCCAGAGCTAGCCCATCCCACAGCCGGACACCTTCGGAGGAGCCAGGTGGCCCTTAAATGAATCCCTCTTGGTGTTGCTGAAGCCGTCATTGATACCTTGTTAGTCCTCTCTCACAGTAGACACATAACATCCAGAGCTTTAATCCTTGCCACACGTAGAAACTGGCATCCCCATGTCTCTGCCTAGCACCGAGTTCATGTCTTTGATGACAAAGGGATGCTGCTTTCATCACGGGTGTGTGAGCAGGTGTATTCACCTCGATAAGCTTGAAGGACCGGAGGTTCCCATGTAAGACTTCGTCTGTTGCTGTTTGCAGGTGCTTGTGCTGTTTGGCAGAGCCGTGAACATTTTCCCCCTCTCCTACCTCCTGAATTTCTTCCGTGATCATAAAATCACCCCGAAGATGATGTTCATCATGTGGTTCAGCGGTAAGTCCAGTCTCAAGGGAGCCGTGGAGGAGACTGTCATTAAGGCACCAACTGGCCTTTTGGAGAGTGGATGCAGCTCTCCCCGGAGCCCTTCAAACTGCGGGGCCTCATCAGCCTTCAGAATCCATGCAAGGCCCTTCACGGGCCGCGCCCCTCCCCACAGCACCACCAGCGGGGGGCTGTGCCCCAAGACGGGGAGACCCAGATCTAAGGGCAGAGGGCTTGCTGGACGTCGAGTGGCCTGGGGCGCAGGGCCCCCACAACCCCCTGTTCCGGGGGCAGGGCCGGGGTTTGCCCCCCCCACTCTACCCTGTTCCGGGGGGCAGGGCCTGGGTTTGCCCCCCCTCCACCCCCAGTTCTGAGGGGCCCTGGGGGGCAGGGCCGGGGTTTGCCCCCCCACTCTACCCTGTTCTGGGGGGCAGGGCCGGGGTTTGCCCCCCCCACTCTACCCTGTTCTGGGGGGCAGGGCCGGGGTTTGCCCCCCCGACTCTACCCTGTTCTGGGGGGCAGGACCGGGGTTTGCCCCCACCGACCCCCTGCTCCAGGGCAGCAGCACACGCTGTGCGTGGTGTCGCTCTGCCTGCACGCTGTCCAGGTGAAGGGACAAGGGGCTCAAATACTTTGAAGTTAACTTTATTATTTATGTGTTTATGTTTTGACCACACTGGGTCTTTGTTGCTGCTCACGGGCTTTCTCTAGTTGCAGTGTGAGGGCTTCTCATTATGGTGGTGTCTCTTGTTGCTGAGCGCAGGCTTTGGGCCTGGCATGTGGGATCTTCTGGGACCTGGGATCAAAACTCAGGTCTCCTGCATTGGCAGGCGGATTCTTAACCACTGAACCACCAGGGAAGTCTAGGAGCTCAAAATTAAAAGGTTAAAGTTCAAACCTTTTTGTACTACAGGCTAGATTTGGATTTTCTTTTTTATTCGGTCACTAAGTTCTGATAATTTATTTGACTATTTCAGCTACCATTCAGTCTCATTCCCCTTTAGTAAAGGATGGATAAATAAATTTTTGGCTCCTAAAGCACTGGATCTGTAGACAGATCTTATTTATTACTTACTTATTTCTTTGTGGGTTCAGGGTATAGCAACATGCTTTATAGGCTGTTTTCTATCCAACAGCATATCTGTACATTCCTTGAAGATTTCTTTTTCAAAAGATCTTGTTTAAAGTGTGTATGTGTGTGTGTGTGTGTGTGTAGGACATGCAGGTAGTTAAGTGTATATTTATGTGTAGATAGTGAAGGATACTGTTTTCTTAAATCTTTTTTGCCAGTGAGGGGAAAAAAAATTGTAAGGGAGTTAATTGATCCAAGGTCTTCAAAATCCCCCCATAAAAAAAATCTAAGAAATGTAAGAGGCATTTTCCAGTTACGTGAGCTCTGTGGGGGTAGGGACGCATGGAGAGAGACCTCCAGGGGACGTGGGGGTGGTTTAAACTGGGAGGCGTTCTGGTTCCAGGCATTCTGAGGCCATCCAGACCTTCTCAGTCTGGGGCTCCTTCCTCCCCAGCCTGCGCTCGCTGAGGCTCCCCGCTTCCCCTCTTCCCTGGCCTCCCTCCTCTCCCCAGGGGTCTCCCCTCTTCCTGCACCAGCA
>SJYQ01031107.1:0-10145 GCA_006410935.1 Redunca redunca
TGGGTGGGTAGGGGGCCATCCAGCAGGCATCACAGAAGCCCACAGTGGGACAGAAGCCCCCTGTGCCCACTCACCCTGGCTGCCCCACACTTCTCTCCTGCCAGATGAAGTCACAGAGGCTAACAGTAACTGTGTCCCCTGCAAAGCTGGACACTTCCAGAACACCTCCTCTCCCACCGCCCGCTGCCAGCCCCACACCAGGTGAGGGTGCCCGGTCTGTGTTCCTCCGGCCCTCCCAGCCCCAGCCAGTGACAGCCCACCTCACACTCAGCTCCACAGACCAGCTCCACTTCCAGCCGGGAGCCCCCTGAGCTGGGCTCTTTCCTCCACAGGTGTGAGGACCAGGGCCTCGTGGAGGAAGCCCCAGGCACTCCCCAGTCTGACACCAGCTGCAGAAATCCACAAGAGCCCCCCGACATGCCAGGTGAGGAGGGGCCGGGGCATGGGGAGGGGGCATCTGGGAAAATGCCTTAATTCTATCCATCTAAAATAAATGGGGAAATGATGAACCCTTTCCTCTCAGAGTTGAGGCAAGAAGCTCCTCAAAGAAAAGCTGGAGTATCCCTGGGCCAGGTGACTTACACACGTGTATGTATATACACACATATATGTGTATACATGCACTTTTTAAGTTATATGTTCTACATGTAACTTAAAAGTTACATACAATAGTATGTCTACACAGAGACATAGATATAGATGTAACTATAGATATAGATATAACTGTACCTGATATCACTGTCATCATTTTGGACATGCCTCCATCACATAACCCGTTTACTGAGCATACTAGGTTACACCTTCCATCACTAGAGAGAAGATTCCACATTTGATGCTTTCTTGGTCTTTTCTGTGGAATTATTGCTTTCCTTGCCTGAAAGAGAAATATGCATGCTCATGCTTAGTCGCTACATTCGTGTTCCAGTGGACCATAGCCCTCAGGCTTCTCTGTCCAGGGGATTCTTTAGGAGTACTGGAGTGGGTTGCCATGCCCTGTTCCAGGGGATCTTCCCCACCAAGGGATCAAACTCGCATCTCCTGCATTGCAGGCGGATTCTTTACTGCTGAGCTACCGGGGAAGCCCTATAGAGAATTATAGGATGTTTCTAATGACTATCATTGTTATCAATCAAGGGAAAGTTTAATTTCCTTAATTTTAAAAAATGGCTGAGCATTTATAATCATAGCTTCCATTTAATAAGAGCTAGTGCGTCAGACACTCTGTGAACTTGACTTTCACTAACTCATTTAAACCTCGTAATGATCCTATGAAATAGTCCTATTATTATCCTTACTGACAGATGAGGAAACCAATGCCCAGAGAGGTTAGGTGATTTGCCCAAGATTACCCATGTGGTAGTTGGTATTATGAAGACCTGTTCTAGGTCTTTCTTACTCCAAAACCCACGCCATAATACATGCAGACTGTAGATTAGAAAATTCAGATAAACAAAACTAAACTTCACCTACAGAACCATCGGCTGGCATATCCACTCGATATTTTTGAATATATCTTCCCAGACATTTTTCCACACAATAGAAAAAAATAACATTTTTTCTAAAAGTGGAGTCATTTGAATGTTTGTAACTTAATTTTTCATCCAACTATAACATAATCTTTTCTACATTCTATCATTAATTTTTAACTGTGTATCAAAAATGATTAGCACTTTTTTTCTTTTTTCTTTTGTATTGGTGGAGAAGGCAATGGCACCCCACTCCAGTACTCTTGCCTGGAAAATCCCATGGACGGAGGAGCCTGGTAGGCTGCAGTCCATGGGGTCGCTAAGAGTTAGACATGACTGAGAGGCTTCACTTTCACTTTTCACTTTCATGCATTGGAAAAGGAAATGGCAACCCACTCCAGAGTTCTTGCCTGGAGAATCCCAGGGACGGGGGAGCCTGGTGGGCTGCCGTCTATGGGGTCGCACAGAGTCGGACACGACTGAAGCGACTCAGCAGCAGCAGCAGCAGCATTGGTGTGTAGCTGATGAGGGCTTCCCTTGTAGCTCAGTTGGCAAAGAATCTGCCTGCAATGCAGGAGACCTGGGTTCAATCTGTGGGCCGGGAAGATCCCCTGGAGGAGGAAATGGCAACCCATGCCAATATTCTTGCCTGGAGAATCCCATGGACAGAGGAGCCTGGCAGGCTATAGTCCGTGGGGTCAAAAAAGTCAGACATGACTTAGCAACTAAACCACCACTGTAGCTGATTAACAGGGTTTCCCTGGTGGCTCGATTAGTAAAGAATCTGCCTGCAATGCAGGAGACTTGGGTTCAATCCCTGGGTTGGGAAGATTCCCTGGAGAATGAAATAGCAATCCTTTCCAGTATTCTTGCCTAGGAAATCCCATGGACAGAGGAGCCTAGCAGGCTGCAGTCCATGGGGTCTTAAAGAGTCGGACGCGACTGAGCAACTAAAGCACTACCACCAGAGCTGATTAACAATGTTGTGATAGTTTCAGGTGTACAGCAGAGGGCTCAGCCATATATATATATATCCACTCTCCCCCACACTCCCCTGCCATCCAGGCTGCCACATAACATTGAGCAGAGTTCCGTGGGCTATACAGTAGGTCCCTGGTGGTTATCCGTTCTAAATACAGCCGTGCATTCTAAATACAGCCGTGCGTACGTGTCCATTCCAAAGTCCCGAACTATCCCTTCCCCCAATCCTTCCCCTGTTGGAAGCACACATCTCTTGATGCTAATAGGTCTTCATGTCCTTGGCTCTGTAATTGTCAGATTGGTATTTAGAGCTGGACTTTCAGAGAGTACATAAGCTAATCTCCTCATTTTGTGTATGAAAAACTCACAACTGAGCAAGAACCCAGGTCTAATTCTTCCCCACACCTCCTACTCTGGACTCACTTGGGCCACAGAATTAGATGGACCACCAAGGGTGAACTCCCAGTGTCTAAATGTCTAGGTCCTCCTGAGTTTCCTCAGGAGCAGGTGACAGAAAAAGTCACAGGCATAGTGGACTCCACGCTGTCAGCGGCAGCTCAAGGCCCACAGGAAGACAACGGTTGCCCATGGCTGTACACGGACCCCTGAGAAGCCCAGCCTCCCCTTCCCTCCCACTCCTGGGAGCTGCCCCAAGCAAGCCAGTGGAGATTCAGCAGCCCCCCTCATCCAGAAAGCCACAGGCAGATTTCAGCAGCCGGGACACCGACGCTGTCACCCCTGTAAACACTCCTACAGCTATAGAAGGACAGGTTCAGCTCCTACTGCTGTATATCTTGCTGCCAGACAGTCAAATCTGCAGAAACATGGCTTTACCCCGCAGCCATGTCTGCTCACAACCCCAAGCCCACCGTCCCTTACTGCCTCCCATTCCCATTTCCAGCCCAAGTGCCTGAGCTCACCCTCACAGGGCTGCCTCTGTGCCGGTGGCCAAGCACACTCACCCCAAACATCTCCACCCGAGGCAGAGTCTCTCCTGGTTCTCGGTGGGGGGTGTCCCCCCCAACCCACGTCAGAATCCATGCCCCTTCTCTGTAACCCAAGGGAAGTTACTCCAACTCCTCCTTTAGGAATTGCAGTGGGTCTACAAGGGGAAAGAACTTCCCAGGTGGCACAAGTGGTAAAGAATCTGCCTGCCAATGCAGGAGATGTAAAAGACTCCATCCCTGGGTCAGGAAGATCCCCTGGAGGAGGGAATGGCAACCCCCTCCAATATTCTTGCCTGGAAAATCCCATGGACAGAGGAGCCTGGGTTGGAAAGAGTCAGACAGGACTGAGCAGTAGCAGTAGCAGGAGGGGAAGCCTGCTCCCCATTTCCCATCTGGGTGGCCTGAGAACTGGACAGCTGCTCCCTAATTGCCCCATTCACCCACTGCTCTCCTCGGGTCCTCACGCCTCGTCCTGTCTGCTGTCCTCCAGGAACGATGCTGGTGCTGGCCATCCTGCTGCCTCTGGTCTTGTTCCTGCTCCTCACCACCGTCTTCATCTACACCTGGAAGGGCCACCCCTCTCTCTGCAGAAAGCTGGGTAGGAGAGACTCAGAGGCCGGCAGGGAAGCCTGCCTGGGACGGTGCCCATCCAGGTGGGGTAGGGGGCTGGAGAGAATATTCAGCTCCCTCGGGGCCAACACTTCTGCCCCTTCACACCCTCAAGACACCCAGCACTTGTCCCCAGCACAGACATCACATCAATCCAACCCCTTCATTCTGAGGCTGGA
Source organism: Redunca redunca (assembly GCA_006410935.1). Taxonomy (NCBI): domain Eukaryota; kingdom Metazoa; phylum Chordata; class Mammalia; order Artiodactyla; family Bovidae; genus Redunca; species Redunca redunca. The sequence goes on from SJYQ01031107.1 coordinate 4,183, forward strand.
GATAAGGGTAATGACAGACTGATCATTCTGGGAGCCCAGAGTGGGCAGTGCCATACTGTGGGGTGGGGTGTGGAGGGGAAAGCCTGAGGGTCTAAGGCCTGCCATTTCATTTTCTGTTCCAGGATCCCTGCTCAAGAGGCACCCAGAGGTAATGGGGAGGCTAGGGAGGCAGCAACGAGGAGCAGGGGACAGGTGAACAGGGGTGGGGGGCAGGCAGGAAAAGAATCTGCAGCTTCAACATCCATTTAATCATTCAACTAATAATTTATTGAGCACGCAGTGTGCCAGGCACTATGGAAATAGCAGTGAGCAAAGCAAAGTCTCTACCCTCCCAGAGTTTCATACCAGTGGAACAAGGATAAAGTTAGTTGACTATGTATTAGGTGGTGACAACTGTTAAATATAGAGAAGGAAATGGCAACCCACTCCAGTATTCTTGCTTGGAGAATCTTGTGGACAGAGGAGCCTGGTGGGCTACAGTCCATGGGGTCGCAAAAAGTCAGACACGACTGAAGCAACTGAGCCCAATTGTTAAATAAACCATGGTGGGGTGGGAGGGGGAGGGGAGGACAGTGGCAAGCAATGAGGGTACACTATCTTAGAGTGGACAGAGAGCCTCTGTGGTCAGCTGGTATTTGAACAGAGAGCTGAAGAAAAGAGGGCCAGACGTCAGGATGCAGCAGGGAAAGTGCTCCAGGAAGAGGGAGTGTCAAGTGCAAAGGTCCTGAGGCAGGAAGCTTGATGAGGAGGGCATGGAGCTGCCTAGGCATGGGGTTGGGTGGGAATTAAAGAAAGATGGAGTCTGAGGCCCCCATCCTTGGCTGGTTCTCGGCCTCTGTTCTGCAGGGAGAGGAATCAAATCCTGCTGATGGAAACTGGGAGCCCCCAAGGTTCAATACACACATTCCTGACCTGGTAAAGCCACTTCTGCCCGCCCCTGGAGACTTGGCCCTGGCCTCGGCCAGCGTCCCAGCGAACCCGGGTTTGGAGGAAGAGGTGCTCCAACAGCAGAGTCCCCTGAGCCAGGCCAGGGACCTGGAGGCTGAGCCCCCAGAACAAGGCCAGGTGGCCCCTGGTGAGAAGAGGGGACGGGGAGGGAGGCTGGGCAGGGGGAGAGCGTGTGCGCCGGGCAGAAAAGAGGAGACGGCAACAGCCAGTGTCCTGACTACAGAGAAGGGACGAGACTGAAAACCAAGAAAACAGGGAATGAACACAGAGCTCAGGAAACCAAAGCGCACGGAGAGGGACAGGGCAGAAAGGGGAGACGGCAGATGGGGCCCTGGAGAAGCCGGAGTCCCATGCTGGCAGCACGCGGGGGCCCCCTCAACCTTGACCCCTCGCCCCCTCACTCTGCCTTCCCCCCCACAGGCACCAATGGCATTCACGTCACCGGCGGCTCTGTGACGGTCACCGGCAACATCTACATCTACAACGGGCCGGTCCTGGGGGGCGCCCGGGGCCCCGGAGACCCCCCCGCGCCCCCAGAGCCTCCGTACCCCGTCCCCGAAGAGGGTGCCCCCCGCCCTCCCGGGCTCTCCATGCCCTACCAGGAGGATGGCAAGGCTTGGCACCTGGCTGAGACAGAGACACTGGGGTGCTACGCCCTCTGACAGAGCCAAGGACCCAAAGCGTCAGCCATGCCGGACGATGTCTGGAGGAGCCAGGAGAAGGGAGGCTGCCCTCCCCGCACAGGCCTGACTGAGGGCCTGGGAAGGGCCCGGAGGGCTGGACCCTGAGGGGCCAGGCCTCAGACATTGCCTCAGAGCAGGGCCGGCGCTGGCTGGGAACGGCACCCCGGTGGGACTCTCCAGGCCGCCTGAGCAGGCCCGGGACTCCACTGCAGACTCCCTGCCCACTGCGGCTGCGCCGGCTCAGCCTCAGGCACAGACAGGGCACGTGACCCTAACCACTGCCCCCTGGCATCTGAATCCCAAGCCTGGCACGAACGGAGCCAGCCATGCAATCATTCAAGGACTGGGGCCACCCCGGCAGAGTCATGGTGCTCAACATCCCCAAGCTCCAGAGGCCCTTCGAGGGCCCGCACTTCAGTGGACGGAGGGAGACCCAACAAGAAGCCGGAGTGACAAGGAGGACCACCCACCGCTCCCCTCCTCGACAGGAAAGCGAGTCTCTCTAACCAAGGGCTTGGGTGGGGTTCAAGGTATAAGGGAGTTTTGGATGGGGAGGAAAAAAATTGGTGAGTGTATTTATGAACTGTACCCACATACAAATAAAGAGGAGACTGAGACCTAGGCCCTTGATTTTCTTGGGATTTATAGAGAAACACGATTCCATTGGGGCCATGTCAATGGCACAGGTCAAAACTATGGAATATAAAATGTCATCAACTATAATCCCATGAGGTATTAGTGTGAGAGGCTGGTATATGGAATTCAGGCGATGACAGTATTGGCCAACAGTCTCTGGCAATGTGGCAGGCAGTGTTCGCAATGCCATGCAACCTTACCTTATGCAGCCCTCACAAAACCCTCAGGAGGCAGGTATGAGGGCTATTCCCATTTAACATATGAGGAGACTGAGGCCCAAAGAGGGTAAGTCAGTTGCCCAGTTTAGCTGCACATGGTTGGGATAGGCCCTGTTAGACTGGCTCTAGAGTCCTAGTGGGTGAAAAAGAGAATTTCTCTGAATAGATAAAATGGACTGGTTTTCTCAAATCATCAGACCTCCTCCATACCCTGCAGGCATGAAGTTCTCAGCCGACTCTCAAACCCCCAGGTTCAAAACAAAGTACAAAAGTGTTTGGCAAGGTTTTCTGTTTTGTCTGTTTTGCCGCACTGTGTGACATGCACCAAACCTCCCCGACCAGGGATCAAACCTATACCCTGCATCGGAAGCAGGGAATCATCGCCCCTGGAACACCAGAGAAGGCCGTATTTGGCAAGGTTGGGTGAAGGGAAAGATCCATACTTTAGACATAAATTGAGAGGCCAAGCTCACATTCTGCTGATAAAGAGATGGAGGCCGGCCTCCTTCAACCAGAAGAAGCACGGTGACTTTTACTTAATTTCTTCTTGTCTTTCAGGCTTACCTCACTTTATTGTGGGTTTTTTTAAACAAATCGTGGCAACCCTGAGTTATTGATGATGGTTAGCATTTTTTAGCAATAAAGTATTTCTAAACGAAGGCATGTATGCTGGTTTTTAGACATAATGCTACTGCACACTTAATAGGCTGCAGTACAGTGTACATATAACGTTTAGATGTAGCGAGAAACCCCCTAAAATTCGTGTGACTCGCTTTATTCCAGTGGTCTTGTATCAAACCACAGCATCTCCGAATATGCTTGTATTTTCTTTTCTTCCCCCAAAGAACTCCAGATCTTCTCAGGCTCTCTTATTGTTTGTAAATGTTTGGGGCCCCAGAATTTATCTACCGTGCTGCCCAGTAGAAACGGTCTTAGCTGGAAAGATTGTGAGGGGAGCTGCTGCAGCTGACGGCTCCTTCCATAAAAGGCCACCCTCTGGGTCTAATGTTATGACTGTTGCTGGGGCCCTTCAAGGTGGGGAAGCTCCAAGGCACACACTCCAGGAGTCTTCTGATCCAACCCAGCGGATGGGTTATTTAAGGTTGACCTTGAAAGAATTAAATCCAACTTCCTTTTTTGAGCAGTAAATAATGTGAGCTGTATTTTTAGACAGAGAATGAAAGCCTCCTGCTCTTGCCATAGGCAAGAGCCAGACATCATGATTCCTTAATTGTTGTTCCAGGGTATTTAGATTTTAAAAAAACTATACATTTTTTTTTTCAACAAAATAAAAGGAGGAAACTTTTTTTTAAGAAATGGTGCCAGGAGTGAGGAGGGCAGTTTCAAGAGGGAGGGGATAAATATATATAGATATATATACTTATGACTGATTCATATTGTTGTATGACAGAAGCCAGAACAGCACTGTAAAGCAGTTATCCAATTAAAATAAAACTTAATGAATAAATCCAGTCCCTTCTCTTCATGGCAAATAGATGGGGAAACAATGGAAACAGTGACAGACTTCATTTTTTTGGTCTCCAAAATCACTGCAGATGGTGACTGCAGCCATGAAATTAAAAGACACTTGCTTCTTGGAAGAAAAGCTATGACCAGCCTGGATAGCATATTAAAAAGCAGAGACATTATTTTGCTAACAAATGTCCATCTAGTCAAAGGTATAGTTTTTCCAGTAGTCATGCATGAATGTGAGACTTGAATTATAAAGAAAGCTGAGCACTGAAGAATTGATGCTTTTGAACGGTGGTGTTGGACAAGACACTTGAGAGTCCCTTGGACTGCAAGGAGATCCAACTAGTCAATCCTAAAGGAGATCAGTCCTGAATATTCATTGGAAGGACTGATGCTGAAGCTGAAATTCCAATACTTTGGCCACCTGATGCAAAGAACTGACTCACTGGAAAAGACCCTGATGCTGGGAGAGATTGAGGGCAGGAGGAGAAGGGGTCGACAGAGGATGAGACAGTTGGATGGCATCGCCGCCTCGATGGACATGAGTTTGAGCAAGCTCCAGGAGCTGGTGATGGACATGGAAGCCTGGTGTGCTGCAGTCCATGGGGTCGCAAAGAGTCAGACACGACTGATCAACTGAACTGAACTGAATAAATAAATAAAAGGGAAACATTTCTTCTAGATGTTTTACAGTTTCACTTTTTAAATTTATGCTTATGAGCCTTTTTGTGTGTGTTTAAGTATGAGGTATGTGTTGATGTATTTGGTCTTTGCATATAAATGTTTAATTATTTCAGCACCATTTGTTAAAAAGACTGTTCTTTCTCCGTTGAATTATCTTTGTTTCTTTGTCAGGTCAGTTGATAATGTTTGTGCCACTTTGTTTCTGGACTCTGCTGGCTCCATCGGCCTGTGTCTATCCTTTTGCTAACATCACAGTCTTGATTTCTGTAGCTTCCTAAGTCTTGAAATTGGGTGATGTAATTTCTCCAATTATTGTTCTTTTTTTAGTCCCTTTCAGTTTCTTTTCCGCATACATTTTAGAATCTACTTGCCAATTTCTTTAAAAAAAATAAAAACCTGCTGTGATTTTTGAGTGAAGATGATTGACTCTATGATTCAAATTGGGGAGAACTGACATCTTTACAATATTGAGTTTTCCAACCCATAAACATATCTTTCCATTTATTTACATCTTTTTTTATTTCTTTTAACAGTGGTTTGCAGTTTTCAGCGTACAGATCCTACACATAAGTTTTGTATGCAAGATCTGTACTTTATGGAGAGAGGAAGCTACTATAAATTGCATTTTTAAAATTTCAAATGTTAATTGTATGTCACTGAATATGGAAATATGATTGACTTCTGTATATTGGCCTTGTATCTTACAACCCTGTTAAAGTCACTTCTTAGTTATAGGAAGCTTTTTGTAGATTAATAAACAATCATATTGTCTTCAAAAAAACACAGTTTTCTTTCTTTCTTTCAAACCTGTGTGCCTTTTATTTGTTTTCTTCACTTATTACACTGGCGGGGCTTCCCCTGTGGCTCAGCTGGTAAAGAATCTGCCTGCAGTGTTCGAGACCTGGGTTCAGTCTCTGGGTTTGGAAGACCCCCTGGAGAAGGAAAGGCTACCCACTTCAGTATTCTTGCCTGGAGAATTGCCTGGAGAATTTCCATGGGATCACAAAGAGTCGGACATGACTGAGTGACTTTCACGATTACACTGGCCATCTTGTATGATATTGAATAGGAGTTCTAGCCATGTACTCCTTACAACAAATTGATGAGATCTGTCAGAGCATTTACACTGAGTGTAGCATGTATAGGACAGATTTTTTTTAGGTTTATGGAATAGCTATACTCCAGTATTCTTGTCTGGAAAATCCCATGGACGGAGGAGCCTGGAAGGCTGCAGTCCATGGAGTCACTGAGGGTTAAGCACGACTGAGCGACTTCACTTTCACTTTTCACTTTCCTGCATTGGAGAAGGAAATGGTAACCC
>SJYQ01031143.1:0-10992 GCA_006410935.1 Redunca redunca
CCTGTCCATCACCAACTCCCGGAGATCATTCAGACTCACATCCATCCAGTCAGTGATGCCATCCAGCCATCTCATCCTCTGTCTCCCCTTCTCCTCCTGCTCCGAATCCCTCCCAGCATCAAAGTCCTTTCTAATGAGTCAACTCTTCACATGAGGTGGCCAAAGTACTGGAGTTTCAGCTTCAGCATCATTCCTTCCAAAGAACACCCAGGACTCTACCAGGGAAAGGAAAGTTTTGTAAGTCATTGGCATGTTATTATTTTCTTTTACAAATAAGTAATATCTTTGTATAGTGACAGATTACTGTAAACAATTATACTTTTGTATCTGTTTCAGTTCAGTCGCTCATTCATGCCTGAACTCTTTGGGATCCAGTGTACTGCAGCACGCCAGGCTTCCCTGTCCATCACCAACTCCTGGAACTTGCTCAAACTCATGTCCATTTAGTTGGTGATACCATCCAACCATCTCATCCTCTCTTATCCCCTTCTCCTCCTGCCTTCAATCTTTCCCAGCATCATTGTCTTTTCCAGTGAATCAGTTCTTTGCATCAGGTGGCCAAAGCATTGGAGATTCAACTTCAGCATCAATCCTTCCAATGAATATTCAGGACTGATTTCCTTTAGGATGGACTGGTTGGATCTCCTTGCAGTCCAAGGGACCCTCAAGAGTCTTCTCCAACACCACAGTTCAAAAGTATCAATTCTTTGGCTCTCAGCCTTCTTCACAGTCCAACTCTCACATCCATACATGACCACTGGAAAAACTATAGCCTTGACTAGATGGACCTTTGTTGGCAAAGTAATGTCTCTGCTTTTGAATATGCTATCTAGGTTGGTCATAACCTTCCTTCCAAGCAATAAGTGTCTTTTAATTTCATGGCTGCAATCACCATCTGAAGTGATTTTGGAGTCCCCCAAAATAAAGTCTGACACTGTTTCCACTGTTTCCCTATCTATTTTCCATGAAGTGATTGGACCAGATGTCATGATCTTAGTTTTCTAAATGTTGAGCTTTAAGCCAACTTTTTCACTCTCCTCTTAGTAATATTATATTAACCATGATCCACAGATTTTGATAACAGTTTTATTACAATTCAGTTTTAAATATTTCTAGATTTCATTTGTAACCCTAGTGTGCTTTTATATGTTATTTTGTTACCAACCACTGAGACCTAGCTGAAACACATATAGATAAAGTCAGGTTATGGGCTATTGTAAACAAAGGGAGTGCCTTGGCTTGAAAGCAAGGGGAAAGCGGCAACTTGAAATAGCCCTCCTCTCTACTAGGAGCTAAGCAGTTCCCATAATAGAGCCACTTTGCCAGATTAATTCTTGAAGGACTCAAGCGAGTGCATGCATGCTAAGACTTTAAAATATGCAAAATTGACTGACATGGAACAGGGAGAGAAGGAAACTCCTAGTCAATTCCTAGATAGACTACAGGGCTTGGTGGCTCAGCTGATAAAGAATCTGCCTTCAGTGCAGGAGATCTGGGTTCTGTCCCTTGGTTGGTAAAATCCTCTGGAGAGGGGAAAGGCTACCCTCCAGTATTCTGGCCTGGAGAATTCAATAGACAGTATAGTCCATGGGTTCCCAAAGATTCGGACACAACTGAACAACTTTAACACACAAAGGTAATAATTTTTCATTAAGCTGGAAAGAGTAAATGTTCATTGAAGAATTCTAAGACTAAATATTAATTAGTGACTACAAAAGGGGAAGAGAAGAAGGAGATAACATTGAGATGTTAGTAGATGCCATCTTTTGTATTTTATGATACACTTGTAAGCACTAACTGCAGAAGACACCATTAAAGAGATATGTGTTAGTAAAGATATAAATGCTTTATATTTTGAAAACTTTGATTTGACTCCTGTTTTGCAGTAGGCATGAGATATGATGCTTAGATCACTCTTTAGGAAACAATTCTAGCTTCAAGGATTAGTCAGCAAACAGCCTTCACTTATCAGCTCCTTCTGGATCTCCAGAGGGCCACTTCATTTGAAATTGTAGCCTTTTCTGGGTGGTCCATAGCCCAGGGGTAGGAAGACCTAGATGTTTCAGCCAACAAAGGAGAAATTCTACATGCAGTATTCCTCTAGAACTCTTATGTCAAGTGCTTGTTCCTGCATCACAGTTGAACTTCTTCCTGTGCAATCTTGCATCCTCCTACAGCTTTTCAGACGTACCAATTCCTTATAAACACCTCACATCCCTAACTCTGCCTGGGAAACCACCTAGAGGAAACAAACCTGCTCTGTGTTGGACAATGAATTATAGGGGACACCAGCATCTGTTAGGAGATCATTATAATAGGCTAGATGCAGGCAAATACATAGAAGGGATCTACCTTTTTGAAATTTTCAGTTCTCAATTCTAAAAGTTGGTATTTGCCAGAAGAGGAAAATCAAGTCATTAACCCATGTTTTAATCATATGACAATGTTTTTCCTTGAGTTTTGGCTCAAAATTGGTGGCTCACATTTGCAAGATTCAAGTGTTCTGTTTTAGAAGGTATTTTACTTACGTGATGCTTTATGTCTTAAGCTACTTTGATCTCTTTAAAAACAAAAGTTGAATATCCTCAATGTTTGGTTTAAGGCCAAAGTAGAGCTGGTTTCCTTTCATCCTCTGTTGTATGAAACACATCATATTGACCATCTTGACTATATTAATTTTTTATTACTCTACCAGGGAAAGAAAACTTTTCTAAGTCATTGGCATGTTATTATTTTCCTTTACAAATAAGTAATACTTCATATAGTGACAGATTACTGTAAATGATTATGCTTTTGTATCTGTTTCAGTTCAGTCCCTCATTCATGCCCCGACTCTTTGGAATCCAATGGACTGCATGCAACACGCCAGGCTTCCCTGTCCATCACCAACTCCTGGAGCTTGCTCAAACTCATGTCCATTGAGTCAGTGATACCATCCAACCATCTCATCCTCTGTAATCCCCTTCTCCTCCTGCCTTCAATCTTTCCCAGCATCAGGGTCTTTTATTTTTAATATAAATTTATTTTAATTGGAGGCTAATTACAATATTGTATTGAATCTGCCACAGGTATACACGTGTTCCCCATGCCGAACCCCCCTCCCTCCTCCCTCCCTGTACCATCCCTCTGTGTCGTCTCAGTGCACCAGCCCCAAGCATCCAGTATCATGCATCAAACCTGGACTGGCAATTCATTTCATATATGATATTATACATGTTTCAACGCCATTCACCCAAATCATCCCACCCTCTCCCTCTCCCACAGAGTCCAAAAGACTATTCTATACATCTGTGTCTCTTTTGCTGTCTCTCATACAGTGAGTCAGTCCTTTGCACCAGGTGGCCCAAGTATTGGAGTTTCAACTACAGCATCAGTGCTTCCAGTGAAAATTCAGGACTGATTTCCTTTAGAATGGACTGATTGGATCTCCTTGCAGTCCAAGGGACTCTCAAGAGCCTTCTCCAACACCACAGTTCAAAAGCATCAATTCTTCTGCATTCAGCTTTCTTTATAGTTCAACTGTCACATCCATACATGACTAATGGAAAAACCATAGCTTTGACTAGATAGACCATCGTTGTCAAAACAATGCCTCTGCTTTTAAATATACTGTCCAGGTTGGTCATAGATTTTCTTCCAGGGAGCAAACATTTTTAAATTTCATTACTACAGTCACCATCTGCAGTGATTTTGCAGCCCCCCAAAATAGAGCCCCTCACTGTTCCCATTGTTTCCCCATCTAATTTCCATGAAGTGATGTCATGACCTTCATTTTTAGAATGCTGAGATTTTAAGTCAACTTTTTCACTCTCCTTTTTCACTTTCATCAAGAGGCCCTTCAGTTCTTCTTTGCTTTCTGCCATAAGGTTGGTGTGTGCATATCTGAGGTTATTGATATTTCTTCTGAAAATTTTGATTCCAGCTTGTGTTTCAGCCAACCTGGGATTTCCCATGATGTACTCTGCATATAATTTAAATAAATAAATAGGGTGACAATATACAGCCTTGAAATACTCGTTTCTATTTGGAAATAGGCTGTTCCATGTCTGTCCGTCTAGTCAAGGCTATGGTTTTTCCACTGGTCATGTATGGATGTGAGAGTTGGACTGTGAAGAAAGCTGAGCACCGAAGAATTGATGCTTTTGAACTGTAGTGTTGGAGAAGACTCTTGAGAGTCCCTTGGACTGCAAGGAGATTCAACCAGTCCATTCTAAAGGAGATCAGTCCTGGGTGTTCTTTGGAAGGAATGATGCTAAAGCTGAAACTCCAGTACTTTGGCCACCTCAAGTGAAGCATTGACTCACTGGAAAAGACTCTGATGCTGAGAGGGATTGGGGACAGGAGGAGAAGGGGACGACAGAGGATGAGATGGCTGGATGGCATCACCGACTCGATGGACATAAGTTTGAGTGGACTCCGGGAGTTGGTGATGGACAGGGAGGCCTGGTGTGCTGCAATTCATGGGGTCGCAGAGTCAGACATGATTGAGTGACAGATCTGATCTGATCTGATGTCTGGTTTAACTGTTGCTTCTTGAACTGCTACAGATTTCTCAAGTGGCAGATCAGGTGGTCTGGTACTCCCATCTCTTGAAGAATTTTCCAGTTTGTTGTGATCTACAGAGTCAAAGTCTTTGATATAGTAAGTGAAGTAGAAGTAGATGTCTTTCTGGCATTCTCTTGCTTTTTTGATGATCCAATGGATGTTAGCAATCTGATTTCTGGTTCCTCTGCCTTTTCTAAATCTGGCTTAAACATTTGTAAGTTCATGGTTCACATACTGTTGAAGCCTGGCTTGGAGAATTTTGAGCTTTACTTTGCTAGTGTGTGAGATGAGTGCAAATGTGTGGTAGTTTGAGTACTCTTTGGCATTGCCTTTCTTTGGGATTGGAATGAAAACTGACCTTTTCCAGTCCTGTGGCAACAGATGAATTTTCCAATGTTGCTGGCATATTGAGTGCAGTACTTTCACAGCATCATCTTTTAGGATTTGAAATAGCTCCACTGAAATTCCATCATCTCCTCTAGTTTTATTTGTAGTGATGCCTCCTAAGGCCCACTGGACTTTGCATTCTAGGTTGTCTGGCTCTAGGTGAGTGATCACCCCATTGTGGTTATCCGGTTCATGAAGATCTTCTTTGTACAATTCTTCTGTGTATTCTTGCCACCTCTTCTTAATATCTTCTGCTTCTGTTAGGTCCATACCATTTCTGTCCTTTATTGTGCCCATCTTTGCATGAAATATGCCTTTGGTACCTCTAACTTTAATACTTTTGCATATTTGATATATGTATTATTAATTATGCTACAAAAACAAATAAAAGAAATCGTATTTGTATTTACCAGAGGCAGAGGTTAAAGGGGTGCGGAATTGAATGAAGGAAGTCAAAAAAGTACAAATTTCAGATTATAAGATAAATTAGGATTGTGATGTACATGATAAATATTATTAACAGTGCTAGTGTTGCTTCTGAAAGTTAAGAGAGTGGATCCTGGAAGTTCTCATCAAAAAGAAAAAGTGTTTTTTCCTTTATTTTTTATCCATATGATATGATGAATTTTCACTAAAATTATTGTGGTAATCATAACACGATGTATATAAGCCAAATTATTATGCTGGACACCTTAGATTTATGCATTACTGTATGTCAATATCTCAACAAAACTGGGAGGAAATATAATAAGCAGTATATGACTCAAATTACTTCCTTTCTTAATTTCACATTATTATATCATTTTATATACTTGCTCTCAGTATATTAAATCAATTAAAATAATATTTATGTTTCTAGCAATATATGTCCTATTGGAATTCTGCTGTCAACATCATACTTCTCTGGAATAGGTTCAAGTTTATGGCTACCTTGCTTGAAAATACTTTATGAAAAACAAAATCAATGCACTCGTAAGAGTCTTGTCAAGAGTCAGTTAAGTGGCCAGAAAAACATTTCTTCTGAATATCAAAAGCTGAGTAAAAGTAAACCATGATCTCATGACAGAGTAAGGCAGTAATAGCTTAATGATGCAATCTCCTAAGACATTCTTGATTATTTTACCATAATAGAGCATCATGTCTGTAGCCTTCAAAAGTGACTTCCCAGAATTGCTATCAAGCTCACAAAAGTTAGCTGATGTCAGTAATATGCAACAATCTTCAAGTTCTATAAATAGAAGAATGTGTAGGGATTATGTCATAGAATGAGCCCAATAAACTTAACTCAAAATAGGTAGATATCCATCAGGCCTAACCACTGAAATAGCCAGTTGAAATTAAAATAGTAGTGATCTTATAACTTTGAACAGTCATGGATAATGTATATTTTTGAAGAAAATTTTTCAAAATGAACACAGAATTCCTATCTTCAAGAATATACATTTCATTATGGAATATGAAATATGTTTATAAACAATCATGACTTCCAATAGATGAGTATGGATATCTAAGAGGGATTCCAATAGCTGTAGGAAAACAAAGCCAGCTGATGGCTCTTGGGATTATTCCTTGCTCCTTAAGATATAGCAACTTGTTAAACATGTGATATAGAGACAGCTGTACCAGAGACATCTGTTCTGTAGTGTAAAGAAAAAAAGGGAAAAAAGTGAAGTTGTTCAGTTATGTCCCACTCTTTGAGATCCCATGGACTGTAGCCTCCCAGGCTCCTCCATCCATGGGATTTTCCAGCCACGAATACTGGAGTAGGTTGTCATTTTCTTCCCCAGGTGACATCCTGACCCAGGGATCGAACCCTGGTCTGCCACATTGTAGGCAGAGGCTTTACTGTCTGAGCCACTAGGGAAGTCTCTGTAGTGTAAAAGAATTGCTAAAAAGTGACTGCTTAGCCAGAGGCTATATTTGCAAACCATGTGGGACAGTGTTATGAGTTTTTATAAAACCTCTATATGAGCCTCTACTGCCTTACTCTTACCTGCTATTGACCAAATGTTAACACTGAAGATTTCCTTAGAAATCACAGTTTTGAAATGGTAGAAACAGCCTCATTGAGAGCTTGAACCCCACTGAGTTCAGTACATTGCATCACAGAAACTTCAAATTTTAAAGATTATAATTAAGAATAAGGTTAAAATAAATTGTCAAGTATTTTGTTTATGAATGCATATGTACACATAGAGAGACGCATGTATATATACACATAGAGAGATGCATGTCATATCATAAATATGATTGAATATATATATGTTGAATACACACACACACACAAAAGATCTGATTGCTCCTTCAATTTTCCCCAAACTAGCATTTGTTGTGTGTGAAGAATTCTTAAGCTTAAACTTCTTCAGAGATCTTTAACATACCTTGGAATGAGAACAAGCGATCCTTCCCACTTGCTTTTATCTTCCTCTTGTTCTCATCTACATTTTCATTCCCTTACCACACATCTTGTTAACGCAGAGAACTACATATGCTTCAAAACAAAAATCTTTTCATGCAACTTTGTATCCTGAACAGCTGGCATACCATGGTCCCTAGTCATTTAATCAATGTTTTGATTAAATGAATGAATTTGCGAATAAATAAATCATAAGTTCAGTTAGATTCTAGTTGTTCCCATTTATCTCTATATGTTTCTTGACATTTTCTGCTCACTGGGATTGCAGATATTTTCCAAAAAGTTTGCTTGTACTGTTCGTATTGGCAGAAGGGAGGCGTGCCTTAAGTATGAACTTTTAAGGACACCTGATGAATTCACTCTTCATCTTGACTATTTCATGGCATCCTTTCTAAGAATCTTATCTTTCTTCTTTAGTATTCTTAAAAGCAAGAAGAACGTCTTTCTCTAATGGTGTAGTTAGTTGAATGACTCAGCTTGTGTTAATAGCATGAAAAACACAGAAGAGGTCCTACAGGTTCTCTGGTTTTGAACTTGCTGAAAGGGGAAACACAACTATTGTGCCTGCTTAGTTTCATTTGTGTCTGGTCAGTCTGAAACACTATTGATGCCTCTCAACTAGTAACATTTCCTAATAGCACTCAGTCTATAATAACATCCTTATAATATGTTTCCATACCTTTTAATCATGATAAGTTGTTTTATAGGGCATTCGTATAAAATGTTTATAATACAGTTATGGAGGTGGATTACACAAATAATAAAATCTCAGTGTACCACTTCAGACCAGGGGTCAGCAAAACTTTTCTGTAAAGGACAAAATACAAAGTATTTTAGACTTCATAGGTCATATTGTCTCTGTCACAATGACTCAACAATGTCATTGCAGTTCAAAAATAGCCAAAGAAAATGAACAGATTTGGTTATATTTCAATGAAACTTTATTTCTAAAGACAGGCAATACATTAGATTTGGCTCATAGCCATGAATTGCCAATACCTGCCCCAGACCATTTTATTAAACTAGGAAATGATTATTGTTAGATACTATTTATAAGTCATAAAACATATCAAGATTGCCAGGAGAAATATCAATAACCTCAAATGTGCAGATGACACCACCCTTATGGCAGAAAGTGAAGAGGAACTAAAAAGCCTCTTGATGAAAGTAAAAGAGGAGAGTGAAAAAGTTGGCTTAAAGCTCACCATTCAGAAAATGAAGATCATGGCATCCGGTCCTATCACTCTATGGGAAATTGATGGAGAAACAGTGGAAACAGTGTCAGACTTTATTTTTTGGGCTCCAAAATCACTGCAAATGGTGATTGCAGCCATTAAATTAAAAGGTACTTACTCCTTGGAAGAAAAGTTATGAGCAACCTAGATCGTATATTCAAAAGCAGAGACATTACTCTGCCAACTAAGGTCTGTCTAGTCAAGGCTATGGTTTTTCCAGTAGTCATGTATGGATGTGAGAGTTGGATTGTGAAGAAGGCTAAATGCCGAAGAATTGATGCATTTGAACTGTGGTGTTGGAGAAGACTCTTGAGAGTCCCTTGGACTGCAAGGAGATCCAACCAGGCCATTCTGAAGAAGATCAGTCCTGGGTGTTCATTGGAAGGAATGATGCTAAAGCTGAAACTCCAGTACTTTGGCCACCTGATGCAAAGAGTTGACTCATTGGAAAAGACTCAGATTCTGGGAGGGATTGGGGGCAGAAGGAGAAGGGGATGACAGAGGATGAGATGGCTGGATGGCATCATGGACTCGATGGACATGAGTCTGAGTGAACTCCGGGAGACAGTGATGAAAAGGGAGGCCTGGCGTGCTGCGATTCATGGGGTCACAAAGAGTCGGACACAACTGAGTGACTGAACTGAACTGAACTGAAGGTCCAAATAAATTAGGTTTAATTAGTAGAAGTAGATTTTGTTGTATCAGCAATTTAAGGAAAACATGTATACTTAACAAGTTGTTCTGACAAATAGAAACAAATAAAAACTGTAGGGTTTTGACTCTGTCAAAACCATAGGAGTGAGGTGATCAAATAACACATATGACATCCTATAAGAAGAAGCATAGAGTCTAGTTGAGAATACATTTTTCCAGCCTCAATTCTCTTTGTCCTGATTACAAAGACTTTTATATATGTTAATGCTACTATAGTGAGGAAAGCTTCAGGCAAATTAATTAAACATTAATTAAAGAGAGAAAAATACATGGTAAGACAAACTCTACCTCGGGGAAGCTTTGTGGGTTTGTCTGAAGGGGCCATTGGATTGGAGAAAGTATATCATTAAAGATGATAAATTGAGTATAAAAGATATTAAACTTAATATGTGAGTTTATGTGCATCTCAGACAGATCTTCCAGGGCCTCTATTGAAATGGTCTTCATATAGCCAGTTTAAGCCAGGTTATCAGTGCATTCACTTCACTAACCTGTTCAACACTGTAACAGCACTATATGAGCGGAATCTCCAGGAAAGGCCCATTCTCTTGTTTGATGGTTTTGGTGAATTAGCTTGGAACATGGAAGAGTAGAAGCTTGTCACCTTGTTGTTTGTTCTATTGCTGCTATCAGAAAAGGTCAAAGCATCCTAATGAATAGAGTGAGTGAATGAGTGAGTGAGCGACTGAGAGTCGACCAGTCATGTCTGACTCTTTGGGACCCCAGGGACTATAGTCTGCCAGGCTCCTCTGTCCATGGAATTCTCCAGGCAAGAGTACTGGAGTGGGTTGCCATTTCCTTCTCCAGGAATGAATAGAAGGCTGATTGAATAGAAAATCAACAATACATAATTGGCTTCCCATTTAGGATTCAAAATCTCTGCCTCTCATCTAGTTCCTCTGCATTGTAAGATGAGAAGTCACTGGGATAAAAATCCAGAGATTGAATTGCTAAAGGAGCTAGGTTTTTGATTAAATGCCAAATATATGTGATTCAGAGAAAGTCCTCTTAATATAAGTCTTCTCAAGTGCCCATGCTACTTCTTGCTTCAAGAGACAGTAAAAAGCTCTTGCCCACTAAGTTTCATTTTTATGTAGTGATGATTGAATAAAGATTCATTTCAGGTCAGACAGAGTTCCTCCTTGATAACCTGTCATGAATCTTGGAGGCATGGGTAACATTATTTCCCACTGAAATAATATGATCATGTCTCCTTTCAAAGCTTCATGTTGTACCAAAATCTCATTCAGGAAGTGGCATGCTACAGTATAAAGAGTACGGCATCGAGAATCATAAAAGTGTCTTTTTTTCCTCTTACTGTGGAATCTTGTGAAAATTCACTCACTCTTCAAAATCCAACTCTCTCATTGACTGATTAAGTCAGCCAACATTTTATAGTGCCCCTATGCACTAGGCAATGTGCCTTAGTCACTGCCTTCAAGAAACTCAATATCCAGTAAAAGGCATAAGTAGGAGTGACAATCTTAACTCAAATTATTATATATCTAAGAGTCGAGCAGCATATTATTTTTTAAAAGATTTTTTTTGCAGTGAAAACAGCACCCACATTTATTTTTACAGATTTTTAAAGTGCTATCCTAAAAAGAAAATTATGATGAGTTCATGTTACAAAGAAACATTATTTTGAAATCATGATGTAGCTAACCACATAGAAACAGATGGAACTAAGGTGTT
>SJYQ01031151.1:3993-15590 GCA_006410935.1 Redunca redunca
GGAGTTCTAACTATAGGTCTAGTTCTATAAAATTCTAATTTCCATCGTCCTGACTACATTGATTTTGTGCACTTTGATCTCTATTTTGTGTTATACAAAAGTCAATATGTTGATCTACAAACACATCTGCTACTTGGATAGTAGTTATTTTAGAACTGGCTCCCTTTCCAAGCACAGTTATGGCACTAAGAATTGGTATTATGTGCTGCTGTTGGCACTTACCAGTCATAAAACCTGTGAAAAATTCCAAGAGCTGTGTGAAGGAAGCTTTCTTTGTTCTAATTTAACATTAGTGCATAGAGTAAAATTGTGTTTGTTAGAAATTGTATGAAAAACCTGTGGTCTCTATCATTGTTTTGGTCATGATGAGGGACTTCCCAGGTGGCGCTAATGTAAAGAGCCCACCTGCCAGCGCGGGAGACCTAAGAGATGTGGGTTTGATTCCTGGGTTGGGAAGACCCTCTGGAGGGAGGCATGGAAACCCACCAGTTTTCTTTCCTGGGATATCCCATGGACAGAGCAGCCTGGTGGGCTACAGTCCATAGGGTCGCAAAGACTGAGACATGACTGAAGCAACTTAGTACTCATGCATGCAGACATAGCATGACTGTAGCTATATGTCAAACTATTAGTTCATTGAAATTCCCAATCAGTATAACATGGCTTGTAAGATAAAATTTTTTTGTAACCTGTTGAATTAGTTCTGTTTTATATGGCAATCTAACTATAACAGCTATTTCTTTGAGCACAGAGGTTACTTATTCATCTCTTGATTGGATACCTGAAACTGAGCGGTTAGCCCTAAGAAATATTAAAAAATGAAGAAATAAAGAATCAAAAATATGCCATAGCCAGTACAAAAAACAAAACAAAAAAACCCTGCAATGTTAAATGNATAGACCCATTCCTTTACACTTGATTTGAAAAGACATGATGGTTTAAGCATCTAAGTTGATTACTACCTGTGTTTATATTATATAGGTAGCTTTAGAAAAAAGTTTAGTTTAGTATAAGAAATATTCTAGTTATTTAGTGCTGCATTAAATAGAACATAGAATGTCATTTCTAATATATTCTGCTTATTGTTTGAGCCCAAAAGGCAGCTCAGATTTGAGAGGAGTGGACATATAGACTCCAACTCTCAGTGGAGGAAATGACATGTACAGGTAGAAGGGTTGAAATGGACGAGCTATGTTAGAAATAGCTATCCAAGAAGTATTATTTAATGATACTTGGATAATTGAATATCACTATGATGTGGACAAATAAGGAAACATTGACAGTAATTTTCATGTGAAATTTTCTTCTCTAGCCCCATACTTAAAATAGTACATCTAGATTGTGTTTGACCATTTGATGAAGCATAGTTTTCTTGTGTTTTGAGTTGATGAAGCAAGCTGACCAAAGTTGTCACTCTAGGGGACACTTCTCAGTGTCCTGAGTATGGGTAAACCTTTGGAAGAACGAGTGTGCTATTGCTATTGCATCTGTTTGTGGCAATGTGAGATGGAGTCCAAAATGATATGACTTTGAAGAATATTGCTAGAATGTATAATTTTAAATTTTCCCAGAAAAAATTATAGTGTTGATCTCATCTAAATCTTTCTATCACAAAGGTAAGAATACTAAAGCCTAGAGGGGCTAAGTGACTTTGCAAAGCTCTTAATGTTAGCAGGTGGAATGGCACACTGTGGACTTGAATCTAAGTTTCTTAACTGCAACGTTACTGCTCTTCCTATTATTCCATATGTCATTACTTTCCAAAAGTTGGTGCTATAAATTTCCATCTGGAAATCCATGTAAAAGTACTGTCTTCACCAAATGGTGAATAAGAGCTTGATATTTCATTTTTATTTTCAATGTCTTGGGGTCTTTAGAGAAGTGAAATGTTTAGTCAACTTGACAAGAAACATGATAGTGAGTATTTTAAGTACATATGGTGAATCAGGAGGAGTCTAGTTTTGATGGGCTCTGAAATTTATACAAATTTGGCCCCAGTCTATAAGAAGAAATGATGCAAAATTACAACTGCAGAATTAAGTACAGGGTCTGAAAAGAGGCCTGTGTAATTTAAAGGGTCCTGAAGCTCAACCTTCATCAACCTCTGGTGGTGAATCAATTAGTTTAATTGAAATAATAGAGTTTTGATTAGACTTTTGGAAGAACATGTTGTTTCTTCAGACAAAGCATGGTTACTGAGCACAAATGAAGGTTGATCTTTTCCTTTCAGCATTTACAATGGGTTTTAAATGCACTCTTGCTTATATGTATGAATATACACAAGGAAATTCAGGCAGTGCTTTCTAGCTCTAAGAAATATGATGCTTCCTTGAATAGTGATGTAGACATGCAGCATTACTTTTTAAAAACCTCCAGCTACCAATGTTTATGTAGGAAGCAGTGCTGTTGATCTTTGAAGGCTAAAGAATCTGAATGATGCATTAAATTGGTATGTTAAAGCAGTTCTGTGTATCTGCTTATTTTTGGAAATCATCTAATTATAAATTATTTGACCTCATCGAGTAGGAGGATAAATGGGGATACCAACTCATGTCTGAGTTGATTTAAGTGAAACCAGTTGCAGTATTCAAATAAGTGCTGCTTATACAAAGTTTTTTTAGTCCATTTCCAGTGTTTGTATGCTACACATGGAATGCATGACAGAGACAGAGAAGTAAGGGTAATATTTTACCTTACTGAGTGTTTTGAGACACGCAAGGTTGTTATTATGTTTCCTATTCTTATAGAGAAAATCAGTTGCAGGATATGAACTAATTTTCCCTGAAGTAACATAGCTGGGATTCAAGCCCAGGATTAGGACACAAAGGGCAACAGGCTTTTCATTATGCCACTCCGTCTCCTCTTAGAGTCCGGTGGAAGTTTATACCATCCCCACTGTCCTTCCCCACCTGGAAACAATTCCATTCTCAAGGCCTTGTAATTTAGCTTTTTGTTATGACTGCTTTTCTCTGAGTTATTTAATTAGAATCTGCAGTTTTTGGCAGGAAAATAGTCAACCCAGCATATTTCTAACAAGTAATGTCTTTAGGGGAGAAAGTCGAAGTGAGCAAATAGAAGAGAAGGAATGCATGATAGTAGCTGCTAGAATATATTAGTTGCAGACAAATTTCAGTGGGAGTGTCAGTCACCATGCATTAAATTTTAGTGAAGTGGCCTGAAAAACAAGAATGGAATGTAACAAAGCACGTATATCATAGTACAGAAGGTTTGGAATTCTCCCAAAACTGTCATCTTTTAATGGAGAAACTTTTAGGAGCAGAGACAGGGCCTATGTTGATAGAATGATCTTGATAAATGCCTTCCAAAGGCACCTTTAAACATTCCTTTTCAGACTTGATGTTTTTAAAGGCTTTTCTATTAGATAAATAAAATTTAAAAAGCAATAGCTATATATATATATATATATATGGTTTNAAATAATCAAATTAATGTAACTCAATAGATAATATCATTAAGCATTCTAAAGTTTGAATATTGCTAATGAAACATACTTGAGCTTTTAAGTAGAACTGTTAGACAAGATAAATGATAAATACTAAGTGAAAAAACAGTGGTTTTAGTGGTACTGACAAATATGGATTAAGAGGGCTTTCTACCCCTCTGGCTCAAAGCATTTCATTACTGGTAGATGGAAAATGGATGGTGTAGTCTATTGAGAAATTCCCTCAATAGGGAAGGTGTGATCTTGCTATTTGGGATGATAATGTCACTGTAGTTTTTCATCATGTTGCCCCATACAACATTTTAGGTACTTTTTTGGTCTAGCAAATAATTGATGACATGAGTCTCTGCATGCTGTTGATGAGAAACTATTTTTTTTCATCTATTTTCCTTGAAGCCCATAGGTTTCTCAAAATTAGGTTTTCTAGTGGCATGATTGCAATAATGTCTACTGGAGTTGAAAATTGTGTCTATTTTTTCCAAGAACAAGTTGTAAATCCTGTTAAACTGCAAAGTCAAGCCCATAGTTTGCATCAAAGTTACAGGGAGAGAAGAGTGGACTAGCTTCCAGGCAGGCAATGTGAGAGTATTTAGACTCCATCATGCCTGAAAGCATTTTTCTTAAGTGCAAACACTGGATATATTACCCAGGGATTTAAAACAGAGTCAGCTAAAGGGAACTTGATCTTTTCAGTCTGTCAAATTATGTGTGTCTGCTCTTAATCATTATCATGAAACAGTTCTATGGGACTACTTGAACCAAGTTAGCTTTCAATTAGCATGACATTATGTTGGCAAGTCAAAAGTATTAGAAAAAATATGGTCCTGCATGGACATCTTATATATGAACAAGTTATTGGTGCATTTTCATGCTCCAACAGTATTACACCCTGTTAATCTCTTAAAACTCTTGCCTCTGAATTTTTCTATTAAACTCACTTGAAAACATTTCCAAACCCAGTGAAATCCAACTATCTACCTGCTTCCATTCAGAAAACTAAGATCATGGCATCCGGTCCCATCACTTCGTGGCAAATAGATGGGGAAACAGTGGCTGACTTTATTTTGTGTGGGCTCCAAAATCACTGCAGATGGTGACTGCAGCCATGAAATTAAAAGACACTTACTCCTTGGAAGGAAAGTTATGACCAACCTAGAGAGCATATTAAAAAGCAGAGACATTACTTTGTCAACAAAGGTCCATCTAGTCAAGGCTATGGTTTTTCCAGTGGTTATGTATGGATGTGAGATTTGGACTATAAAGAAAGCTGAGTGCGGAAGAATTGATGCTTTTGAACTGTGGTGTTGGAGAAGACTCTTGAGAGTCCCTTGGACTGCAAGGAGATCCAACCAGTCCATTCTGAGGGAAATTGGTTCTGGGTGTTCATTGGAAGGACTGATGTTAAAGCTGAAACTCCAGTATTTTGGCCACCTAATGCGAAGAGCTGACTCATTTGAAAAGACCCTGATGTTGGGAAAGATTGAAGGAAGGAGGAGAAGGGGACAACAAAGGATGAGATGGTTGGATGGCATTACTGACTCAATGGACATGAGTTTGAGTGAACTCCAGGAGTTGGTGATGGACAGGGAGGCCTGGCGTGCTGCGATTCATGGGGTCACAAAGAGTCGGACACGACTGAGTGAACTGAACTGAACCTGCTTCCTGACTTCACCCACATTGTTGAGCATTCTTGAAATAAGCATACTGCCTTGCTGACTGGTTTTTCCCAATTTTCCTCCTATCTCGTTAATTCCTGTTTTGCTTTGCTTATTCCTGTTTTTGTGTTTGGCCTCACTAAGTTGTAGTTCAAGGCCTCAATCATAAGTCTTCTTCCCTATCTTCCTTGCACAACTGACCATGAAAGTGAAAAGTGTTAGCCCCTCAGTCGTGTCTGACTCTTTGCTACCCGATGGACTGTAGCCCGCCAGGCTCCTCCGTCCATGGGATTCTCCAAGCAAGAATACTGGAGTGGGTTGCCATTTCCTCCTCCAGGGGATCTTCCCAACCCAGGGATCGAACCCAGGTCTCCCACATTGCAGGCCAATCCTTTACCGTCTGAGCAACCAGGGAAGCCCATAAATGACCATATCTAGTTTTTAAAAATAAAATCCATATATTGATGACTCCTGAATCTATATCTGCAGGTCAGACTTCTTCCAAGTTCTTCCCATCTGCATTAGTTATCTATTACTACATATAAATTTACCAGAAACTTAGTGTCTTAAAACAAAACACAGTCTCATGGGTTCTGTGGATTAGGAATCTGGGTGTGGCTTAGCTGGGTCTTCTGGCTCAGGGTCTCTCACAAGGCTGCAGTCAAGATGTTGGCGAGGTTTGAAAGATGTTGGCGAGGTTTGATTAGGGCATGATTTTTTTCCAAGTTCACTCCATGGTTGTTGGAAGGATTCAGTTCCTTAAAAGTTGTTGGAACCAGCTTTTCTCTGCTTGTTGGGCAGAGGCCACCCTCACTTTCTTGCCACATGGGCTTCTCTATGGGGCAGCTCATAGTATGGCATTTGGCTTTATAAACCTGAGTAGTAAGAGAGTGCCAGCAAGATGGAAGTCAGGCTTTTATCACCTTATCTCAGAAGTAACATCCTATCATGTCGGCCTTATTAGCAGGTCACTAGGTTCATCCCTTAGTCAGAGGGACATGATTATACAAAGTCATGAATAATAAAAGTCAGGGATTGTTATAGGCCTACCATGCTAATATATCAAATTAACTTGGATGTTTTATAAGCATCTCAAACTTAAAGTATGCAAAAAGGATCACATCTTCCTAACCACTTGCCAAAGTTGCTATTCCCCTAGCCTTCCTCATCTCAATGGTAGCACAGTAGACCTCTGACTAGACGCAGGAGTGATCTTTGATTCCATTTTCAGTCACTGACCACACCTAATACGTTTGGANATGTTATAGTTTCATTCTTTTTCTCTGGCTCAGTAATCACTGTGTATGTTATGTGTGTGTGTATGTGTGTGTGTGTGTATCACATCTTCTTTATCCATTCAACTGTTGAGGGACACTTGGCTTGTTTCCATGTCTTGGCTGTTGTAAATAGTGGTGCTATAAACACTGGGATGCATGTATCTTTTCAAATTACAGTTCTTGTCTTTTGCAGATTTATGCCTGGGAGTGGGATTGTTGGATTATATGGTAGCTCTATTTTTCATCTTTTAAGGAATCTCCATACTGTTTTCATAGTGACTGTACCAATTTACATTCCCACCAATAATGTCGGGAGGATCCCTTTTCTCTACACCCTCTCCAGCAGTTATTATTTGTTGTCTGATTATTTTCTATCATTACCTTTGTTAAAACTATAATCCAGTATCATTTCTTATATGAACCATTTCATTAGCCTCTAGCCTAATTATTATCTTTTTTCCCTATTCTTGGTTCACTATAGTCCTTTCCTTACATGATCTCAAGGCAGGCTTTTAAATAATTCATATTCTCTTACTAGTAGCTGTATTAGATCCTTAGTGTTGCAGCAACAAATTTCCACAGACCAGGTGGCTTAAAACAATAAAAATTTGTTTTCTCACAGTTCTGGAGGCTAGAGGTTCAAAGCCAAGGTGTTGGCAGGGCTATGCTCTCTGAAGTCTCTAGCAGATGATCCTTCCTTGCCTCTTCTTTGCTTCTTGGCAGTTTGGGGAGTCCCTGGCTTTTCTTGGCCTAGAGATACATCACTCCAATCTCTGCCTCTATTGCCACATGGTTTCCTCCCTGCAAGTGTGTGTCCATCCTTTTAAGGGTTTAGGGTCTACCGTAATCCAGTATGGCCTCATCTTAACTTGGTTACATCTGCAAAGAACCAATTCCCAAATAAGGTCTCATATGCAGGTACCTAGGTTTAGTACTTCAGAGAGGCAATGGCACTCCACTCCAGTACTCTTGCCTGGAAACTCCCATGGATGGAGGAGCCTGGTGGCCTATGTCCATGGGGTCGCTAGAGTCGGACACGGCTGAGCGACTTCACTTTCACTTTTCACTTTCATACACTGGAGAAGGAAATGGCAACCCACTCCAGTGTTCTTGCCTGGAGAATCCCAGGGACAGGGGAGCCTGGTGGGCTGCTGTCTATGGGGTCGCACAGAGTCGGACACGACTGAAGTGACTTAGCAGCAGCAGCAGGTTTAGTACTTAATCATCTTTTGGGATGACCCACAACAGTCCCCTCATTGCAACTCCAAATTATTCTTTTTTTTTTTACTACAAATAAAATACAAGTCCCTGTGTGAACTGGTCCCAGCCTATTCTTCATGATCTACCTAGTCCCATTCTCCCCTTTGTCCAGTCTCTTCTAGCCATGTTGACCTTCTTTTGCACAGTTATGCTGAGCTTGTTCCTGTCTCGTGTCCTTTGCATATGCTCTTCCTCTTCCTGTAATGTTTTCCCTGCATACCCTGCCTCCCTTTCAGTTCCAAATTTCAGGCAAGACCGTGGAGAAATTAAAAGGGAAATTTCTGTACCACATCACTCTTTTTCCTGTACTATTATTTTATTTTCCTCACAAAATGTATCATTAAAGTGTGCTGCTTACTTCTCTGCTTGTGTTTCGCCTGACGAGAATGAAGGGTCTTGAACTGTCTTGTTTCCTGTTCTGTCTCCAATACGCCTACATGTAGGATAGTGCATGGCATATGTGGCTCAAGAGTTGATAGACCCATTACAATACTGGAGAGCAAGATGTCATGCAAAACTGCTAAGGAGGTTCTGGAAATTAGTAGATACCAAATGCTGGTTTATCTCTGATCCCTCAAACTTGTGGAGGTGATAGGAATTTGTGTGTTAAGTTTCTATATGTGGTTGGAAGGAGAGCAGTCAATCTTAGAATTCAGTTATTCAGTTCAGTTCAGCTCAGTTGCTCAGTCGTGTTCGACTCTTTGCAACCCCATGAATCGCAGCATACCAGGCCTCCCTGTCCATCACCAACTCCTGCAGTTCACTCAGACTCACGTCCATCGAGTTGGTGATGCCATCCAGCCATCTCATTCTCTGTCGTCCCCTTCTCCTCCAGCCCCCAATCCCTCCCAGCATCAGAGTCTTTTCCAATGAGTCAACACTTCGCATGAGGTGGCCAAAGTACTGGAGCTTCAGCTTTAGCATCATTCCCTCCAAAGAAATCCCAGGGCTGATCTCCTTTAGAATGGACTGGTTGGATCTCCTTGCAGTCTAAGGGACTCTCAGGAGTCTTCTCCAACACAACAGTTCAAAAGCATCAATTCTTCGGTGCTATTAGAAGAACCCTAAGCAAGGAAATGGAGAAGGCACTGGCGACCCACTCCAGTACTCTTGCCTGGAAACTCCCATGGACGGAGGAGGCTGGTGGGCTGCAGTCCATGGGGTCACGAAGAGTCGGACATGACTGAGTAACTTCCCTTTCACTTTTCACTTTCATGCATTGGAGAAGGAAATGGCAACCCGCTCCAGTGTTCTGCCTGGAGTATCCCAGGGACGGGGGACCCTGGTGGGCTGCTGTCTATGGGGTTGCACAGAGTCGGGCATCACTGACGTGACTTAGCAGCAGCAAGCAAGGAAACTCCGGGAGTTGGTGATGGACAGGGAGGCCTGGCATGCTGAAATTCATGGGGTCACAAAGAGTCAGACATGACTGAGTGACAAAACTGAACTGAACTGAACTGAAGCAAGGAAAACTATATGCTAAATTCAAGGACAAAGAAGCCACCTGATTAGATGGGCATAACACAATTTATATTCTCTTTGAGGAGACAATGCAGTTTCTACTGTAAAGGCACAGGACTCTCAGATTAGTGAAACCTTTGATGTTAGTGACTGTAGCAAATACCTCATGGAAAACCACAAATAAAGCACATGGAAAATATCTCAGTCTATGCATGGTCTCTGTGAACACTGGCCACAAAAATGGTAGCACTGCCTGCAGGTATATTATTGGATATGGATCGAATGTGTTTTTGTTTGTGGATATATTTGCATCAGAGGTCTCAGAACTTTGTTGACTATTTAAAGTATCGTCAGTGGAAGACTTGTAAACATCACGTAGCTGTCTGACTTTGTGAACGGTAACTTCTAGACAACAGCAGCATCTATCTAAGTGAAAATTTGTAAGGATTAACAAAATGATTTATGTGAAATACCTAGATACGTGCCTGGCATTGTGTTTTAAAAAAGTAAGTTGCTATTAATAAATACTAAAAACAATATGCAAGATCAGATATAATATATAAATAATTATCAGCAATATCTGCAAGTGCTGGTGATAAACTAGAAAATTTCTTTTAAGTTTCTGGCTTAAAAAACAAGTTTCTGGATTTTTCATTGTACTTGCTTCCTGTTGCTGCCATAGCAACGTCTCATAAAGTTTGTTGCTCAAAACAACACAAATTTGTTCTCTTTCCGTTCTGAGGGTTAGGAGCATGAAATGAGTTTTAGGGAGCTGTAATCAGAGTGTAAGCAGGGCCGGTTTTTCGGGGACTCTGGGGTAGAATCCGTTCCCTGAGTTTCCAGCTCCTGGTTCTTGCTGATATAACTTGGCTCGTGGTCTCATCACTCCAGTGTCTGCTTGCATTATCATGTGACCATCTCCCTACCTTTAACTCTCTTGTCACTCTCTTACAAGAGCATTTGTGGTGACACTGGGCCCACCATGGAATCCAGGATAATCTCCCCGTATCCTTAGATCCATAGGTGAATCACATTTGTAAAGTCCCTTTTCCCATGAAAGGTGATATATTCAACCATTGTAGGGATTAATCCGTGGACATCTTTCAGGGCTGTCAATTACTTGGCCTTACACAAATGAATTCATTGTCTTTTAATTTTAACAGTTACTTGAAAATAAGTATAGAGCTTTATCATTGTTTTGTGTTTCCTTTATGGAAGGATTATATTGACATACTGATATATAGGACAAATTTCTTTTCCTGGCAGATTTGGTGGTCAAGTTCTCACTAAGTCCCCAGGGATGACTACTAATTACCTTTATAAAAGATAACCAGTTATGCTGTGTTCTGTGGTCTCAGAACTGATTTGTTTTCTGCCTGATAGATCTTATTATTCTGCCTAGTGAGTAAATGTATGATATGACCAGCCATACTACAGATCATTTGGCAATGTCTAGAGACATTTTTCGGAGAAGGCAATGGCACCCCACTCCAGTACACTTGCCTGGAAAATCCCCTGGATGGAGGAGCCTGGTAGGCTGCACTCCATGGGGTTGCTAAGAGTCTAACACGACTGAGCGACTTCACTTTGACTTTTCACTTTCATGCACTGGAGAAGGAAATGGCAACTTACTCCAGTGTTCTTGCCTGGAGAATCCCAGGGACGGGGAAGCCTGGTGGGCTGCCGTCTATGGGGTCGCACAGAGTCGGACACGACTGAAGCGACTTAGTAGTAGTAGAGACATTTTTGCTTCCAACAACTTGGGGAAGGTATCCTGGTATCTAGTGAATAGAAGCCATGGATGTCACAAAACATCGTATAGTGAACAGGACAGCCTCCTGACACAAAGAAGAACTGTCTGGCACAAAATATTAATAGCAGTGGGGTTGAGAAAGCCTGCCATAGGAACTCTAAAAAATACTATTGCTTAGACATTTGCCTTTCAGAGTGGGGATCATGGGCCAGTGGTTTTGACAATCCTCTTCTGGTCATTTGTCTCTTTGAAAGTTCCCGAAGTCTTGTCTCTTTGAAAGATCATACAATATGGCTAAGGTTGAGAAGCACTGCCTTCTTTAGCATTTTTCCTTCTATCCTACTCTCTTCACAAGTAATGGCTGTGGCTATACTGAGTTTCACTGGAAAAAGAAAGCTTAAAAAATTTTTTTGCCACATATAACAAACATCAAATACTGCAGTTCTAATGAACATATATGCAAAGATGGGCTCAATAAAGGACAGAAATGGTATGGACCTAACAGAAGCAGAAGATATTAAGAAGAGGTGGCAAAAATACACAGAAGAACTGTACAAAAAAGATCTTCACTACCCGGATAATCACGATGGTGTGATCACTCATCTAGAGCTAGACATCCTGGAATGTGAAGCCAAGTGGGCCTTAGAAAGCATCACTACAAACAAAGCTAGTGGAGGTGATGGAATTCCAGTTGAGCTATTTCAATTCCTGAAAGATGATGCTGTGAA
>SJYQ01031198.1:12048-29730 GCA_006410935.1 Redunca redunca
GTTGCCTATTACATCTTTTTATGTCCGTTCACTCTCTACTTTTCTATGTCGTATTTTAAATGTCTCTCTTATAAACAACATATAAAAAAGATAGAAACATAGAAAATAAAAAGGGAGAGAGAAGATATAAAGAAAGAAATAGAAAAGAAACAGAAAGTAAGAAGAGGGGGTCAAGTAATTAATGAGTTGTAACTAAAGACTAAGACTCTGTCTCTAGAGACCATTTTATCCTTTGTCTGAAGGAGAGATAAAGAAGACTGGGAGCTGAAGAGAAATAGGGAGAACAGAGGCAAGTGGCTGAAGGATGGGTGGAGTTAAATTTGTGTTACATAAGTGTTGATTTCTCTAACCATACTCTAACATGAATTTTTGTGTCTTTTTTCTCTTACAATTTTAGTTTAATGATGAGAAGAAATTGATGAACTTCCATCAGAATCTTCAGGATATCACAGAAGATCAACTCAGTTTGGCCTCAATCCACTATATGCGATCTCACTACCAAGAAGCTATTGATATTTACAAGCGAATACTGCTAGACAACAGGTGTGTGTCCTGTTACTCCTCCTTGAACTCTCATTGTGTTACTTTCTTCTGTACCCAGTTTGGCTGAGGACCTAGTGTCCTTCGGCTCTAATATCACCGTGTGTTCGAGTCTATTTAGCTAATAATCTGGTGAGATTAAGAACTCCTTATAGTCTATACTCCTTATTGTCTAGATTGTCTTTCCCCCTCTTAATTGCCCTCCCATTAAGTTTCAGTACCACAGGTATATTGTGTATCTGGTTATGTACTGTATGTATATACTGTATGTATACAGATATATGTATATGTACTGTATGTATATCTGTATGTATGTATATATATATAATAATATTATTTTTCATGTCTCCATTAGAACCAATTTTCGCCCCTTTGGTGGTGATATCACATCTGTTGACAATGCATGGTCTAGATGTATCAGTTTCAGTGTTGTAGTTACATTGAAGGTAATTTGCTGGCAAAATTAGAAACAAACAGTTCTAAAGAACTAGTATTCCAACTTTATCACTGACTACTTGGTCTCTCTTCTGCATCCCCAAATATCTCATCCATCTCCCTTCTCCCTCCTTTTGCATTGCTGTCATAGTCTCCCACCTGTTCCCATTCTCAGTTATCAAATCTACTTGCCTTGTCTGTCCATCTTCTGTATGCTGTCAGCTTATTTGCATTTATACTTCATTACTGATTATATTAGTTTTGCTGGTTTTTTTTTTAACATGAACAGGTAGTAGTTGAACTTTTCCCTTTCTCCTCTAGTTGTCATCTTTTACTCTACTTATCTCAAAACACTCAAATATTATAACACAAAAGGAAAAAGACTACACTGATCATATTGCCTTTTTCTTTAAAAAAAAGAAATGTCCTCTTTGCCTTACTGTCCAGTTGAGCCATTAAAAATGTCTGTAGTTTGACAATATTTTTGTGAAGTAGACTTAAATTGTTAATCCTTAATTTTTTCATCTAATAGGGAATACCTTGCCCTCAATGTTTATGTGGCCCTATGTTACTACAAGTTGGATTACTATGACGTGTCTCAAGAAGTTCTGGCTGTTTATCTTCAGCAAATTCCTGATAGCACCATCGCACTCAATCTTAAGGCCTGTAATCATTTTCGCCTTTACAATGGCAAAGCCGCTGAGGTAGTGATGAAATTTGTTCTGAATTCACTTAATTCCAGTTTGAATTACCGTATACTTCCTGGGTTATTCATAAAACTATTATCTGTTACTCTTGATTAATATCCCTTTGTTGTTGCCAGTGTGATTCCATAAGAACCCAACTGTATAAATATTTATATTTACCAGATATTCTAAAAAAGTGTTGACTTCTGAATTCTCTGTGTGCATCTGATATACTGTAGATGATCTTTACCTGTGTCTGACGTTGCCTTAAATATGTTAAGAACCAAATACTTCTGCTTCTTTGTCTGAAATATGTTTGTGGCTCAGAGTCATCAACATGTAATCAGAAACCTAGAGTGTCCATTGCTCTCTTCTCCTTCATCCACACTCTAATTTTCTACCCGTTCCTGTCATTTCGGTTCCAGATAACTCTTTTCTCTGTGCCTCCTCCTTTGCCACTGCTCTAGTTCAGGCACTCCTTACCTCTTGTTTCAAACTCCTTAAATAATTTCCTTGCCTCTCGTCTTTGTTCTCTTCAGTCCAGTCATTGAGTTTGTTTCACACACCCATATCCTCCTACTGCCGTGACTTTGTACACTCCATTCTGTTTCCTGGAGTGCCTTTCTCTGCTTCGTGGTACTGCAGTATCTCCTTTAAGGTTACCCCAAGAAGCAATAGTGGGAGGCATTTTATAAGTAGTTAGAAAGTGGTTAGCTTATAGGCACTGTGCAGAATATTTTGTATCCATTATTGAGTTTTCCTGACAATCCTCTGGATAAATTCTGTTATATAGCTCTGTCTTTTTTTCTTTTTTTGATTTTTTTCCTTATTGTTATAGCTCTCGTTTTATTTGAAACTCAGAGTATACAGGAGTCCATACATTATGATCTCACTTTATTAAACTACACACAAACACATGCAAACACACATATATACATATAAACATAGATATAAATAGATCTATAAATAGATAGCATGTTCTATACTATATCTATACAGATTCGGGAATATATATTTGAATATACTTTATGTAGATGTGTTTAGGTTAACTACAAATTACTTCCTTGGCCATTGCTTTAGCTGATGTCAGAAGCCACCAGAATTTAAATGCAAAATTTCTTTATGTGCCAACACCCTGCCCAAGAGGTAGTGTAAGTGGCATCATACCAGCCTAGAGTAGGGGAAGGAATGATTGTGCTCAGTCATGTCTGACTCTTTGGTGACCCCATGGACTGTAGCCCACCAGACTCCTCTGTTGATGGGATTTTCCAGGCAAGAGTATTGGAGTGAGTTGCCATTTCTTCCTCCAGGGGGGTCTTCCCAACCCAGGGATCAAACCTGCATCTACCGCACCTCCTTCATTAGCAGGCGGATTCTTTACCACTGTACACCTAGGAAGTCCAGAATAGGGAGAGGAAGGAAGAAATTGAAACTAGAAAATTAACTACTATATCAAAGCAAAATTTATTATGTAATAGCAGGAAGCACTATTGATATACTTTACACTAGCAGCAGATTGAGTTGGTGAGTGAAACAGCGTTTATCAGCTGGTGGATAGAGAACACATATCCTTAACATTTGCTCAGGTTCACTTTTCATGGCTTGTGTTGATAAAGGTGCTCACTTGAGGCAAAAGAAATGCCTACAGTTAAATTGCTTAGTATGCAATGGAACGGTTGCTTTATGTATGAAATAAAATACATTCTTGGATATCCTCATTTCAGCTAAAGTCCCTGCCTAATTGACTAGTTTCCAGCATCAGCAGTTTAGTAGTAAACTGGATTTGCAATTTGATCTTTAATTAGAGTTTTGGTTAAAATAAATAAAAGAAGTATATTTTTGTCTTTCTATATTGAGTCAGTCTTGGGGGCTTTGCCAATTTTGGCAAAGGTCCAACCTATTAAATGCTTATATTTTGTCTGCACATGTTCTTTCCATAGTCTGGAATGGGTGACGTGGCTAACCAATCTGTTCTAGATCTAATGCTATCCAACTCAGGACAGCAAATTGTACTTCTTGTTCACTAAAAGCATGCTTTTTCATGTGAAATTGTGCCCATGCAGATTACATATTGATTGTATAATGTTCTCCAGCAGTAGATAACTGTAACAAATGTACCCTTAGGAGCTTTCTTTCTTTCTTTTTTTTTGACAGCAATAGGATATAGTTTGTTTTTACTTACAATAGTTTTATTAAACCTTCTAAAAGCAACCATTCCTCTAGTATCTTTTATAATGGGCTCTATATTATAATTCATTCTCTCCCCAAACACCAAAGCATTCTGCTCTTCTATAGTAACCATGAAATATTATGTAATGATTCATTCAATTCTTAAAGTCCTTTGAACAACTTGCCCAAAGTTATACAACTAACAAGTGAGAAATTCAGATCTCTAAGGCCCATAGATGGCTGGTTCATGTTGATGTTTGACAGAAAACAACAAAATTCTGTAAAGCAATTATCCTTCAACTAAAAAATAAATTAAAAAAAAGAAACAAAACAAAACAAAAAATAAAGCCCATAGACTTAACCACTAAAATTTAATGCAAATTTAGGTGTGCATTCTTCTTCTCTGCTCTTACTCTTAACTTATATATATATATATATATATGTATATAAAACTTATATATATGTATACACACATACACATGTAATAATACAGCTACCAAATAACAAGCATGATTTTATATATATACATAATCAAACAATATGGTTATTATATCTTACCAACAAATAATTGGTAATAATATAGCTATTATGTATAATTCTATATATATAAAATCATGCTTATTATTTGGTAGTTGCCTAATTACCTTTTTTTTTTTCTGAACAAGTTTTATTATTCACAGAGAGGAAGGAGTTCTGTCCTTGGCTGCAACTTTCCTCATGACTACCAGGACATTACTCAGCTCCTCTCCCTTCTTCTTGGCCTGGATGTGTGTCCCCACCCTTTTCTTGATGAACTTGAGGCCCTGCTTTCAGAGACCTTGAGCAGCTGCATGGCTTGTGACTCCTAAGGGGTGAAGCTGCAGACCTCTCAGATCATGAGGCTTGTTCTTGGTGAGGTGCCCACAGTAACAGTGGCTATAGCTCTGTTGGCTCACATTCTTAGTGATCTTGTAGGCCTTGCTGATGCCCACAGTCATGGGGTAGCATAGAGCCGTGGCAGTGAGCTGCATGGGGGCCCTTAGGGTCCAGATGGTGGTGGGTCCTACTGGAGCAAGGCCTCATGAACCTGCTTTAATTGTCTTTAATCTAGATAAGCTTATTGAGGGTTGAGCCTTGTGACATTTATATCCCAGGACCTGGCACAATGTATATACAAAGTTGATGCCAATGAAGTAATGGTTGAATGAGAATTTAAAATATGACTAACAGATTAAGGGCGAGTCATGTTTAAAACAAGGAGGAGGTTCAAATCAGGTCAGTAAAGATGAAGATTAAGAAAAAGCCATTGGATTTCATAATTGGTATTTCCTATGCTGATTAGGGTATCATTATTATTGAGTGTTGAAGCTAGATGTCAAGGAGATAAGGAGTGAATGAGTAACCTCTTGGACTGAGAAATGTCCTAAGGGATATGGCAGAAGAAAGACAAGTAGA
This sequence comes from Redunca redunca, assembly GCA_006410935.1. Lineage (NCBI taxonomy): Eukaryota > Metazoa > Chordata > Mammalia > Artiodactyla > Bovidae > Redunca > Redunca redunca. Next base: position 17,313 of record SJYQ01031198.1, read on the forward strand.
TGATGAAGAAATAGAAGCAGTGAGTATAGGATGCTTGTGAAAGGAAGGAATAGTTTCTGCGGATAAAGAAATTTTATCCAAATTCCAATCTTAGGTTACTAGCTATGTAGTATGCAAAATAACAGTACTGAATTATTGTAGGTTTTTGTGATGTATATAAAGTCTTTAACTTTATATACATAGTAGATAGTGAGCTGAGCAATTATCAAAGATTTTATAGGCTGAAACATAGTCAGATTTATCTTTTTCTTGATGTTTAGTGCTTTTTGTATTTTGTTTAAAAAAATATTTCCTAGCCCAAATTTTGTTCTCTGATATTCTAAAAGCTTATTGTTTTGCCTTTTACAAATACAAATTATCTTAATTATATCTAAAAGGTTTTGTTTCTCAATTAATGACAAAGATTGACAAGTTAGATTGAAAAGACAAAACCCTAATGCATGTTTTAAATATTATTGTTGTTGTTGAGTCATTAAGTCCTGTCTGACTCTTTGGGGGACTCCATGAACTGCAGTACTCGAGGCTTCTCTGTTTATCACCAACTTCTGGAGCTTGCTCCAACTCATGTCCATGAGTCAGTGATGCCATCCAACCATCTCATCTCTGTTGCCCCTTCTCCTCTTGTTCTCAGACTTTTCCAGCATCAGGGTCTTTTCCAAAGAGTCAGCTCTTCACATTGGATGGGCAAAGAATTGGAGCTTCAGCATCAGTCCTTCCAATGCATATTCATGGTTGATTTCCTTTAGGATTGACTGGTTTGATCTTGCTGTCCAAGGGACTCTCAAGAGTCATCTCCTGCTGCACAGTTCAAAAGCATCAATTTTTCGATCCTCAGCCTTCTTTATGGTCCAACTCTCACATCTGTTTACGACTATTGGAAAAACCATAACTTTGACTATGCTAACCTTTGTCGGCAAAGTGATATTTCTGCTTTTTAGTATTCTGTCTAGGTTTGTCATAGCTTTTCTTCCAAGGAGCAAGCATCTTTTAATTTGGTGGCTGCAGTCACCGTCCACAGTGATTTTGGAGCCCAAGAAAATAAAATCTGTCACTGTTTCCACTTTTCCCCATCTATTTGCGATGAAATGATGGGACCAGATGCCATATCTTCATTTTTTGAATGCTGAATTTTAAGCCAACTTTTTCACCTTCCTCTTTCACCTTCATCAAGAGGCTCTTTAGTTCCCCTTTGCTTTCTGCTATTAAAGTGGTATCATCTGCATATCTGAGGTTATTGCTACTTCTCCTGGCAATCTTGATTCCAGCTTACGCTTTATCCAGCCCAGCATTTCACATGATGTACTCTGCGTATAAGTTAAATAAGCAGGGTGACAATATACAGCATTGATGTACTCCTTTCCCAATTTTGAACTAATCCATTGTTCCATGTCCATTTGTAACTGTTGCTTCTTGTCCTGCATACAGGTTTCTCAGGAGGCAGGTTAAGGCAGTCTGGTATTCCCATCTCTTTAAGAATTTTCCACAATTTGTTGTGATACATACAGCCAAAGGCTTTAGCAATGAAGCAGAAATAGATTTTTTTTTGGAATTCCCTTGCTTTTTTCTATGATCCAGCGTATGTTGGCAATTTGATCTCTGGTTCCTCTGCCTTTTCTAAATCCAGCTTGAACATATGGAGGTTCTCAGTTCATCTGCTGCTGAAGCCTAGCTTGAAGGATTGTGGGCATAGTCTTGCTAGCATGTGAAATGAGTGCAATAGTATGGTAATTTGAACATTCTTTGGGATTGGAATGAAAACTGACCTTTTCCAGTCCTGTGGCCACTACTGAGTTTTCCAAATTTGCTACCACATTGAGTGCAACACTTTAACAGCATCTTCTTTTAGAATTTGAAATAGCTCAGCTGGAATTCCATCCCCTCCACTAGCTTTGTTCATAATAATACTTCCTTAACCCACTTAACTTCACACTCCAGGATGTCTGGCTCTAGGTGAATGACTATACCACTGTGGTTATCTGAGTCATTAAGACCTCTCTTGTTCAGTTCTTCTATGTGTTCTTGCCACGTCTTCTTAATCTCTTCTACTTCTGTGATTCCTTGCCATTTCTGTCCTTTATTGTGCCCATCTTTGCATGAAATGTTCCCCTGTTGTCTTGTTTGTTTGAGGAGATCTATAGTCTTTTTCATTCTATTGTTTTCCTCTTTCTTTGCATTATTCACTAAAGAAGGCTTTCTTATCTCTTTTTGCTATTTTCTGGAGGTCTGCATTTAGTTGGGTATATCTTTCCCTTTCTCCTTTGCCTTTTGCTTGCCTTCTTTTCTCAGGTATTTGTAAAGTCTCCTCAGACAACCACTTTGCCTTCTTGCATTTCTTTTTCTTTGGGATGGTTTTGGTCGCCACCTCCTGTACAATGTATACACCTCTGTCCATTGTTCTGCAGACACTGTCTACCAGATCTAATCCCTTGAACCTAGTTGTCGTCGCCACTGTATAATCATAAGAGATTTTCATTTTAAATATAGGACACAGAAAATTTGAATGTGAAAGCATGTATATCATGAGGAATATTTCTTACATGATTTCTATCATGTTTTTGTACTTTTAGACAAGTCATTTTAACTCTAAAATAAGATGACCTACGTCTTCTATTTATACCTCTATGTTTTAACAGCTTTATTGAGGTATAACTAACGAACCATGTAGTCACCCTTATGAAATATACAATTCTGTAGGTTTTAGTGTATTCACCACTGTGTTTAATCTTCACCACAGTCAATTTTATTCGTTTATTTATTTATTTTTAAACACGTTTTCCCCCACTACTTTTGACTACACCATGCAGCTTGCAGGATGTAACTTCCCTAACCAGGGATTGATCCCACACCCTTGGCAGTGAAAGTGCTGAGTCCTAACCACTGGACTGCCAGGGAATTCCTACCACAGTCAATTCTAAACATTTCCATTACTTCATAAAGAAGCTCCATAATCTATAGCTATCAACCACCATCCCGCCAACCCCAAACAGCTACTAATCCACTTTCTGTTTCTATAGATTTGTGTGTTTTGGATATTTCCTCTAAAAAGGAGTCATATATTAATAATATATAACCTTTTATGATTGGCCTGTTTTACTTTAGCTTAATGTCTGTGAAGTTCATCGTGTTATAGCATGTTTCAGTACTTCATTCATTTTTATCACCAAGTAATATGCTATTGTATGGATATACCAACCACATTGTATTTTTCCAATTGTCAGAGATGGATATTTGGATTGTTTCCACGTTCTTCCTATTATGATAATGCTGCTGTAAACATGTATATACATGTTTTGGGGCATGTTTTGAATATGTTTCATTTCTCTTGGGCATATACCTAGAAATGGAATTCCTGGGTTACATGGTAGCTATATTTAATTGAGGGACTTTCAGAGTATTTTCCAAAGTGGCTGCACCAGTTTCCATTCCCACTAGCAATGTGTGTAAGTTTGGAGTTTCAATTTTTCTACATCCTTACCAACAGTTGTTATTATCTGTCTTTTTTCTTCTAGCCATCCCAGTGGATATGGATTGGAATCTCATTGTAATTCTGATTTGTATTTTCCTGATAGCTAGAATGATATTGAGCATCTTTTCATGTGCAGTGAGTGCTGCTTTAAATTTTGTGCCCTGTGCATCTCACTTGCCTCACCTTTTGTCCTGGCTGGCCCTGTCTGAGATCAAAGCTAGCCTCATAATACTAAAAGATTTTGTCTTTTCACTTTCATTCACTTTTGAGTATGCAGTGAAGTTTTCCAGAGGCAGCATGATTTCAAAATAGATTGATTGCAGGCACAGATATGCCAATCAAGCTGTCATCTGTTAAGGCAGACACTGAAGAGATTTGCAAAAATAGATAACAGTACCATTCTTCTCACTAAATTTTTGTATTGGTAAATACAGTTGTTTTTTTTTAATGAAAAATATGTTATTTGTGTTAATGTGTAGTAAGTTTATTAGTACTTTTGGTTAATTGAATACTTGAAATTTCTGTTTTAATTTCTAATACAATATATATGAATGGCTGTAACCCACATAAACAAAAACTCTTTGGGATCCTTAGTAATTTTTAAGGTTTAAAAAAGATATTGAGATCAAAAAGCTTGAAAACTGCTGAACTAGCCTAATATTACCCAAGACTTTGGAATTCCTGCTGTAGACAAGAGGAGATTAGTAAAAGGTTGCTAAATAGGTGTGCATTCCCATATGACATCAGGTAGAACAAGTTTGTAGTGCTTAGTGAGAACAGTCAAGAATTTAATTATTTTATCCAGAAAATCTTAGGTATCCACTGATGGAGGTAGAAAAAGAAGGTGAGAATTAGTCAAAATTATAGATTGGCAAGAGGGAATAGCAGAAAGCTGAGGAAGTGGATAAATAACCCTCAGACATTACTAAAGACACTGTAGAAATGGCTGACCATTTGTTCTAGGGGAAGTTAAAGAAGCACGATAAAACTAAAGAGATCTGATAGTTCTAATAAATAGTAACATAGAGGGTAGAAGGTACATTAATTGCATCATGTAAATAAAGGCCAATTCAGCAGGAAGAAAGTATAGGAAAATTCAGGACACAGGTGGAATGGTCAGATTGAAGAATCAACCTTAGTGGACTTGCCTGGTGTTACAGTGGTTGAAAATCCAACTGCTAATGTAGGAGACACAAGTTCCGTCCCTGGTCCAGAAAGATTCTGCCTGCCATTGAGCAACTAAAGCCTGTGCGCCATACCTACTGAGCCCGAGCTCTAGAGCCCTTGACCACAGCCACTGAACTACTGAGCCCGAGCGTTGCAGCTACTGAAGCCCAAGTGCCTCCACCCCGTGCTCTGCAACAAGAGAAGCCTACACACTTCAGTGAAGAGTAGCCCCCCTCACCACAACCACAGAAAGCCCACGTGTAGCAGTGAAGACCCAGTGCAGTCAAAAGTAATAAGTAATAAATAAGTTAATTAATTTAAAATGTTAAATAAAGAAAAATAACCAACCTTAGTTGTTAAAGTTTATCACCTGAAAGGAAAGACTAACTCCAGGAGTCTTTAGACTTGGGTTCACCAGTTTCAGACTTGCTGCTTGGAGGTTCAGTCATTTAATGTTTATAAGCCTCAAGGTTCTCATCTGTAAAATGAGGAGCATAATAGTTACATTGATTATTTCTCAGAGCCCTGCAGAACAAAGGAAGCAGCATGTTAAATTCTTTGTAAGCTATAAAACTTTGTAATTCTTACAGGTGATGTAAGAACTATACACTTGTCATTTTCCTAAGCCTTTCCTTTTTTTTAATTTCAGGCAGAACTCAAAAGCTTGATGGACAGCGCTTCTTCTTCCTTTGAATTTGCTAAAGAGCTCATCAGGCACAATCTGGTGAATAAGAGTTTCCAGTCTTGATGATTTGAGGCCTACCCTATTTTGGGTACATTACAGTGGTTGGGAAGATGAATGAAGGGAGATATCTCAACAAGTATTTCTCTACTCCAAGTGAATTCTTTCTTCTTGTGGAGGAGAGAGAATGAGTTTAAGATACCAGGTTCTTTCCTTACTGGGAAGGCAGTAACACATACTTAACACTTAGAAAGAAGCGTGAGGCAGTGAGATCCAAGTGTTCATTTTGCTGGCAAAGACAAAGGAACATATCCTTTACTTTCTGATGAAAGTGAAAATCCTTTACTTTCTGATGAAAGTAAAACTTGAGCTGGTCGTTGAAGAATGACTTGGATTTAAAGGGTTCATTAGTGGCGAGGACATGGATGAATGAATGAGGAAGACGTATGTGAGCAGACTGAATTTACTGGAACAGAAAGTTTGCACGGGGATAGTTGCTAAAAAAAAAAAAAAAAAGATTCAGATAAGTTTCAAGTTTGATTCAATTGACTCAGCAGTAAAGTGGGCGCAGAGCAGCTGTATTCAACTCAGACACCTGGGGACACTGAGCAAATTACTCAGTATTGTTGAGTTTCAGATTCCTTGTGTGAATATGGCAGTAATAATAACTACACCTTTTTCTTCTGATTTCTCTGCACCTTCGTTAGCACTAAGTCTCCCAGTACCAATGCTGAAAACCGTAGCTGGTTTAGACTCTCTCTTCCCCTTTATTTCTGATACTCAGTCACTTAATCCTATTAGTTCTTCGTTGGCAGTATCTTTTATTTATTCCATTCCTCCTCTAACTCAGGCCTCCATCACAGAGTTTTCTGAGGTTATTTTGCATTATGAGCTTCTGCCTCTAACCTTTTCACTTCTAATTTAGTCTATAAATTAAAGCCAGATTAATTTTTGTGGATAATATGATATGTTAGAGAGAGTAGTCTGGAAATTAAACTTGGAAAGAGATTAAGACTGGAAGATTAAGAGATTAAGATTTAGGAGTTCTCATAAGAGTAGGGATAGCTGAAGAAAAGGCTAAAAAATGAGAAATATGGTTCCAAGAGAGTGTTTGTATTTAAGGGGCTGAAAGAGGAGAATAAGAAAATAACTCAAAAAAGGGCAGGCAAGAGAAAACACCTACATAATGTACAACCCCTTCTGCAACACAGGTTTGAAATGCATGGGTCCACTCATACACAGATTTTTCTCAGTCATAAATACTATACCATCTGAGGTGGGTTGAATCCTCGTATATGGAGGAAACCTGCATGTAGGTGGCTGACTGTAAATTATATTTGCATTTTCAATTGTGTGGAGAGTCAGCGCCCTTGAACAATCCCCCTTACCATTGTTAAATAGTCAACAGTCATTTATAAAATTCTTCTAATTTTTATATAATTTTTAAAGGTTATACTCCATTTACAGTTATTACAAAATATCAGCTATGTGCTCTGTGTTGTACAAATACATCTTTATATCCTATCTTACACCCAATAGTCTGTACTTCCCCCACCCCCCGCATACTGCCCTCCCCACTGGTAACCAGTAGTTTGTTCTCTATATCTGTGAGTCTGTCTGTTCTTTTCTGCTCTATTCACCAGTGTGTTGCATTTTTTTTAGATTCCACATATAAGTGGTATCAAACAGTATTTGTCTCTCTGCCTGACTTATGTCACTTAGCATAATGCCCTCCATGTTGCAAATGGCAAAATTTTCATTATTTTTTATGGCTGAGCAATATTCCATCGTATATACAGACCACGTCTTCTTTGTCCATTCATCTCATCTGCTGATGGACACATAGGTTGCTTCTGACTGTAATGTCATGTGCTGTGCTGTGCTTGGTTGCTCAGTCATGTCTGACTCTTTGCAGCCCCATGGATTGTAGCCTGCCAGGCTCCTCTGTCCATGAGGATTCTCCAGGCAAGACTACTGGAGTGGGTTGCCATGCCTTCCTCCAGGGGATCTTCCCAATCCAGGGATTGAACCCAGGTCTCCTGCACTGTAGTGGCTTCTTTACTGTCTGAGCCACCAGAGAAGCCACCACAGAAGTTGTAATGTCATTACAACTACACATTTTAATCACCCAGGAGATTTTTTAAAATATTAATGTGTGAGATTTTTATTGAATGGTTGGGCTACGGTTCAACTATCAATACTTTTCTTAGAAGTTTTACAAGTGGATATAATATACAGCCAGACTAAAGAACCTCTCTCTCTATATATAACTGGAAGGTGCATATTAGCTAGTGATGGGAGTAATACTTGGAGGGTGGGATTAAAAAGAAAAGTGAGAAAATGGTAATTTTCCTTTTCCCTGTTGTAATGCTGTATGTAAGTTTTTTCTAGTAAATACAGGTTAAGTTTATAGTTTAAGACAAAGCCTGAAAAAAATATTAAGCAGTACAAATTGTTACTGACATCAGCTTTTGCAGTCAGACCTGATGTCAAAATCAAGTACACTATATACTAGCTTTGTAACTTTGGGTAAGTCACTAAACACTGATGAGTCTCTGTGTTCTCTTATGTAGAGCAGAGGAAATCACAGCACCTACCTTATTTCCTTGTGAAGGTGAAATGAGGTAATATATGTAAGGTGCCTCAGGCAGTATACAGCATACAGAAAGCGTTTAGTAAATAGTGCTTTTATTGTCATGCTATGGCCACCGGTGTCAAAACTGCAGATATGTCATGGAGCAAGAAGAGAGGAAAGTCTATTGAATTTGGTCAAAGGGGTTGATATTTGTGACTTGTAGAATGGGTTTATTAGTGTGCAGAGGGCAGCAGCAAGTTTTCTGGGAGGTTAAGGAGGGGAAGAGAGGAAGTTGAAACAGCAAACCACTTAACTCTTCAAGTGTGGCATTAAAAAAAGGAGAAAAAGTACAATGCTGTTGTTCAGAGGGAACAGTGGCACCAAGTGAAGTGAAGATTTTTCAAGAGAGTAGAAACCTTTGTGCATATTTAAAGTTGAGAAGTGGGACCAGGATTAATGAAATAGAATATTACTGCAGAAACAAAATCCAAATGAAGTTAAAATCATGACATCAAAGAAGACAATTGTAGGAATTAATCTTGGCAAGGGAAGGGAGCATCTTAGACAAGGAGAACCAAAAAAAAAATGACCAGATGGATATTTTGATATAGGAAGAAGAGATTAGGGAGTTTATGCCTGATTGCCTTGATTTCTGTGTATTTATTTGTGAAATAATTTACTATATGTCAGATACTGTGCTAGGCTGTGGGTACAAAATAGCATGTAAAACCGTCCTTTCATGGATGGTGTTTTTGTTTTAGCCATCCTCTGTAGCTTTTATTATCATATGACAGCATATTAAGCTTGCTCTTTGAAGTTCTCTCCCCATTTGAGTATAGACTATATACTATAGACAGGACTATATAGTATAGTATAACTATACTATAAGTCAGACAGGAGAAGGACTTTTTCCTGGTGTAGCCCTGGTATTACAATACCAGGCATATAGTAGGTGTTAATGAATATTTACTAATTTTAATAAAACAAAATATAACCTATGATATGCCATGCATGTAGCCCACTTTATTTCATTCTTATGATAACTCTGAAAGGGGGACATACTAATGCCATTTAGAGATGAGGAAATAATCTCAGAAGGATTTCATCAATTCTTCCATGGAGTTTTTAATGTAGAATATCTGTCTAGAAAAAAGTTTCATTAATTATTGGATACTTTAAGAGATTCATATAGTTCTTATGAGGAGAAAAGGAAATCTATGCAATAGGGCCATGCCTTTATTCTATTTCTTACATTTAGGATGAATTTTTTCTGGCCGTGAAGCACATGGGACTTAGTGCCCCAAATAAGGATCAAATCTGTAGCCCCTACATTTGAAGCACAGAGTCTTAACCACTGGACTGCCAGGGAAGTCCCTAGGATGCCTTTTTTTTTTTTTTTAAATGAGGTCAAGGTCATGTGTGTATAGGGAAAGCTTCAAAAATATATTCATCCCTCCAAAGAGTAACTGTTGGGCCAGCTCCGTATGTATTTCCACCAATAAACATACTCGTATTTGCTGCCACAATAATGGCTTTTCTGTCTTTAGGTAGTTTTCCGAGGAGGAGAAGGGGCTTTGCAGGTTTTGCCTCCCCTGGTTGATGTCATTCCTGAAGCTAGGCTGAACTTAGTGATTTACTATCTTCGTCAAGGTAAGAGAAATGTGTCTTGATCTTGCCTATGTAAGACATTTTAGAACATTTACTCTCCAACTGAACTACTTGCTTAACCTTTAAAATCACTTCATAATACTTCCAAAAATATATTTGCAGCAGGTTCACAGGACAGAGCAAATTTATTGATATTTATTTGTTGTGCCTTTTCTCTTTATCTCCTCTTTCCTCTTCTGTTGCTTCCAATCTCTCGCCCATTCTGGTTTTTTTCTTTTCCTCTTATTTTTCTGCCCTTTGTCCTCTATTTATTTTACTTCAGGTTTTCTGTTGTTTTTCCTCTCCCTCCCTCATTTCTTCTTTTCTGTGTGTTCCTCTGTGTGTAATGTCCATCTACAGTTCCTTGTATCTTTTCTTTCTCATCACTAACTTTTTTATTTACTCTAATTATTTGTCTTTCTGTTTCCTTGTGCCCCCAGCTTCTGCGAAATACTAAGATGCGAAGTGAGCACGGTATTTGTTGCCCCTAAGTAAGGATAAATTGGAGGCACAGGCCCAAGCAGTGTGTTGTCTCACAGTCGTGAGCACAGGGTGGGAGCTCCCAGGCAGGGGTGCTGGCAGTCTGTCACGGGCCTCGCACTAAGTGTGGGCCGTTTAAGGTGCCTGGTAGGAGCCAACCAGACAACATCCTCATCGAGGGAAATGTGAAGTGTTTATTAACAGGAGACCACAAACTTGCAAATAGCACAAAGAAATAAGCTTTTGGACAAGAATTAAAGAAACACCTTATATATTTTATAAACTAATTTTTATTCTAAGAACTTTCAAACATAAACAAAACAAAAGTTAATAGTATGAACACCCAAATAATAACCCCAGATACAATAGTCTTGTAGATATTGCCAGTCTTTCATTTATACTCCCTTTTCCAGTTTTGTTGTGAAATATTTTAAAGCGAGTCCCAGCCTTCGTGTCATTTTATTCCTATGTACTTTACACACACACACACACACACACACACACACACACATACACATAAATGGATGTTTTTCTTATATAATTACAATGCCATAAGCATATACTTCCATGTTCCTTATTTTTAGCTTGAACCCTTAAGTGCTTTGTGGCTTAATACAGGTTTCCTACAGATATTTGGTTATCTACTACTAAGCATTGAACTTGATGGAGAGTTAAGAGACAAGACAAGCAAATCATACTTCTCATGAATATTTGAAGGACCTTATCATTTGGGGCAACTGTTTCAGAAAAGTTTGCTAAGATACAGACTAATATGGCTACTTATTTCTTATATTTCAGACGATGTACAGGAAGCTTATAACTTAATTAAGGATCTGGAACCTACTACTCCTCAGGTAATTGACAATGTGTTACATTTTTACTAACCAAGTTCTGTTGAAAGTGGAATTTCTGTTGAAAGGTAGTTGGAAGGCATATTAGGGAAGATTCCTGCTTGTAGACTCTCAGGAAAGTTTGTGTATGTTGATCTGGGAATATTACATGAGACTTTTGATATGAGAGTCAATATTCTGGGCTTTTTTGACATTTGTAAGCTCCCATAAATATGGTCATTTCCTCAAAACGGTTGAGGTTTGAAAATGCTGAAATCTAGAATTCTGATGCAACTAGACATGGAAGCATGTCACCAGTATGACTGTCTGCACTGTGCCTTTGTCCCCTGCTGCTTGCTCACTCCTTGAAGGCAGGCACTGTGTTAGTATTGTGTCTCCAGTGATATGAACGCTAAGCATGTACTAGGCGTCCCACTCATTGAGTGAAAGACTGAAAAATACTTCCAAATCTAAGTTGGTATATTTCTCAAGTGTATTAAAAGCTTCAGCATCTTTTGTTTTATTCTTTTTAAGAGCTGTCTTAAATAAAAATAGTACTCACATAAAAATCAGAATTCCCTGGTGATCCAGTCATTAGGACTCCATACTTCCACTGCAGGGGATACTGGTTTGATCTCTGTTCAGGGAACTAAGATCCTGTGCAGTGCAAAAAAATAAAAAATTCATAAAGCTAAGGAGAGTATCTGTTAAAGAATAGAACCAAGTCTGAAGGGGATACAGATAAGGCCTCAGGACTCCAAAATGAGAATACCTTACAAATGAGAGTCAGAGGATTATTGTTAATAATTAATTTATTTATTTTTGAGGAAAGGAATCACTAGCAAAGGAAGGTTATTATATCATTGGAAAGAGAAAATTATGTGTGTGTGTGTGTGTGTGTGAGATATGGTCACAGAGAATGGCAGTGGCTGATAAAGTGTAAAAATTATTACATAAACATTTTATGGTTAATTTTTCCACTGAATTGAAATAAAAACAAAACTCCTATGCATGTCCACTGAGTTTTTCTGCTTATGATTGAGAATTTACAAATATGATTAATTCTGTTATATGAACACTTTCCTGAGAGCCAAATGAAAGTCTCCTAATTCTTTTATTCTTACCAAAGATAAAACAGAGCAAAGTGACTTTGGGTAACTTTTGATAATATATATAAAGCACTGAGTTGATGCAAATGATTTTTTTGAGAGATATCTCTTAGTTTTATGTTCATTTTAAATTAATTACTGATATTCCACGTTTCCAGGAGTATATCCTCAAAGGAGTGGTCAATGCAGCCCTTGGCCAGGAAATGTGTTCAGTGAGTATAAAACCACTGGTATCTACAGTTTGTGAAGTTACAATGTGTGGAAAAATAAAAATGAATGTCAAAGTTCAACTAGTAACAACCTTACAAATAGGCTCCTCTGCAGTTCCTTTTCAGAGAAGGCAATGGCACCCCACTCCAGTACTCTTGCCTGGAAAATCCCATGGATGGAGGAGCCTGGTAGGCTGCAGTCCATGGGGTGGCTAAGAGTCGGGCACGACTGAGTGACTTCACTTTCACTTTT
>SJYQ01031198.1:30076-48781 GCA_006410935.1 Redunca redunca
GTTTTTTTTTTTATTATTAATATATTTTTTATTGAAGAATAATTGCCTTACAGAATTTTGCTGTTTTTGGTCAAACCTCAACATGAATCAGGAGGGGAAATATATATATCCAGGTTATTTTGATTTCTAACTTAATTGTATTGTGGTCATAGAGTGTGGTCTGTATAACACGAATCCTTTAAAATCTGTTAAGACTTGCTTTAATGCCCAGTAGCATCTGCAGTTGTTAATTATTCTGTTCAAATCTTCTATATCCTTACTAACTTCATGTCACCTTATGATATATAACTGAGTGCTCGTCCTTAGTCACTAAGTCGCGACTGACTCTTTGCAATCCCCTGGACTATAGCCCATGTTCCTCTGTCCATGGGATTCTCCAGGCAAGAATGCTGGAGTGGGTTGCCATTTCCTTCTCCAGGGGATCTTCCCAACCCAGGGATCGAACCCTTCTTCATTGGTAGGAGGATTCTTTACCACTGAGACACCAGGGAAGCCCTCAATAATTGAGATGGTAGTTTAGTCGCTAAGTCATGCCTGACTTTTGCGACCGCATGGACTGTAGCCTGCTAGGCCTCCTCTGTCCATGGGATTCTCCAGGTAAGAAAACTGGAGTGGGTTGCCATTTCCTTCTCCAGGGGATCTTCCCGACCCAGGGATCAAACCCAGGTCTCCTGCATTGCAGGCAGATTCTTTACTGACTGAGCTATGAGGAAAGCCTCAGTAACTGAGAGAAATGTGTTAAAATCACCACAATTCTATCCTTCACTTTTCTCAGCAGGCTGTGTAGAATCTGGTCATTCTAATGCTCATTAGTCTAAGGCAAGCTGCTGTGGATGTTTTTACTGTAAAAGCTTCTATATATTTGTTCCTTTTTCCTTCCTCTTGCAGGTTTTCCTTTTAATCCAAAGTGAGAAGATGAAAAATGACTACATTTACCTCAGCTGGTTAGCTCGGTGCTGTGAGTCTTCCTTTAAACGTTATAGAGGAATCTTCCTTTTATTGAGTGTTTTCTGATTTTGGCTTGCAGAATGGTTAAACTCTGAGATTGTGTTGTTAGTGCTGCTCAGTAGAGGTGGCCACGTGTGCATATGTTTACAAGTGTGCCCTGCGGATAGTTCTTCCATATGGCCGTGACCTAGCACCAGGAGTCCAAAAGATGCCAAGTTCTTTCTTTAGCGTGTTCCGGCTTCCAGAGTCTCAGTTTACTTTGCCTTTTTTTTTTTTACTAAATGATATTTTTATGTTAATTTTACCTTTTCACTATGGTGCAGGCCTGAAAAGTAGTAAAATGTCAAAAACATAATTTTTGTGTGCTATATATATATATATACAGCCTATCATCTCTGTCTTTCTCTCTCTCTCCAGTGTTTTTTCTTGTTCCTTTTTTTCACTTGGATTTAAAATGTTCACTAAGTTTTTGATGTCTTAAGAAATTTTAGCAATTAGATCGTCTAAGTGAGGCTGAAACTTTATGAGTGGGATTGAATGAATAATAGATGACTTTTTAAGCAGATGAGCAAAGTGAGAACTACTGAAAATCAACTCAGTCTAAAAAGACATACTTACTTGAAGCNNNAGCCTAACAAGTATTTTAAGCACTGTATATAGAGTCCTGATGGGGAACCAGTTTAATACCAACACTGCAAGCTTTCCATGTAAAATGTTCACTGTTTACTATTACTTACTATGTTTCTAACATAAAACCAAATCCATAGACTAGCAAGATGCAGAAATGTACTTCTTGTACATTTAGAAAACATAAATTTTTGTTTCTCTTTGTAGACATTATGAATAAGAAGCCAAGACTAGCCTGGGAGCTTTATCTCAAGATGGAAACCTCTGGCGAGTCCTTTAGCCTCCTACAGCTCATTGCTAATGACTGCTACAAGGTGAGTCTGAGTGAAATCTAAGGAGAAAGTGAAGATCAGTATCACACTGGTGCATTGACTAAATGTTAGGGGAAAGTGTCCTAGAGACTAAATGGTCATAGGTGAGAGAATTTACATAGTGATATCAGAAATGTCATCCCTTTTATAGATGAACTGAACTCAGAGATAGGCAGGATTTTATGTGTATATAAAACATGTATACATATAAATGAAACGTGAAAATCATATGTATGGAAATAGTGGTTTAGAGAGGAGGTTTTAGATTTCTAAAGGCTATGACTCCTTAGGTATCATGGAGGGAGAGATATTCATCTGGTAGTTGGAAGTTTGGTTCTAAAGCTCAAGAATGATGGCCTCTGGACTTCCCTGATGGTCCAGTGGTTATGAATGTGTCTGCCAGTGCAGAGGACGTGGATTCGATCCTGGTCTGGGAAGACTGCACATCTGAGGGGCAGCTGAGCCCAGCTGCCACAACTACTGACCCTACCTGCTAAGACAACTGAAGCCAGCTTGCCCTAGAGCCCGTGCTCCACGACAGGAGGAGCCATCGCAGTGAGAGACCGGCACACTGCAGCTAGAGAGTAGCCGCTGCTCGTGCACAGGAAAGGAGACCCAATCCAGCCCAAAGTAAACAAATTAGAAAAAAACAACAGTGTCCTCTGACACTGACAGACAAATTTGGAGAAATCACCACTTCAAGAGTAATGCTACTGCTGCTGCTGCCGCTAAGTCGCTTCAGTTGTGTCCGACTCTGTGCGGCCCCATAGACAGCAACCCACTAGGCTCCTCTGTCCCTGGGATTCTCCAGGCAAGAACACTGGAGTGGGTTGCCATTTCCTTCTCCAATGCATGAAAGTGAAAAGTGAAAGTGAAGTCACTCAGTCGTGCCCGACTCTTAGCCACCCCATGGACTGCAGCCTACCAGGCTCCTCCATCCATGGGATTTTCCAGGCAAGAGTACTGGAGTGGGGTGCCATTGCCTTCTCCGTCAGTAGTAATAGATGGCCTGAAAAACAGTGAAATTTCCCAGATAAGGGAGTCAAGTAAGAAGAATAAATAGCTGCAAACCAAACCTTTGGGAAACCTTGGTACAAATAGTAGACAGGAAGGACAAAGGAACCAGAAGAAGTGGAGTCAGATTTAGTAAAAGAGTAGCTGTGTGTGTGTGTGTGTGTGTGTGTGTGTGTGTGTGTGTAGGGAGTTGGAAAGACGGGGAAGAATTTGGGGCCCTATCCTATAGATTAAAAGCTTTTTACAAACCTAACCTCAAATTCTGAAAACTATTTGGTGAATATTTCTTCCTGTTTAAAAGACAGGAAAACATTAGGTAAAGAGAGTCTAGTATCAACTTAATCAATAATAGCTCATTCAAAGTGAATCATTACAAAAATAAAGCAAATCACCATCAATGGAAAAGGTTTTTAAAACAGGAAACTTGAAAGTGTTTAATAGAACTTAGTGGATGGCAATGATATTAAGTGAGTTAGAGAAGGCAGAGGGAAAGAAAACACTGAAAGACAGGAATTTAGTTCAATTTTAAATGTGTAAAATCTGAAGTGTGTTTGGGGCTCCCAGGTAGAGATATTATAGTAGGAAATATGCAGGGTGAACCTGGAGCTCAGGAATGCATGTGAAAGGTTTGAATTGGAGATGTGATTTCAGAAGTCAACAGAAGGTAATGGTGGCAGTGGTGGTGGTAGCCGCAGAGTATGGGAAAGAATGAGAGTACCAGTGACTGGGGTGAGGAACCACGTGGAACACCAGTCAGTATTTAAGGGATAGAAACAGAGGAGTCAGTAAAAGAGATAGACGATGAGGATGAACAGAAGGGAAAGAAAAGAACCAGGAGAGAGAGAAGAAAAGCATTTTTTCTTACTCTTTTTCTTGTTCCTATTTTATCAAATGCCAAGGAAGGAAAATGTCAAATCTGCAGCTACATTGAATTGCATGAGGCCTGAGAAAACACTACTAGGTACAGAAGAGAATTGGATTAGGAAACAGATTCAGTGAGAATAGCATAACCCATAATCTTTAAAAAACTGATATATGATTTCATATATGTACATACATATATAAAGCATTCTTGAAATGACAAAATTATAGAGATGTAGGAAAAAACTGATGATTGCCAGAGGTTAGGAATGGTTAGCTGGGAGGTACAGCTTTGTGGTGATGTAATAGTTCTGTCTTGATAGGGGTGGTGGTTACATGAGTCTGACACACTTGATTAACAGAAATGTTTACATACATTGTAGTGATGTCAGTTTCCTGGGTTTGATGTTCTGTGGGACCACTCTGTACTATCTTTGTAACTTCCTGCCAGTTTAAAATTATTCCAAAATAAAAAGGCTTTAGCAAATGACCCAACTAGGGCTATATCCAACAATATGGATAAGTTGTAAAAACAAAGATACAAAATAATATTTATAGCATTATTTCATATAGTTAACATACTAAGAGGCAGCACTCAATTATGCTGTCTAAATGTATATACAAAGCTGATACAGCTATACAGTCAAAGAACTGATGACCGTTAAGAGTCAGACTAGTAGTTATGAAAATAGGGGAAAACCGGGCTGTGGTATAGAAGTGGAACACAGAGCTTTGGTTTTGCTATCAATGTTTTGTTTCTTGACATGGGTGGTAGTTACACTTGTATTGATATTATAGTCATTAAACTGTGCATGTATGTTTCTCACATCATTTGGTGTGTTTCTTTACCAAAAATATATATATATATTTTAGGTGAACATAGGAAGAAGGATAAACCTTGAAAAGGAATAAGAACACTTCTTTCTGTGAGATAGGCAGAATAATGAAGAATAATTTGAATGGAAGGCAGGAAAGTTGTGTCTTCCCTATGAAGTAAAGAAAAAAGCTAAGCTAAGAATGCAATAGAGATCTTAAGGAAATTGGAAAGGTTTAAAGCAACATTTTATGGAAAAGGAGAAGTAATTAAACCATACTAAATAAGCGAGGATTTCCCAGCAAATGAAGACTTCAGTGAAATTGGTAACCCTATATATTTATGAGACTGCAGCCATGAAATTAAAAGATGCCTGCTCTTTGGAAGAGAAGCTATGACAAACCTAGACAGCATATTAAAAAGCAGAGACAGCACTTTGCCAACAAAGGTCAATATGGTTTTTCCAGTAGCCATGTACGGATGTGAGAGTTAGACCTTATAAGAAGGCTAAGCCCCAAAGAATTGATGCTTTTGAACTGTGGTGCTGGAGAAGACTCTTGAGAGTTCCTTGGACTGCAAGGAGATCAATCCAGTCAATCCTAAGGGAAATCAACCCTGACTAGTCATTGGAAGGACTGATGCTGAAGCTGAAGCTCAAATACTTTGGCCACTTGATGCGAAGAGCTGACTCTTTAGAAAGACTCTGATGGTGGGAAAGATTGAGGGCAAGAGGAGAAGGGGACGACAGAGGATGAGATGGTTGGATGGCATCACTGACTCAATGGACATGAGTTTGAGCAAACTCCACGAGAAAGTGAAAGACAGAGAAGCCTGGTATGTTGCAGTCCATAGAATCACAAAGAGTTGGACACAACTTAGCAACTGAACAACAACAACATCTAAGCAAAATTTAATGATAGCCTACTATACAAGGCCATGGAAGCGTGTAGTGTGTTTGGGAAAGAAGTTTGTCAAAAGGAATTAAATATTTAAGAGGTTTGCTGTTTAGGAGTCAGTATACATCTAGGCATTCTGAGATGACATGGCAAAGGTCAGGGAAAGATCATCCTCTTGGGTGAAACATGATCAAATTAGCAGAAAATGAATGAAAGTGGTCAGCTATGGAATGTATTGAGGAAACTTGAAAAATAACCAGTTTGGATCAGTCATCGGTGTTTATCCTCAAGAATAGAAGAATAGAATTAGAAGAAATGACAAATGTGTTAATTATAGCATAACTTGACTATATGTAGAAGAAATGTTGTATTGCTGAAAACTTAATGAAGGTAAGGGGATTTAAACTGAACCCATGTACACAAACTGTGATTTCCCTTCTTGTTTTAATAAGGAATAGAAGTTAATTTGCTAACTAAGAATGTTGTCATTACCCATGCACTTGTTTTATGTACTTATGTAGTTCTGTTTCATGGTATCTTTACATTTAGTTTCATTTTGTGGGATCTTTTGACTACAAGTATTACCACAATACTTTCTTTTATTCAGATGGGCCAGTTTTACTATTCAGCCAAAGCATTTGATGTCTTAGAGAGGCTGGACCCCAACCCTGAATACTGGGAAGGCAAGCGGGGTGCCTGTGTGGGCATATTCCAGATGATCTTGGCTGGGAGGGAACCCAAGTAAGTAGACAGACAAGAGACGCTATTCTGTGCACTTGCTGGTTTCCTGAGGGGTGACAATTGTTTTCCTGGGTAACGTCCTCTGAAAACTAAAAATTATAAAGTAATCTATAGATGCAATGCAATAAAACGAGTATACTACCCAAAGCAACCTATAGATTCAATGCAATAAAATAATGACGTTTTAGAATGATGAATGAAAGTTTAAGTTTTATACTGCCATTTGCACAAGCAATGTCTTTTTCAATCTCTTCTGCTCTTTTCTTTGCCTGTTGGTTTTTTGCTTGTGTCTCTTAGTTTAGACCTCAAAGAATTAGAAATGGAGTGAGCGTGGTTAAAAATTAATTTTTTTTGCCTTCTCATATTTCAGGAAATACTGAGACATTAGACCACACAAAACTACATGGCATATAATTCCATTTGTAATAAAAGTTAAAGTACTAAAAACTAAATTCCATTTTCTGAAAGTAATTTCATGGAATGTATTTGTTACTGAAATATGATAGAAGATAATGACTATTTTATAAGTAAATAATTATCAAAAATTAGTTCCTACCTTGTATATATTTCTAGTACTATTAAAAGTTTAAAAGAATTTGGGTAGTTGAAAGAAGATTCTTGAGGGAAAAAGGATAAAATATGAGAGAACCCTTAGGGAAGAGGATCAGTAGGCAGTCATCTATGGATCTGATGATATAACAGGGAAGGTTTAGTATGTTTTACTTAAAACATGAGTTTTAATTAAATTTAAATTAGTTAGATATAAATATTGCATATTTGCCAAATCTTGGTCCTTAACTTTCCCCTCTTTTGTATTTATTAATGTGTCACTTTTCTTGAAGAGATCATCTACCCCGGCTTTCTGATATTTTCATTTATGGCAGTGACACCCAGTTTGGGGTGATTACCACATTAAACAAAGGAGAACTCTGGGACTCTGTCAAGTTAAGTAACCTGTTAGCACAGAGCTAGAATTTGAACCCAACTCCTTAATACACACTTTCTATTCTGTCCTACAGAATAACCATAGAAACAGAAATATTTATGTCATATTCAGAAAAAAAACATGTATATGTGTGTGTGTGTATGCAAACAGAGAAGACTGAGATTGGTGAGGAGTTCACAGAATTTCCATTTTACTATGGCACCGTAAGAATAGAAAGCTAGGAAGTCTGTGACTGGTTTATGAAAACACAGGAAAAGGACAGGCAGATATGCCGGCTAGAAGGGTGTGAAGAACCGTCACCAGTTATTTTAGCTGTTAATTTGCATTCTTGTGCTTTCACACCTTTTCCTCAGAGAGACCCTTCGAGAAGTGCTCCACTTACTGAGAAGCACGGGTAACCCTCAAGTCGAGTACATCGTCCGGATCATGAAGAAATGGGCCAAAGAAAACAGAGTGCCTATCTAAAACAGCCCCCAAGTCCTCCGGAACCCATCACCACTTTGACGCAAAACTGGAGATCGTTTCCCTCAAGTTTATGTTAGAGACAGGGCTCTGTTTATTGACATCTCCTTCCTTGGTCTCCAAGCCTCCTGATCAGTGACAGGCTAGCTTAGTCCAAGCCTCCTGGCTGAGTGAAGAGCTGTAGTCTGGGCTCTGGCTCCCATATGATCCCATGAGCAATAAGACTTTGGACTTGTCCAGTGCCTTTATTCTAAAAATACGCAGAGCACTCTTATGTAATTTACTGACTTTAAGGAGAATGACATAAACGTTTTTTATTTATTAGCATTCCATGGCATTTTCTCCAAGTTGCAATAACAGATGCCTTTACTGCTCAAGGGTCACATCATTTCTGTCATCTTAATTTTGGCCATTGATGTACATGATCCTGTGTTACTGGGGAAATCCATAAAAAGTCTTGTAATGCATCTCTGAATCTTAGGAGAGCAGAAGTTATAAATAGCTACCTGGTTCTAAGAATGGCAGTAAGACCCTTTATCAGACTGTCCAGGCATTAATAGATAATAGACTTATGGGGTTATTCTTTTGACAGTTGAATTGTTGGTGATAATAACGTTACAGCAGAGTAACATGTATATTGCAGTTTTTAAAAGGTGAGTTCTATATGAAGAAAATCTGTGTGGGACATTTTAAAGATATTCAGGAAACAAAGTATACATGTCTCATCAGTCACTTCTCCATTGTATTTTAGGTAATCTTACCGGTTAGGTTTTCCTTCCTATATCTATCTCACTAAGTAAACATCAATTTTTGAAAGTAGGGCTCCAAAGACTATTTTATTTATTAATGTAATGATAATAGAATATGAATCATGTCAAGTTCTTTGAGGGATTCCCTAATGGCTGGACTTTGTCCGAAGCGATATTCCAGCTCAATGTTGCTGAGCTCTTGCAACACGATTTATACAACTGAGCATTTTTAGGCTCACAACCTATTTTTAGAAGATGGACCTACACATTTTATGTGTCAGGTTACTTTGTTTCAATATTACATACTTTGTTTCTGCGAGTTGAAGATACAGAAAGTGCAGAGCCATTCCTATCCAGCAGGAGAACTCAAGGTCGCAGTTCCTTGAAGCAGTAAAGACAAGACTTCCTATATGCAGAGTCAGGTTTTCCGCCCCACCCCCCACCCCCACTCCCCCATCCACGTGGGCAANGGAGACGGAACGTGGCAGAAGTCGGCACAGCGGAGGCGAGCTCAGTGACCAGTGACGGCAGGGGGTCTTGCCTTCTGGACAGTTATGAGGGTTCTCCCACCTCCACTCAGGAAGATGGCCAGTCCTCCAGTCTTTTATTAGACCCAGATCTAATCAAGTCAAAGCACAAATCAAAATAAACTGGCCCAAATAGCTTAGTTTTAGAAAACAAAATCACACCACAATTTTTTATATACAAAAGCTTCTGTTCCTTATTATATTGTTTCTGTTTTTTCACTAGTTTGTTCTCAGTATCTAAGTTACTAGGTGGATCAGATCTGGACAGAAACTGCCATAATCTTTAGAGTACCTGTGATTCTTACTTACCTTACTCAAAATATTAGGAAACATGACAGTAGAAAAAGACGTATGGACCTCTTCAGTGGTTCTTGGCAAGGAAATTTGTCTTCCAATTAGTTGCTGTTATTTTCAAATTTCCTATACTTGGAAAGCTTTTCCACGGATGGCGATTTACTTTTAAATGAGCTCTCGTTGATCTTAATGCTCCAGCTTCTCCCTGCCATTTTTCTGTCTCCTGGAAAAAACAGATATTCCAAAAAGAGCAATTCCCAGAATTTTAGATTAACTTTTTAAAAAGTTTTTTATCTATAGAACCGACCTCCCCCTCAAAACCCCATAGAGATTAGTTTAGGAGAGATACTACCCAATTCTGTTATTAAGGATAGCTACTTCTGGAGTAGCTTGGCCCTTGGGCAGGGCCTCAAGATTGTAGAGTAGTGTTGCATGGAGAGGAGAGGGTCCAGGTTTGGGAATGGAGTGGTAATGTGTACAATTCATAGCATCAATGTGCTCTTTATACTCTGTAGCAGATACTACTTGCAAATGGAAAAAATGTTATTTTTATACTTCAAAAGAATTGTTATGTTCCACTGTAACATTTAAATTAAAGTTATTATTTGGTTATCTACGGTATTCTGTTAAGTGTGGTGAGTAAGGGTGGTGGGTTTATAATGTGCCTTCTCCCCTTTCTTTCCTGACCTCAGAGTGAAGGGGGAAACACCAAGTTTTACTTTCCACAAGTTAGTCTTTCTGAGAGGAGAATAGACAGCCCTAAGAAGCCTTGTCCACTAAGGCTTGTATTTCCTAGCCATGTTAGGTTTGGCTCCCTACAAGTCACAGTGCATTCCAGAAGTTTGTTATACAACGTTAACGAACGTTATACAACACTATACCAGTCTCACATGTAGAAAGCTTCCAAATACTTGACTGAATAATTTAACGTAGTAACTGGAAGAGCAGCGTACTTATGAGATCTGACCTCATGTATTCTTGTTCCCATCTAATTTTTTTTTCCTTTTGAACTTTTTATTTTGTACTGGGATATAGCCAATAAACAATGATATGATAGTTTCAGGTGAACAGTGAAGGGACTCAGCCATGCATATACATGTATCCATTCTCCCCCAAACCCTCCTCCCATCCAGGCTGCCACATAACACTGAGCAGAGTCCCCTGTGCTGTACAATAGGTGCTTGTCAGTTATCCATTTTAAATATAGCAGTAATTGTTTTCTGGTGTGCCAAGCATATACTGGGCTTCCCTGGTGGCTCAGACAGTAAAGAATTCACCTGGATTGTGGGAGACCTGGGTTTGATCCTTGGGTTGGGAAGATCACCCAGAGGAGGGCATGGTAACCCTCTCCAATATTCTTCCCTGGAGAATCCCCGGGTTGCAAAGAGTCGGACACGACTGAACGACTAAGCACAGCATAGCACAGCAAGCATATACTAGGTGCTAGAGATGCAGAGAGAACGCACAATCCTGATCCTTAAGAAACTCAGTCTAAAA
Organism: Redunca redunca; assembly: GCA_006410935.1. Taxonomy (NCBI): domain Eukaryota; kingdom Metazoa; phylum Chordata; class Mammalia; order Artiodactyla; family Bovidae; genus Redunca; species Redunca redunca. Next base: position 40,764 of record SJYQ01031198.1, read on the forward strand.
GAAGTATACCCACCGAAACACAGTAACGTGATTGTTGGCTCAGTAGGAACAAGCTACTGAGAGAGAAAATAAGGCAGTGGGAATGTTTGTATCCATATATAGGAGACACCTCCTTCCCCATTTGGGAGAAGCAACCAGAATGGATCCTAGTAATCAACAGCTACCAAGATGCCCAGACCTCTGCCATTTGTGCAGCACATGCAACATATATCCGAGTACACAGAAGCCAAAGGACTGCTTTCCTTCTTTATGGCTGATACACTTAAAAAGCTTCAAGCTAGTGGGCATTAAATCACAATATCTACTTTCTAACAACAAAAATGAATTTGTGATTTACTTTTGTTGTTATTCAGTCACTAAGTTGTGTATTACTCTGAGACCCCATGGACTGCAGCACGCCTGACTTCTCTGTCCTTCACTAGCTCCTAGACTTTGTTCAGACTCGTGTCCATTGAGTTGGTGATGCCATCCAACCATCTCATCCTCTGTCGTCCCCTTCTCCTCCTGCCTTCAACCTTTCCCAGCATTAGAGTCTTTTCCAACGAGTTGAATCTTTGCATCAGATGGCCAAAGGATTGGAGCTTCAGCTTTAGCATCAGGCTTCCAATGGCTATTCAGGGTTGATTTCCTTTAGGATTGACTGGTTTGATCTCTTTGCTGTCCAAGGGACTCTCAAGAGTCTTCTCTAGTGCCACAGTTCAAAAGCATCAATTCTTCAGCACTCAGCCTTCTTTATGGACTGACTCTTATATCCATACATGATTACTAGAAAAACTATAGCTTTGAGTATACAGACCTTTGTTGACAAAGTGATATCTCTGCTTTTTAATACACTAAGTTTATCATAGCTTTTCTTCCAAGTAGCAAGCATCTTTTAATTTCACTGCAGTCACTGTCCACAGTGATTTTGGAGCCCAGGAAAAGAAAATCTGTCACTGTTTCCAGTTATTCCCTTCTATTTGCCATGAGGTGATGGGACCAAATGCTATGATCTTAGTTTTTACTCATTTTAGTGATTTACTAGTTCCTGTATTTATGACTCCCTTAATATGACTTAGATAAATAGTTATTTTTCTTCTTCATCCTATAAAATACTTCTCAGGTTTGTATGTATTTTATGATAATGTTCAAACAGTCATCTGCTTATTTAGAGATGCTCTCAGAAAAGCAGAGCTGGAGATCTGATGATGTGCCCACAACCTGCCTCGACTCTGGAGGAATATGTGACATTATGAGGCAGCCACACACCAAAAGGATGTGTGAACACATCAGCTGATGCATGTGTATTGACTGTGTAGTGTATAGACAAGCTTGCACTCTTTTCTGCATCAATCCCCTTCCTTGAAATAAAGTCTAGATGCCAAATACTAAAGGACTGCCTTGGTGGTCGGGGCAAAATGAGAAAAGGAAGCAGACACAGCAGGCCCACCAGTCAGGCTACTGAACAAGGCAACACAGTTTACAAACCTCAGATATAGGAAAGCAGGAGGCTGCTAGGTGAACCTCAGGAGAGAGGGCAGTGGGAAACACAGATGTGAGCATCCATACCGCAAATTACAGAAGCATTTGGTTTAATTCACCTGTGTGTGTGTGTATTGATTCATGTATTTATTTGGTCAGTTACTTCTACTGTGTTCAAGAAACAATTTGAGATAAATTACCAAATAAATATATATACATACATATATATATATATATATATATAACAAATAGAAGGTATTTAAGAGTAAAAGAAGGAATACCCTGGTGGTCCAGTGGTTAGGATTCTGTGCTTTCACTACAGAGGGTCTGGGTTTGATCCCTGGTCAGGGAACTGAAATCCCATAAGCCGTGCAGTCTGGTCAAAAAAAAGGAAGGCACGAGTAAAGTTAATACACAAAAATATGTACCAGAATTATGAAAAATGGGCCAAAAATCTACTTTCAAGCTTCCCACAAACCAAAGCAAAAAGGGAAATACAAGCAGATAAAAAACTCAGTCCATCTGTGTAAATGAACTCCTTATAGGGAAAAGAAACCTGGGATCTCTGTTGATGGGGTTCTGAATTGGGTTTCTGCATTATAACTTAGACATAGCTATATGTGTAACAAAAATTTCAAGGGAATCTTATTGCATCTCTAAATATGTATGTCTTTCCCACTATGTATAAACTACACATACATACTATGTACAGTTAATTACATGAACCCTTCCAATTTTCATTTCCTCCATAGACATATAATGATACCCTCCTTTGCTAGTTTTAAATTGAGAAGTAGCTATGAATATGGTGGAGATGAGACATGTTATTCAAGTCTTAAAAACTAAAAATGTATGTTAGGATGAAAATGTAGATAACAGCAACCTAAAGAACAATCGCAAGGTACTATAAAAGCAATGAATTGATAGGATAGTATAGCTTATATTAATACGTTTACTGAGAAAATGTAACAGGGAAAACACTGTGGATGGGTCACACAGAAAAGGCTACATAGGGGAAGTGCATCTTAAGATGAAACTTGAAGTACAGAAATTAACCACATAGAATAAATAACTATGTCCAATGAAGAGTACATAAATGAAGGCTTGAATAATATTTACAGATGTTTAATCTTAACTTTAACTGTTCCTATTTACCTACTTTCATTTATTCTTTGAGAAACGGTATGACCTTTTTTGTAAACTTCAGCTTCATACTCTGACCCAGGAATTCCACTCTTCAGTAAATGTTCAGGAGAGACTCTTGGATGTCCTTGGTGGTCTTGGGGTTAAGAATCTGTTGCCAGTGCAGGGGACGTGGGTTCAGTCCCTTAGATTCCACATGCCATGGTGCAGCTAGCCCGCGTGCCACAGTTACTGATGTCCGAGCCCCTAGAGCCTGTGCTCTGCAGCAAGAGACCCTGTCGTGTCAGGAAACACGTGGTGTGTGGCTCTCTCACTTGAGAAGAATTCTATTCTTGTTAGTAGACTTGTACTACCAAAAAAATTATGGTCATTTCTATTTTTAATTTCATCAATAAGAAATTTGGGGAGCTTTGTTTTCTCTCTTGTCGTGTAAATAGCTACCGAATAGTATCAATTTGCCTCTTGGTCTGCAAAACCTAAAGTATTTACTAACTGATTCTTTACAGAAAGAGTTCTTTGATTCCTGCCCTAGAATACTACCTTATTTTCCTCAAGTGAAACTTTCAAGCAAGGTGTGGTTGCTTGAAAAAATTGTTGGGGCTTCTCTGAGCTCCCATACTACACAATTACACTTACATGAAGTATCCAGAGCAGTCAAATTCATAGAAGCAGAAAGTTAAATGGTAGCTGGCAGAGGCAGGGAGGGAATTGTTTAATGGACACAGAATTTCTTGTTCTCCAAGATGAAAAAGTTCTAGAGTGTACATTATATATGGTGGTGGTAGTGGTTTAGTCGCTAAACTGAAACTGTTAGTCACTCAGTTGTGTCTGACTCCTGTGATCCCATGGACTGTGCCCATCAGGCTCCTCTGTCCATGGGATTTTCTAGGCAAGAATACTGGAGTGGGTTGTCATTTCCTTCTCCAGGGGACCTTCCCGACCTAGGAATCGAACCCGGGTCTCCTGTATTGCAGGCAGATGATTTACCAACTGAGCTATGAGGGTAGCCCGTATATTATATATAAAAGTTGTTAAAAGAGTAAATCCTAAGAGTGCTCATCGCAAGGAAAAATTTTTTTTTCTATTTCTTAATTTTTGTATCTATATGAGATGATGGATGTTGATTAAATTTGTGGTAATTCATGAAGTCAAATTATGCTGCATACTGTAAACTTCTACAGTGCTGCTGAACATCAACTGTCTCTCAATAAAACTAGAATAAAAAGTAAATAAAACATAAAAAAGTTCTGGAGATCTGTTCCAAAACAACATGAAGACACTTCTGAACTATACACTTAAAAATAATTAAGATCATCAATGTTATGCGATTTTTTAAATCACTATTTAAAAAAAGGAAAGGAATGTAAAAAGATATACCACACAAATAATAATCAAAAGCAAGCTGCAATGTCTATATTAATAACCAGGCAAAGTAGACTTTAGCTTCCCTGGTAGCTCAGCTGGTAAAGAATCCACCTGCAAAGCAGGAGATCCCAATTTGATTTCTGGGTCAGGAAGATCCCCTGGAGAAGGGATAGGCTACCCACTCCAGTATTCTTGGGCTTCCCTGGTGGCTCAGCTGCAAAGAATCTGCCTGCAATGTGGGGACCTGGGTTCAGTCTCAGGGTTGGGAAGATCCCCTGGAGAAGGGATAGGCTACTCACTCTAGTATTCTGGCCTGGACTATCCATGGGGTCCCAACGATTTGGACACAACTGAGCAACTTTGTTGTTGTTGTTGTTTTTGTCTTTTTACAACTGAGCAACTTTCACTTTCACTTCAAAGTAGACTTCAGACCAAAGAGCCCACAAAAACCACTCAAATCATTTGCCTTGTTTTTGGACTGACTCTTGATGTTGCTCCCAATATCTTAGCTCCTTGAACAAAAGGAGTTCTTGACAAAAGGCTGATTTATTCTATTTGCATACATTTTTCATCGACTGCTACAAGCAAACACAGTTTAATTAACTCTCCATTGGTAAATGGCTTTCCTTGCTTGACTAACAGATGAGCCACTCAGAAACCACTGCAGCCTCATTTTCACATTTTATTTTTGTGAAGAAATTCCGCTGTGATGAAACATCATTTTAAATTTTCCTGTGTTTTCAAACTTTGATTTCCTGTGAGCTGAAAATAGTGTGGGGACTGCTTTATCTGGAAATGTGACATATTGTGTTCTTCTAGAATTATTACACTGTCATTACATAATAAGCATGAAGCTTTGACATCTAATTTGACACAAAATAATTCACACTCCACTGTGCCGTAAAGGCTCCAATATCAAGGGTGAAGACTCACTGGGGTTTCTCTATCAAGTTTGTAGATCCTGATTATATGTTAAAGAAAGGGGAAATGACCACAAGGTGGGTCTGCCAACCAGCAGACCCACAGTAAGATGGACTTGGACCAGGGCTGCACTTATTACTTGGTTCCCAGACTCCAAAGCTGTACCAAAAGGGCAACGGTACATCCTGGGTCTCTGTATCAATGTCAACTCGGACTTTGAGTCTCCCAGTCCTCAGAAAAGTCAAGTATTCCTCAGTTTACTGTCATCTGAGTAAATGGCCATAGGTCCTTTTGGGAAAGGACTGGGGAAATCACGAAATGTATGTTTTTTAAAGTTCGATGGTTTTGACAAATGTATACAGTCATTAGTTCAGTTGCTCAGTTGTGTCGGACTCTTTGTGACCCCATGGACTGCAGCACGCCAGGCCTCCCTGTCCATCACCAACTCCCAGAGTTTACTCAAACTCATGTCCATTGAGTTGGTGATGCTATCCAACCATCTCGTCCTCTGTCACTGCCTTCTCCTCCCACCTCCAATCTTTTCCAGCATCAGGCTGTTTTCAAATGAGTCAGCTCTTCACATCAGGTGGCCAAAGTATTGGAGTTTCAGCTTCAGCATCAGTCCTTCCAATGAATAAAATATAAATGTTATATATATATTTGTTAATGTATATATGATTTTTTTGGTATAAAAAAGCTATTTTAAAAAAAGAATACAGGGTACTTCCCTGGTGTTATCAGTGGTTATGATTCTCTGTTTCCAGTGAGGGGGGTGTAAGTTCAATCCCTGGTTGGGGAACTAAGATTCCACATGCTGCAAGGTGCAGCCAAAATAATAATAAAATAAAAAATAGAAATAAAAAAGAATCCCAGGTTTAAGTTCATGCTTACCTGCTATGGTTGCAACCACTGTTTGGAAACTGGCATGAGACCTGGGCATCTGTCCAGTGTGTCAGTGGAACTAAAAAAGATAATTACAAGAACATTGGTGACAAAGAGAACTAAAGCTTATAACCGGGAAGGTTGGCACAGGTTGCAGACAAATATCCAAAAATCAAATTGATAAATGACCTTGGACTTCTCAGTAGCAACTCTGGAAGCTTTAAAACAGTATTGCAAAGCCTTAAGAATTCTGAGGAAAAACTGTTTCCAACTAGAAACTGTCATCCAAGTATATAGTAGAACAAATGTCTTTTCAGACACACATTTAATTTCATAAAATTAGCTCCTGAATTTTGTGCTTTACTATCTGTTCTTGTATTTTCCCATTTTTCTATTAGGTTATCTTGTGCATGCGTGCTGTCTCTTCAGTCGTGTCTGACTCTTTGCAACCCTATGGACTGTAGCCGGCCAGGCTCCTCTATCCATGGGATTCTCCAGGTAAGAATACTGGAGTGAGATGCCATTCCCTTCTCCAGGGGATCTTCCTGACCCAGGGATTGAATCCGCTTCTCCTGAGGCTCCTGCACTGCAAGCAGATTCTTTACCACTGAGCTGCCAGGATACTCTTGTTGTTTCTCCTTGATTATTATCAGGGAAATTCACCCTTCGTGGAACGTGTTATAATTGTTTCTTTCCAATTTGTCTTTTGACTAAGGCTATTTTTCTTTCATAAAATTTATTTTAAATAGTCAAAATTATCAATCATAATTGGAAAGGCCTTTCCTAGTGTGAGTTTTTAAAAACATCTCAGCTGATTACTTCTAAAGTTTTTTTATTTCTTTTTTTTACATTTAAAATTTTGATTCACTATGTATTTATCCTTTTGTAAGGTGTGAAATAAAATTTTATTCTTGTCTCAGATTTGTCTCTTGCTGCTTTCCCCGTCTTCCTCACTGTGCTCCAGCCACACTGAACTTTTGTCCCACTCACTCCCTACACAGACCTTTTGCACTTGCTTTTCTTTCTCAGTGATACTCTGCCTTTGGATCTTCCCAAGACATTTTAGTCTTAAGCCTGTCATCCTCAGAGAGGATTAACATAAAAAGGACTAACATGACACTGACCTGTCTTTAAATCTACTTATTCATGTTAATTCCATTTGTCTCTGCTATTACCAATTAAGATTTTCCTATGTAACTCCACAAAGCAGCTGTTTTAAGTTTATTGCTAAATTCATTCTGGGGAAGACAGGGATTTGGGGACAATCCTGCTGCTCTGCCTCTAGGACAGAACATTAAGGGAAAGGCATTAAATTGACCCGCCCTTTCTCTATAAGTACACTTCTCCATAAGTGTAAGATTACTGCACCCTGGACAGAACATTGATCCTCAACCTGAGACTTGAGAGTCTGTAAAGTTATCAAAATTGCTGTGAAGATGTTTTATTAGTAATTATCCATTAAAAAGGTATGAGTAGCTTGCTCTCACAGGAGATCTTATAGATAACAAAGAATGCCTTCGCTCACAGCCGCTATGTGGGCTTCATCTGTGGCTCAGCTGGTAAAGAATCAACCTGCAATGCAGGAGAGCTGGGTTAGATCTCTGGGTAGGGAAGATCCCCTGGAGAAGGGACTGGCTACCCACTCCAGAATTCTGGCCTGGAGAATTCCATGGACTCTATGGTCTGTGGGGTCGCAAAGTGTTGGACACGACTGAGGGACTTTCACTTCACAGCGTTACAGTTAGGTAACATGAGTATCTGACACATTTTAGGTAATCTAGTATTTTAGACAAAGATATTTTGACTTTGAATGAGAATTGACTTTGACCTCTTCCCAGCTTCTTCAAATGACCCCAAAACTAGGATTCTCATATTAGCAGTTGAGAGCTGGGAGGGAACATCAGAACGATCGATTCCAACACCATATTTATACACTATGAAAGTAATAATATGAAGGCAAAAAACCCAGAACCTACTCATAATTCGTCTACGACATCACACTGATTCAGTCATCCATAGGTGTTAACACTGTTAACTTGGTTAATGGAATTAACAGAAGGCGTGGAGGGCAAGCTCTCAGATTTGTTTTCCATTAAATGTATTATTAATCAAATGGACCGTAACCCTCATTCTTTTAAAGGTGAATTTCAATTAGTTTATGACAGGTGTGCCTGTGAGTTGTTTCCAACTAAGGCTCCTCTCCTACCAGAAATGGGTCATGTAGCATTCCACTTTCAAGAGAGTCT
>SJYQ01031221.1:0-19578 GCA_006410935.1 Redunca redunca
TGTCTGCCTTATGGGAGTGTCTCTCACAAGTAGTAAATGTGCATTTTCTTTTCTTTTATATGTGTGTGTGCCAGCATGCACTCACATGCTCAGTTGTGTCCAACTCTTTGCAACCCCCATAGACTGTAACCTGCCAGGCTCCTCTGACCCTGAAGTTTTCCAGGCAAGAATACTGGAGTGGGGGTGCAGTGCCCTCCTCCAGGGGATCTTTCTGACTCAACCCATATCTCTTGGTCTCCTGGACTGGCAGACAGGTTCTTTACTACTAGCTCCCAGCTGGGAAGCTTTCTTTCTTTTTTACGACATTAATAACTGTGTTTTATTTTGTATTTCTTCTGCAGAGGGTCCAGAAATCATTTTAGTTACATTCATCACAGATATAATCTGAATTTTGTTTTCATGCAACATTATATGATAAGCATTGTTCTAAACTGCTACTTTTTAAAATTAGTATTTTGTCTAACTCTTAGTGTTTCAGTACACTGAAACATCAGAATTTATTTAACTTTCCTGTAGTTTATTGCTTTATAAGCTATATTGGCTTGCAGTTGATCAACAATGTTGTGTTTCAGGTGTACAGCAGAGTGATTCAGTTATGCATATACATGTATCTGTTCTTATTTTCCCATTTAGGTTGTTATATAACTTTGAGCAGAGTTCCCTGTGCTATACAGTAGGTCCTTGTTGGTTATCCATTTTAAATATAGCAGTGTGTGCCTGTCAATCCCAAACTCCCTGACTATTCTTCCCCACCCACCCTCCGCACCCCAACCATAAGTTCGTTTGTTGTCCGTTTCTGTTTTATGTTCATTTGTATTTTTTTAAAAGATTCTACATGTTAGCAATATCATTTCTTATTCTGTTTGACTTCACTCAGTATCAGTTCAGTTCAGTCGCTCAGTTGTGTCTGACTCCATCCATATTACTGTGAATAACATTATTTCATTCTTTTTAAAGGTGAAGGCAGTGGCACCCCACTCCACTACTCTTGCCTGGAAGATCCCATGGACAGAGGAGCCTGGTAGGCTGCAGTCCATGGGGTCACGAAGAGTCGGACAGGACTGGGCGACTTCACTTTCACTTTTCACTTTCATGCATTGGAGAAGGACATGGCAACCCACTCCAGTGTTCTTGCCTGGAGAATCCCAGGGATAGGGGAGCCTGGTGGGCTGCCGTCTGTGGGGTCACACAGAGTCGGACACGACTGAAGTGACTTAGAAGCAGCAACATTCCATTATACACCCACACACAATTATACATACACACACAGGGGCTTCCCAGGTGGCGCTAGTGGTAGAGAACCTGCTTCCAGTGCAGGAGACATGAGTTTGATCCCTGGGTTGGAAAGACCCCCTGGAGAAGGGCATGGCAACACACTCCAGTATTGCTGCCATGAGAATCCCATGGACAGAGGAACTAGCAGGCTTCGGTCCACAGGGTCGAAAAGAGTCAGACACTGAAGCGACTTAGCACATGTGCGTGCACGCACATACATACGTATGCACACACCTCATCTTCTTTATCCATTCCCCTGTTGATGGATTTTAAAGCTGCTTCTATGTCTTGACTATTGTAAACAGTGCTGCTATGAACGTCGGGGTGCGTGTATCTTTTTGGACCATGTTTTACAAGTGGTGAATACATTTTCTTCACTTATGGCTGGAATGTGGTTCAAGCTCACTTAGACATTGTGTTTGTGGGACAGTGTCTCTCTGACATCCAGAGAGAGAACAGATGGAGAAGATTGCAAGTCTTTGGATTTCCAGAAACCCTCGAGCTGATCCCCGCTGCCCAAGCAGTGCTAATAGAAAAGCAACCGTCACCTGTGATGTACAGTCTGGGGCAGTGACATCTTGTCCATGTGCCACTTGCCACACCCGTTGGCTTTTGAAACAATTAATTTAGATTCTTGGACTCACTGGATCTAAATATTAATAGCTCCGCTTGTTCTAACCACAATAGTTTCATTGTGCACTGCTTAAATAATTTGTTTTCTGTTTTTTGAGTAGAAGAGGTAGATGGAAACTTAGATGAAGTTGCCTTTTGTAGCACTGGATGGTGTATGACTTAATTTTCATGTGTATTTCTTCTCTGTAGTCAGCTCCTTAAGATACTGTCTCATATTTTTAGTGTCCCCTGCATAAGCTAGAAGTACTTTGAACGAAGGAGGGACTGCTTAAGTATCTTCTGGCTTGTGAACTTTCATCAGTTAAGGTTGCATAATCCTCTCCTTCACTTTAAAGCAGAAAGTACCAAATTGATTGTTTTGTTTTGCTTTGTGTTATTTCTTCTGCTAGATATGGAAGACATTTACTGAATGAAAGGTCAGTAGCCTAAGTTTTAAAAATTAGATTTTGGGTCAGTATTTTGAAAACGTCAAATGTGTGGTTTGCCTTTTCGGAATTGTGGAGAAAGGCAGTTACTTAAAAGTACAAGGTTGTTAAAGCAGAGCATCCTCTATGCCTCCTCTCTCAGATCAGTGTGCGCAGTTCTTGGGAATCTATAAGCAGAACAGATACATTGATGATACTTCCTGTGAGAGTTGTAACAAACTTGCTTCCTTTAATGTGAAATAGTTACAGACCATGGCTTTAGTTTCCAAATTCTGACCTAAAGCTCTTGGAAACTGTTTTCATAGACCTAAATAGCCTGGCCCACCATCTTTTGTGGACTGGTAAACCCTATGATGGGTAGGGGAAGGTATAAAATCCTATCAGTTTGTAGATCTATCCTTTTCTATGAGGATTAGCTTGCCTTATATTGAGGAATGTGTTGATGCATAAAAGAGAAAAGAGGGCTTTGTCTGATTCTTCATCTCAGCTAACCCTTTCACTGAAGCAGTCCCTGAATATTAGAAAGGAATATATATGTATCTTTAACTACCGATAGGGATTAACAGGTTTTAAATGCACCTTCTGCTACCTGAGAAGCTCTGGTCTGTCCTCCCTGTCCCCGCCTCCAGGGTAGGGTGGGGTGGGGTGCTCCAAAGAGATTGAGGGAGTTGAACTTGCTTCTTTAGTAGAGTAGCCTCTAGTGGCTGAGAGACTCTCAAAAAAAAAAAAAAAAAGTTTTCAGACAAGCAAAAGGAAATTAGGTTTAGTGAACTCTCCCACAGGTTTTTTGTTTGAATTTGCCTAAAGTTAATGACGTTTAAAAAAAATAACAGAGGAAAGTCAGATTGTTCCCAAGATTATTATGAAGCTGGTTTTTGGTGGATCTCTGACTCTGATGGGGAAAGTTTCCCACTGCAAAAGGCAGGGCCCTTAAACTGGTATGGAACCAGTTTTGCCCCATCCTCTGCCCCCACCCCTGATTTATGAGCTTTGTAAAGATTGCCTTGGAAGAAAATTCATGAAAGCAAAAAAGCTCTGATTAAATATGAGCAAATATCAAAGAAGAATGTTTGGTGTTTTGGAAAGTGCAGTTCAAGGAAGTGATTTCAAGAGGGAAATAATTTATGCAGTATTTTGACCCAGTGAATGTCCTCATTTTTTCCCTCATGACACCATTGTAAACTGTGTCCTGTACAGAAGAGAAACAGACAGGTCCCTTAAATGATTTCCTTCTAGTTCATCCTGAGAGCCCAACTGAGCTTCCTGACTCAGATGACCGGTTCTACCATGATGAAAGTGGTAGGAGAATTGAGTCTTTTTTTTTTTTTTTTAATCAGCTGCTTTATGGGGATCTTCTTCGGCAAAATGGACTCAAGCGGTCTTACAAGAGTTAGGGGATTCCATACTATGCCGTGAAAAAGTGTTCACTGACTGGTTCTATACTCTTTTGAAAATGGAATTCAGTGAATGCTTCATTTAAGCAACTTAAATGTCAAATATATTCACTATCTTAATCATCAATAAGAGAGATCACCCTTATCTGGGTACCGTCCCTTGTTTTGAGGATGCGAATCTATGTATTTACTTAATAGTTGTAAAATGGAGGAATTATAAAGCTGGTTAGTTTCTTAACTGCTTTGAGTTGTAACACACAACTTGATTGCTTCTAAATATCTAAACTTTGTTTTCCGTTAGCAAAGTTCTCCATTTTCTTCCCAAGATAGGACGATAAATGTACTTCCAAAATCTGTCCTCTGAAAGGGGAAGTCCTGTACGTGACATGGTGGTGAGAAAGGCTACAGTGTATTCTGACTTTACCTTCTGTACCAGTTGGAGGTATAGTCGGCACCTTGAGGACAACTTTTCTTGGCTCAGAAGTACAAACATACCAAGCTTGGGTGTCGTTACCTCTCTCTCGTGGTTCATTTTATTGATACGGGTTGGGTGCATAACTTTTACAGCTTAAATGGTTACCTATCCTTTTTCCTTCAGTGAAAAAAAAAAAAAAATTGGGGGGAGCCAGATTGTAGTATTTTAGCTTTGCTTCAGATTGTTTTTCATTTTATTTTTAAAAAGTTATTTATTTCTGGCTGTGCTGGGTCTTCGTTGCTGTGTGCAGGCTTTCTCTACTTGGCAGCAAGTAGGGGCTACTCGCTAGTTGCTGAGCACAGGCTCTAGGCCAGCGGGCTTCAGTAGTTGCAGCATGCAGACTCAGTAGTTGCAGCACATGAGCTTAGTTGCTCCGCAACATGTGAGATCTTCCCGTGGCAGGTATCGAACCCATGTCCCCTGCTTTGGGAGGCATATTCTAATCCACCATGCCACGAGGAAAATCCCCCTTCATTCATCTTTGTACGAATGTAAATGTGTTCCTTTGCTCGAAATAAAACAGCAACTAGAACGAAAAATCTGTTGCTCGAGTATGCCTGTAGCAAATGATGTTTCAGCTTTAGGCTCTAGGGGAGGGGGATGGATAAGATTTATAACTTTTGGTGTTAATGCCCTTGGAGACCCAAAAGTAAAAATTAACTTTAATAACCATCCCAGCGCTGACTTTTTGTGTCTTGGCAGCGATCAGTGTTGAGAATCCCGCCCCTGTGCAAACTTTCCCCTTTTCCTATCTACCCACAGCGAGTTAAAGCTTAACCTGATGGCCACAAAGCCAGCCGACTTAATATCCTGTGAGTCTTTTTCTCTGGTGAACGTCTGTTGTTTTCTTGCATTGGTTTATTGGTTTCTTTTTTAATTTAACCAGATTGGGACTCCTGTCAGGTTCTTAAGGCTGTTACTCAAAGCAGTAATTTGATGTCAGATTTAATATATTAAGAGGAAATCCCAGTAGTGACATCTTGTCAAAAGGAACTGCAGCAAACAGCAGGGGGAAATAGATTGTATTTCTATTGACAGCTAAATTGTCTTGATTTGGGGATTAGGTATCGTGTTTCCAGAGGGACACCCACAGTTCCCCCATGTCCTGAAAGTACCAAAGATTGTCCTTCCTCCCCCATGGCTCAAGCGACGGTGAACGCCCGGAGGCCTGTGGGCCACTTGATCCTTTGTTTGGGTGGGCTGGGGAGAGTTCAGGAGGAGACTCTTGAGTCACTGGCTTGCTGGTGTTTTACCCACAAAGGATTTTGCCTTTCTTTCCAGTATTGCTTACTGCTCGATTGGGCAGTGAAACAAATAAAAGTGAAGGAAGGAATATTTAAGGGACAGGGTGGTTATATTAAGCTCAACGTTCTCAAACCGGACTAGACACAAGAAACACCGCAAGAGCTTCTTAACAGGCAGATTCTACACTCCCCCCACCCCCNAAGTGAGTCAGTCAATCACATCCCAACTTTTGAAACTGAAATAAAATTTGTTTTTTCTCCCCTACCTTTTAAGCAAGAGCATTGTCTAGGTGTTCTGTCGTTGAGCAAAGAATCTGCAACAAAAATTTTTAAATGGAACTCCTCTGGAAAGTAAATGTTAAAATTACAGCAGAAGTCAGTTCCTGTAACAAAATTCAGGAAACGCTTTCTGGTATGTGGGTGTTGGAACTTTTCAATTCTTGGAACTTTCCTTCAGGAAACTGTCCTGTCAAAAGCAGAGCAGTTGATAAAATATGAAGCTCAATTCACAAAGTGTTGTGCAGTGTAATTAAATTTTGATGTGGGGCATATGTTTTGGTGGTGGTGCAAGAGCTGAGACTGTCCTGTGGCTTTCATCCTGGGTAGCTGTGCATCTGGGTAACTTGTTAAATGGTTTTCCTCTCCCCATTCTCTTTGCTTTAAAAATACAGGTGTACCTGATTTGCTTGGGATATGAATTTATGGAAAGTGGTATAAAATTAACCAGTTCCCATTGTTTTGTGTGAAAGTATGAAACCTGTTTCCTATCCAGCAATTGTTGGCATTACCTATTTTTGTCTCATGATTGACAAAATAATATATATAGTTTTTTTACCTTCAGTATTTCTAAGTGAGATGACCTACCTAGTAAGGTGGTAACTTTAGCTACTAAAACACTGATAAAAATTTGAGTTCATGATCTTAGGATTTTAAGGTGTTTTTTTTGTTGTTGTTGTTGTTTTTTTTTAAAGGAAAATAGCTTTTTGCTGAGTTAATAGACCATTTGAAAATAGGATTTTTTGTTTTTTTTTTTGATTAAAAACACTTAGTGGTTCACAGTTCTAGACTGTAAAACAGGAGCTAAAACTCATTTTATGTTTTTTTCCGAGTAATTCTGACATAGCCTTTACATTTTTAGTAATTACATTTTTCTGTTATTCTTTCGTAGTCTGTGTATCTGCCTTTCTCTCTCAACTCCCTCTTAGAGTTCAGCCATACTTGTGCTATTTAAAAAAGAAAGAAAGCTGTGTGAACACAAACTTTGTACCACATGGAAAAAATCAGGCAGCAACATTTACTAACATTAGGAGAAAGGGTAGAAGGAAAGCCAGTATGTTACGTTTGTTTCCCGGTGAGGCTCTGCTGCCTGAAGATGCAGAGACGAAACAGTGTGGTCTGTCTCTTGGTTTCAGTAAACTTCAGAGAAAAACAATTAAACTTAATTTTTGTTTTTGAGTCAAAACTGCCCGAAAGACAAAAAACCCTAGATGGGAAGTCATAAAAAGATTGAATTTGATAATTTCTGTCATATTGCTGGTAATGTAGGAGTTTTGTTTTAACCCTCATGACAGGGACCTGTTCTTACAAACATCTTACAAACATCTTTTAACAGTCCTGAGGATAAAATGAAAATCATTAGATTTACTTCATGTGAGTTTAATTTGTGGGCTTTTAAAAGTCTTGACAGTTGTCATGATTAGCCTAGAATGAAACTTGGTTTCTATTTGAGGTTACTTATAATTCTGTGGTGAAACCCATAAGCTAATGGTATTACCTATTATTTTAAAGAGCAAAGTAGAAGCTTCTTCACTCCTTTTGGTCTTTTGGGTATTGTGGTAAGTGACTTTTTTTTTTTTTTTTTTGCAAATAGATAGGGGTTAGCTTTAATCAAGGCATGTTCACTATCACCCAGATCTTTTATCTCTCATGTTACTTCTCATTTTATGGATGCTTCTCCCAAGCCCAAGGGTTTTTCCCCCTCTCTCTTTACAACTTCGAGGCATATAATGCAGATCTTAAAAGTTGGCCTTTTCAAGTGATTTTTAGTTCCTTTACTGAATAATGCAATTATCTCCATTAATCAATTTTAGAACATTTTCTCTCCCCTCATGCCCCATCCAACCATTAATCTACTTTTTGCCTGGGTATACATTTGCCTTTTGTGGGTGCTTCTTGTGCATGGAACCTTGTCTTTTTTTTTTTTTTTGCACCTGGCTTTTTTTCATTCATGGAAGTTTTTGAAGTTTCTCTGTGGCATACCGGGTGTTTGCTCTGTCCTTTTTAATTGCTGTGTGATTCATTCCATTGTGTGGATAGGATAGACTTGTTTGCAGCATTTTGCCTTTTTTTGTTGTTTTTTTTTTGGCGGGGGAGGGTATTTGAATAATGCTGCTCTGAATATTTTCAGGTCCTTTGTGTCGACTGTTTTTCTTGTTTAGGGTTAGAATTGTTGGGTCTTATGACAGTGTCGTGCTTAACTTTTCGGAGAAACCACCAAGCTGGTTTTCAAAATATATGCTCACCCATAGCCCATTTATTCAATTTCTTGTGAGTTATGTACTGTCTTCATGTTCTCTTGTGGTTGTGGCTGTGAAAGTAGTGGTTCTGAGATGTGAGCAGTTATGCATTTAATTATTAGGAAATGTTTTAAATTTATATATGACTTAAAAACACAACTTTTTTTTTTCTATAAAGGAAATCCCTTTGGTATTTCTTAAATTGATTGGGCTATTTGTCAAAGAAATTTATCAAGGAATGTTTCAGTTCAGTCGTGTCCGACTCTTTGTGACCCCAGGGACTGCAGCACGCCAGGCTTCCCTGTCCATCACCAATTCCTGCAGTTTGGTCAGACTCACGTCCATTGAGTTGGTGATGCCATCCAACCATCTCATCCTCTGTCATCCCCTTCTCCTTCTGCCTTCAATCTTTCCCAGCATCAGGGTCTTTTCCAGTGAGTCAGCTCTTTACATCAGATGGCCAAAGTATTGGAGTTTCAGCTTCAGCATCAGTCCTTACTATGAATATTCAGGACTGATCTCCTTTAGGATGGACTGGTTGGATCTTCTTGCAGTTCAAGGGGCTCTCAGAGTCTTCTCCAACACCACAGTTCAAAAGCATCAATTCTTCAGTGCTCAACATTCCTTTTTTTATTTTTCAGTATGAATAGGAATGTTGAAAGAAAACCAAATTTAAAGCATCAGCTGTTGCTAAAATCGCAGAATAAAGTTCCAACCCACAACTCAAATATCACACATATGTAATATAGGATATATGTTATATATAAATATATATATCAAATATGTAATACAGGATAAATATGTACCCTTTCTTTCATAACTACAAATGGCCCTAGAAATTGTTACTTCAGTGCACTTAGTAAAAAAAAAAAAAAAAATTCAGGCAGAAATTAGCTTGTCTCATTTAGTATACCCTCGCATGGAAAGATACATTAATGAAATGAAGCTTCTGGAAATTATTAGAATTGGGTTCCTGCCAGGAAAGGTGGTAAGCGCTTGCCTTCAGTTGATGGTGTGCTCCAACCTTCCAGAAAAGATAGACCTATTTTACAAACAGAAATATTTCACGACATGCTCCAAAGTTGTCTGTACGTGCATGTGTGATGGTAGTGACAGCTGTTCTGGGGAAACAAAAACAAAAAAAGCTGTGAGGCCCTGCTTCGTTGTCTGCTGCATGGCTGCCTTGACTGAATGAATTTGCCTGGTGTGTTTTTCTGCTTTGGAGGCATCAGTGCCTTATGGGATGTTATCAGAATTCACTGCTTCTGGGTATTAATTTATTAATAATTAATCTGCTTAAAGATTGTGTGTGTGACTCTCTTGCGACCCCATGGGCTGCAGCCCTCCAGGTTCCTCTGTCCATGGGATTTCCCAGGCAAGAATACTGGAGTGGGTTGCCATTTCCTTCTCCAGGGGAATCTTCCTGAAGGGACTGAGCCCTCAGCTCTTGTATTCTGTGCACTGGTACGTGGATTCCTTACTACTGCGCCACCTGGGAAGCCCACTTAAAGATTTTCTGTCAGTATTAATAGCTTAGTGACTGTGGCCAATTCCCATGCACGGACAGCGCTTTTAACATTGGTTCTCTGTATCCTGAATTGATGGAGCCTCACTGTTCACTCCGAGCCAATATTGTGTGAGTAGGGCCCTGTGTTGCTTCAGACAGATCAGGATCTCCCTTCCCGTAGGAAGACAGATCAGCAAACTGGCTGCAGAGCAACAGAAACCGAGCCAGGCTGGAGAATAAGGGAGTGTTGGGGACTTGGTCCCATGTGGGCTGTGAAGACCTTCAAGGAAGTTAACCTGAAATGGAGAACATGCAAATCATGACAAGTTAGAATTAATTGTCCTCTCAGAGTGTGCATGGAAATAAGTGACGCTGGTGAGAAGGATGGCATTTTTAAAACAGGGCAAGTATGGTTTTAGGAAATAACCATCATGGAGCAGTTTCTCAAAATAAAATTTGGCTGTGAATTAATTCTATCAAAACTCAGCCTTATTTTTATTTTATTTTATTTTATTTTAATGAAGGCAACATGAGTACCATAACAATGTAGCCTGAACTTTAAAAACAGAGATTATGGTTTTTAAGACTTTGCGTTAGTTAGTGCATACATATAAACAAATTAACATATGGAAAAAGAAACCGTCGAGGACGTTTTCTTAGTTTGGAAGTCATCAAACAAAGGATGTAGTCCCAGCTCAGTGAGGACAGTCATCAGGGAATGAAGATGTAGACTGCGAGAAGGGTTTTTAAGGCTGGCTCTTTTTAAAAGGTCAATCTACAAATGCTTTCTATATACGTGAAAGGCTGTTATGGGGAGTGGGGTGAAAGATGGCTTCCATATCTGTCAAAAACAGATCTTAGAAGAAGTAATTTGTATATATTAAGTTTAAGCAAAGCCCAGGAATGAACTTGTCATTGAAGTTAATTAAACATGAAAATACAGTAGGAGGTGGTGTTCTTTGAGTTTATATATAGAAATAGATAATCCTCTACCTTGGATATTTTAGGAAGTACCAGATGGTTTTAAGTACCTTTTTCTCAAGGGATTCTGTGGCTGCTTAAAAAAAAAAAGTGATCACAACAAACTGCTAGAGGAACTGAAAGTTCTTACCCTCTTCATGCATCGGGGCTCTATTTAATTACCTATAGTTACTTCGAGGATCCTGTAGCCATCACCTCATCTCTCTTGTACCTCCATTTTATAGTTACTTTCATATAACTTTCATACATGCATTCATTTCATGTGTTTAGCTGTAGGTCTTCTGTGGCGTAATACATGGTAAGTTTATGACTGTATTGTGAACATGTGAAAAGAAGGTGTATTCTTGTTTTCAGAGTCCAGAGTTATATGTGGGTTCGCACATAGGTCTATTTTACATTATTTCTGTACTCTTTGTCCATGTATTCTGCTGTGGACTGAGAGATGAATAAAGTCTCATACAATTAGAGAGTTTCTGTTTCTCCTACCATCTTCTTAAGTTTCTGCTTTAAAATGTGGGTGCAGTGCTTTCGATGCATAAATATTCACAGTTGTTCTGTTTCATTTTAGATCACTCCCCTTGAAGGTATTAGTTTTTTACAGATACTTTCAGAAAGTTTCTTTGAGTATCAGTGACATTTTTTTAAAAATAAAAGATGTATGTTTATTTACATTTTTCATTCCTGTGTATTTTATTTTGGTTTAAGGAGTGGGAGGGGTGGTCCAACCCACTCCCCCTCCACCTTCCTGCCCTCAGACTAAACATTTTGTTCTCTGTTCAAGAACCACCATCAACTCAATGACTGTACCTTTATAATGTGTTTTGATATGTGATGGAGCTGGTCTCCTTTCTTTACCCGTTCATGCTTTCAGAATTTTCATCAATATTTTCTCATGTATATTTTTCAAGATCAACTCGAGTAGTTTGTCAAAAACTGGTAGTGTTTAATAGGAAGACTTCCTAGCAAACTTATAAAGCCTCATCCTGTTTTTCAGAAGGATTAAAGTTTTAAACAGGATTTCTGTGTTCTTTGTAGATTTTCACGGAATGGAAAAAAAAGGTAGGTTTGAGTGCCAGGGACTTGTGAATCACCAGCCAGACACCACTCATTCATCTGGGAGACATTTGGGAAATCCTGAAAGCCTCAGTTTCTCCAGAAAGAAGTGAAAATATGCGTTTGTTTCTGTCAGGAATGAATGTATTATTAGTGTAACTCTCAGTGGAATCTTATTTCTGTAGGTGATTTACATCTGGCTCTGGGCAGAAGGGGTATTCTGCCATCTCTGTTTTGCTGTGGATAGCATCTCTCTCTCTAGCAGAGTTTTTGGTCTTTCCCTTTTCCTTGTCCATAATAGATATAATTTAGGCACTTTAAAATCTTTTTGAAGTTTAGTAAAGTAAAAGCAACATTTTTTTTTAAAGTTAACTATAATTCAGGTGAGAGAAATATCTTTCTTAAATCTCAAGAGCTTGACCAAATATCCTTTTTTGTGTTCCTTTTCAGCTTTTTCTTTACACCTTAAATGTTTTCACATAATCGAATTATTCTTTGTATACATCTGATAACTGATTTATTCAACATACAGTGGGAAAGAAGATGAGATTGGGGTTACTTTAGGCTGTTGTGATTTTTGAGATTGTCATTTTTTCTCTTAAATTTGAGAAGGAACAGATAAAGACTTTCAGATCTTCTGTGCTTAGAAATGCCATGCTAAGAATACATTTTTAAAAGCTGAAGATAGCCCAGTTAACATTGACTACAACAAGGTTTTATTTTATACACTGTGCTAGGAGCTGAGGTAGGAATGGAGGTATTAACACACTGCCACTTTGGTTTAATGGCTATTACAGCCTATTCATGGTTCTGGTTATGGAAATTACCCTGAACACCATGTTTATGAACTTCACTCATTTGTGTTTGCTTACCAGACTGTCATAGTTGAAGAGCTAGTATAGCCCACAGACTTGTAATAATTGATGATCCCTTGTGGGATTTTTTTTTTTTTCTATTCACATTTGCAGATACTGTAAAGGCATACTCACACAGAACCCAAATATCACCTCGGTAGAAGTTGGAATCATACACGCAGGCTGAAATCATTAGTTCTAAGCATGCTTTTAAATATTAGTTTGAAAAATTGCCTTTTTTGTTTTTTTCTTATCAATCTCATTTCAAAATCAATAAGAAAAACAGATTTTTGACAATTGTCTTTAACTTTGTCTTAAGCAAATTCATTTAAATATATAGGAATGGAAAATTCAGATATATTTTTATGGAATTCCTTTTAAAACTGTGCCCAAACCATAGGACAGTAAGAGTCACTGTAATTACTCATTTACTTGAGGAAAACATCTCTGATTTATTTCAGAAATGACTGTTTTCCACTGTCTTTTCATAGTTGAACTGGTAAGAGTCGGTGGTTATTTCAGTAGGTATTGGGATTTTTTTTTTTAAAGCATAGATAGTTTCCTCAGTATTAACTGCTTTTCTCCCCAAAATGGGTTTGGAACAGAAAAAGCAGCAGTAACAGGGATGAAACTCGTGATGAAGGTTAAGCCCCCAGGCTGAACCCAGTGTTTCTTCATTCACGCTGCCAAAATGTCAAACATTTGGAACAATCATGGAAAACAGTACAGCTGATGAAACGAAACATACAAACCATGCTTGAATAGGGTGGTTTATCCTAAACTCCAGTTAGGTTTTTGTTTGTCTGGTTTGGTAGGAGGGAGGAGCGGTATAAGGAATCTTTGAGTTTAATGTCTGAGGCAGGGGGAGAATGTGGAAAGAAATGAATTATCTTGGGAGCATTCCTGTCGGTAAACTTGGACACTTTGAAGGATAGAGGCTTTATGTATAGTTTTGGTGTATGATAATAACAGTCATTTATTCTGTTATGTTCTGGGGCTTCCCAGGCTATGCTAGTGGTTAAGAACCCACCTTCCAATGCAGGAGATGTAAAAGATGCAGGTTCAATCCCTGGGTCAGGCAGATCCCCTGGAGGAGGGCAGGGCAACCCACTCCAGTGTTTCTTGCCTGGGTAATCCCATGGACAGAGGAGCCTGGTGGGCTACAGTCTATAAGGCTGTGAAGAATTCGACATGACTGAGTGACTAACACATGTGTGTACATGGCCTGAGCCGGGAATTTTGCGTATTTGAGATCATTGCATCTGTACGGCAGAGGTGATCACTCCTGTTGTACAGATGAAAAGAAAAACTGAGGCTAGTGGAGATTCATTCATTGACTGACCCTGGTTACCCAGCAAGTGATTGCCTCTACAGAGCTCCTCCAGGCTTCCAGGATAACTGTCTTTATCCTCACACACTTATCCACACGGCCAGTGTTCCTTGGTTTACTAAGGGAACAAAGGATGGATGGAAAAAGTGGAACATGATTGTATGTGTCTTTTTTTTTTTTTTTAAATGAACTGTGACTCTGAAACAGGAAAAGGGAGGGAAAATAGGGAAACACGGTATTTGTAAAATTCCTATCAGGGTGATGAAACGTGCAAAAGAAATTTGAGGTCAGTATGCCCTAATACCCAGCACCGTTTTCCCCACAGCTTGGTCTTGCTGCATGGGGGATTTAGGCAGAGACGATGCAACCATTTGAAGTTGTGGGGTATTTGTAACTCAGGGAACTCCTGTAGGATTTGGGAGGGGAGATACATGTGGGTGGAACCTTCATGGATAACGTGTGAAGCCTTATGAGAAACTCACTGTGAATGAAACAGACACCCTTCTGCCTCTCTTTAGTATGAAATGCGTGGACCTGCTTGCTCCTGCTTCTCGCACCATCCTTGGGTTGTCCTTGTTTTCTCCTGTTTCTACCTGTTTTGGGGGATGTTTTCAGCTCTAGGGACCATTGTATCATGTTTAATTGAATGATTTTTACTTTCTTCTTGGGGATGAGAGGAGTGGGAGGGGCATAGGAAGAATGGGATCTGGGCGGGGGCACCAATGTTTGTGATGTTGGACTCCAAATGTATTTTATTATTAATAGCTCAAAATTATTGAATACTTAGCTGTGTGCCAGGCACTGGGCTAAGCATTAGGTATGCGTTGTTGTTTAGTCACTAAGTCGTGTCCAACTCTTTGGCACCCCATGAACTGTAGCCTGCCAGGTTCCCCTGTCCAAGGAATTTTCCAGGCAAGAATACTGGAGTGGATTCCATTTCTTTCTCCAGGGGGATCTTCCCGACCCAGGGATTGAACGTGACTGGCCTGGTTGGGAGGCTGATTCTTTAACAATGGGCCACCTTGCTTTTTATGTACGCATTAGGTAATCGCATGGCTAAAACAGTCCTAAACTTTTGTATAGTTATTTCCATCTTAAGAGGAACCAGAGCTTAGTGATTGTGACTTTCTCTGTTGACAGTAGCTACTCATGACAGTCTCGAAGGTGCCAGTCATAAATGTAGCTGTTAGGAAAGATCTGCTTGTTTTTGGTGTGCTTTCTCAGTAGAAAAGTAAGACAGTAACTTGGGGTCTCTTTTCATTCTCTCAAGCAGTGGCTCTCAATGTAAGGGAGAAAGGGAAAGAAGGGTACTCGCTGCCCCAGGGGTATCTAGCAGTTTCTGGAGACATATTTGATCCTCGAAGCAGGAAGGAGGGTGTGCTGCCTCCTTCTAGCAGGTTAGAGGACCCTGCTAACCTTCCTACAATGCACAGGACAGCCACCACGACAAAGAATGACTCAGCTCAGAATGTCGACAGTGCCGTGGTGGAGGATCCTCCTCGGCAGGACCCCCTTAGTGCATAGATCTGGGGGTACTTGTGCTTCAGAGAGCACCTTACGCTATAATCAGACTCCAGCTCATTCGATGCTGGCCCCAAATGGGAGTTATTTGGCCTGTTTTGGACATAGTGCATAAGACCCTGCTGAGTACTGTATGGATTACACCATCCTGTGGAAGAGGGAGAAATGGTCAGGCTTCTTACAGAAATTCAGAAAACGGAAGAAACACTTGTGAGTGTGGTAAGGAGAAGATTTGTTCAAACGGGCTGTGCTGCCAGCAAGGGCTTGGGTGGCTCCAGGTTGCGAATTAGGGAAGTGTCCACCCCGAGTGGATAAAGAACACAGTCTTCTTAGGCTGGAGGTACACCTGGGAGGTATTTTCAGGCTTCTTTCTTATCCACTTGAGTGCTCTGTTTACTCTGCAGTTTAGTGGTCATTAGTCCACTGAATCCTCATATTAATCTTAGGGAACTGGCGCTATCATTAGCACCATCCCTTTTAACAGCCGATGGAGCTGAGACTCAGAGAGGTTAAATGACTTCCCCAAAGGAGCACAGCTAGGAAGTGGCAGAGCCCAGTCTGAACCCCCACGAACTCCAGAGACCATGCTCTTAACCAGCTTACTATGCCAGTCACCAGAATATTCCATCTGGTCCTGTATTGCTCAGCCTCCTCTTTACCTTCCCCCAATTCAGCAAAGCCGTGGTCCCTGTTTGGAGTCCTTGAGTGGCCAGACTTTGAGTTGCTCCATAGCTGGATGTGGTAGAGAAGTCAGAGGTGCCCAGGGCCCATTAGCAGAGAACTAAGGTGAGCCTTTTAAAGGAGCAAGGAAAAAGTTCCAAGTGACTTGAGCCTCATTATATCTGGCAGAGACATGGTTGATTGAAGCAGCATTTTGAATTAGTTCAAGGGGAAAAATATACAGAAAGGGAGATCGGTAGGTATAAGGTAACCAACCACTTACTGTATTACAGATGCAATTGTGTAAAATGAATTTCTAAAATCTGGGCCTTTTGTATCTTAGATATCAAACATAACTCAAACTAGGTAAAATAGAACCATAGAATCAAGACCTCTTTAAAATCCATAGCTTTCTGGCTTGGTAATTTTGTAGGGAAGGACTTGTAAGAGAAACACTTTGAAATATGAAGAAGGAAATGTGATTCTGGGGTTTCCTTTATAGGCACTACATCAGTACATGAAGAAATAGGACAAGAATCAAAGATTAACTTTCCAAAACCTCCAAACAACCTAGTTCTCAAGTCAGGAAAATCAACAGTTTTTTTTTTTTCTTTTAAAGTTGAAGATGGGAGGAGGGAGGGGGGGAAGGTGATTGTCTATACCCTGGTTCCTGGGAGACCACCCTGAAAGCTTTGCAGATGGGAGCCAAAACCTACTGCAAATGGTGTGTCTATCTCTGCTGGATCGCTTATAGTTTCTCAGTAGAGGCAGAGGCCAGGGCTTGCCTCCAAAAGAGAGAAGGAAGACTGTGCTAAGTGCTTGCGAAGACAGCAGCATTTGCACAGACACCCAAGCTGGTTCAGCTCGTTCACAGCAGAGAGAGCCCTGTGTCTCACAAGTTCAGGGTGACACTTTAGTTCTTCTCCTTCCAAAGTCACACCATGTTATTTTTTAGATGAACGTTATGCTCCCCAGGTATTCCTTTCTGATAAAACTTCAGATTGCCCCATAAGTCTCTGAATGTGTCTGATGAAACATGTGGTGCGTGGCTGGTCTTTCGGATCCTTATCATGTTTATTCACTCTTGGGGTGGTTTTTCTTAATATTATAACAGGGGCATTTTCAAACATTCAGAAAAGTTTAAAGAATTCCACAGTAAAAAAGCCTTATTCCCAGGTTATGTTATTAACAGTTCTACTTGCATTCAGTTCAGTCGCACAGTCGTGTCTGACTCTGCCCACCCCAGGGACTGCAGCACTCCAGGCTTCCCTATCTGTCACCAACTCCCGGACCTTGCTCAGACTCATGTCCATTGAGTAGGTGATGCCATCCAACCGTCTCATCCGCTGTCGTCCCCTTTTCCTCCTGCTCAGTCTTTCCCAGCATTAGGGTCTTTTCCAATGAGTCAGTTCTTCACATCAGGTGGCCAAAAGTATTGGAGCTTCAGCTTCTGCATCAGTCCTTCCAATGAATAATCAGGGTTGATTTCCTTTAGGATTGACTGGTTTGATCTTGCAGTCCAAGGGACTCCCTGGTGTCTTAGCTGGTAAAGAATCCCCCTGCAATGCAGGAGACCTGGGTTCGATCCCTAAGTTGGGAAGATCTCCTGGAGAAGGGAACCACTACCCACTCCAGTATTCTGGCCTGGAGAATTCCATGGACTGTATAGTCTACGGGATCATGAAGAGTCAGACATGACTGAGTGACTTTTACTTTACTTGCATTACCATGTGTCTACTCATTTCTTCATTGCTGTATCCATCCAGTCATCTGTCTTTTGTACTTTTTATATTAATTGCAGATATCAACATACTTTCCCCTGAGTATTTCAGCTGTTATATCATTAACTCAAGTATTTATTTACAGTAGTTTTTTTCCTCTTCTGATACAAAACTTATGTGCCTCAAGATGGACAAATCTTTACTGTCCTGGTGTGTTTTGACAGTGTGTGTGTCTGTGTAACCCAGACCCCTGTTAAATTGCAGAACTAATCTTAGGTTTAGTTTTGGTGTGGATGTGGGAAAATGATGGGAAGATGTATAAATAGACACACTTCCGTTTTACCTTTTCCTTCTTTCAGGGTGTCATTCCTGTTTTTTTGTTTTGTTTTGTTTTAATTGTAAGATGAGCTATATATGCTTGATAATATCTCATTTTGAGATTCTTTAGGTAGCTTCTTGAGGTCTCAGACCAAAACCTTACAATAGGTTTTTCATTACCTAGATTTTCTCTAACAATTCTCCTGGATTGTTTTATTGAGTTTCTGGGATGTTGATCCTTCTAACTTGCCTCTTGAGAAATCTGTATGCAGGCCAGGAAGCAACAGTTAGAACTGGACATGGAACAACAGACTGGTTCCAAATAGGAAAAGGAGTATGTCAAGGCTGTATATTGTCACCCTGCTTATTTAACTTATATGCAGAGTACATCATGAGAAACGCTGGACTGGAAGAAATACAAGCTGGAATCAAGATGGCTGGAAGAAATATCAATCACCTCAGATATGCAGATGACACCACCCTTATGGCAGAAAGTGAAGAGGAACTAAAAAGCCTCTTGATGAAAGTAAAGAGGAGAGTGGAAAAAGTTGGCTTAAAGCTCAACATTCAGAAAACGAAGATCATGGCGTCCGGTCCCATCACTCCATGGGAAATAGATGGAGAAACAGTGGAAACAGTGTCAGACTTTATTTTTTTGGGCTCCAAAATCACTGCAGATACTGATTGCAGCTGTGAAATTAAAAGACGCTTACTCCTTGGAAGAAAAGTTATGACGCTTTTGAACTGTGGTGTTGGAGAAGACTCTTGAGAGTCCCTTGGACTGTAAGGAGATCCAACCAGTCCATTCTGAAGGAGATCAGCCCTGGGATTTCTTTGGAAGGAATGATGCTAAAGCTGAAACTCCAGTACTTTGGCCACCTCATGGGAAGAGTTGACTCACTGGAAAAGACTTTGGTGCTGGAAGGGATTGGGGGCAGGAGAAGAAGGGGACGACCGAGGATGAGATGGCTGGATGGCATCACTGACTCGATGGACGCAAGACTAAGTGAACTCTGGGAGTTGATGATGAACAGGGAGGCCTGGCATGCTGTATTTCATGGGGTCGTAGAGAGTCGGACACGACTGAGCGACTGAACTGAACTGAAGATATGTTGAATATTGTTTTGAAAATGACTTCTCCCATGACTGTTACAGACTAAAATTTATTCTGTGTCTGTTGGGGATATGGTGACTGCTTTCTTGAAAATAAGCAAATCCTTCTTTACAGAGTTCATTGAGCTTTTAAATCTGACTCCAAAATTATTAAAGACACTATTTTTTGGCGTTAGCCCTCCGACCAGTGAAAACAGTTTGTGAGACCCTGTCCATTCTTTTAAACTTTCCTACTTCTGAGTAACAGTAAAATGCCTATGAAAGAATACAATAAACAACCCCCCCCCCCATCTGACCCCCATTACTTTAAAGTGCATGTTTTCAGGAATGCCCTGGTGGTCCAGGTTAGGATTCCATGCTTTCACTGCTGAGGGCCTGGGTTCATTCTCTGTTTGGGGAACTAAGACAGACAGACGCACATCCACCCTGGTTGGGGAACTAAGACAAGACACACGCAAACACACACGTATCCGCGATGTGTTAGAGGATGGTTAGGTTGCGTTCTTCCAGGGCTGTGCTGGGAAGTCACAGGGAGGGAGATGGGGATGTTCCTCATCT
>SJYQ01031232.1:0-47605 GCA_006410935.1 Redunca redunca
TCCAACACCACAGTTCAAAAGCATCAATTCTTCAGTGCTCAGCTTTCTTCATAGTCCAACTCTCACATCCATACATGACCACTGAAAAAACCATAACCTTGACTAGATGGACCTTTGTTGGCAAAGTAATGTCTTTGCTTTTTAATGTGCTATCCTAGGTGGCTATAATAAGTATCTAATAAGGAATACAACCATGGGGATGTCCCTGTGACCACAGGGTATCCAAGCATCTCAAAAGTTGGGCAAAGCATTTTTCTTTTTCATACCAGAAGCACCAGGTGTGGGGAAGGGTTCTGAAAGGAAGGAGAGATCAGATAATAAATCAGAGAACATTTACCCCAAGGCTGGCCTATTCTCAGGAGGGGTTGCCTACTGGTTCCAGCAGAGGGTGGGCCTGGGGTGGAAAGAAGAGGAAGCCAGGGTGGATTAAGTCCCCTTGGTGGTGGGAACAAACTGTCAGCTAATTATTGACAAGGCAAAGAGTGGGCCTACAGAGGGCTGAGTCTGGTCTTTTCCCAGGTAAGCAAGAGGGCATGGGGTGTCATCTAAGGTACATAGACATAGTTGGGGGAGGGTTGCTGGCAGTGATTCCCAGAGCACCAAGGGCCTGACTTCCTGACCTTAGCTGTGTTCTGTGGTCACAGGGCTGGACGCTGTCACTCCAGGCTCCTCACAGCTGGGTTCAAATCACAACACTGCTCCCTAGGGCAACTGATCTGGTCAGGAGTCAGGGCTCCCTAGTCTTGGATTCCAGGTCTGTCTGAAGGCTATAGGGAGAGTTCCGTCAGATGGAAAATGTAAACCTGAGCTGTCGAGACTCATCCTTAAATGCTGACTTTGCTATTGTACCTCCAACCAGATAATCCAAGCAGCTCAGGGGAAAACTCTGGAATAAAGCAGAAGGTCTATTTGTGAAAGGAGCATTTACCTCTGTATTTCTCATTTCCATAAGTCTTCCAGGACTTTGGGGCTGTGATGAGGTGCCCCCCTAAGACCTCTGCATAAGGGAGGTGGATAGACCCACCACCTGCAGGTACAGCACAGAAAGGGCACCTCTGAGAACAGGGTAGGGCAATGGCAGGTGATCAGAGAGAGGTTGATCAGCAGAGACTTTGAGAAAGGAGCCCTAGGCATGCTGGGTGCTGACAGTCCAGCATCGACCAAGGGATGGGACCTTGGCCAGAGGCCCTCAATGTGCCATTTCAGAAGACAAAATGGAGGCACAGCTTTCCTCCCCTATAGCCAAAAAGCACCCACTTCCTATAGCCGCCCTTGTGCCAATTCCAGCCTCCCATGTGAAGAAGGATGGGGCTCCCTGCAGCAGGAAAGTGATCCTGCTTTCCAGGACCCTGGGGGTGAAGATGTGTTGAGCTTTCCAACACAAACTGCACTAGACTGGGGCCCCGTGAATGTTGCAGTTTTAATTGTACAGCTTGGGTTGACCTGAGTTATCTGTCTCTTGGGGCTGATCAATCTTCAGGCCAAGAGAGAGAGAAAGAGAGAGGAAGAGAAGGGAAAAGGAGAGGGAGAGAGGGGAGGGAAAAAGGAGAAAGGAAGGAGAGGGAAGGAAGTGCGGATGAGGGGAGGAAGGGAGAGCTGGATGGACTGAGGAAGCAAGGGAGGGAGAAAGGGAGGGATGCAGAGGTGGAGGGAAGAAGGGGGGGAGTCTCTGCCTGAGAACTGCCCGTCCTATCTGCACGCATGTCTGATTCAGTCATGTCTGACTCTTTTGTGACCCTACAGAGTGTAGCCCTGCAGACTCTTCTGTCCATGGGATTCTCCAGGTAAGAATACTGGAGTGGGTTGCCACTTCCTCCTCCAGGGGACCTTTCCCACCCAGGGATCGAATTTGCATCTCCTGCATTGGCAGAGGTATTCTTTACCACTGAGTCACCAGGGAAGCCCTCATTCCACCTGAGTGCTCCCCAGAAAATACCCATAACCCCCTGCCTCCTCTCTTGCTGACCATGTTATCATCTATCCTTGCTTCTCATGGCCTTCAGTTAAGAGAAAGTTCCTTGCCAATAATGAAGCAACTTTGGTACTAAATAAAGCAGTAAACTTTAAGAAGAGGTGATCATCCCAGACCTGAAACATAATTTACGATGTTCTACAGTTACCCAGAATGGACTGGGAGGTCCTGGGGGAGGTGGATGCTCCTGTGACCATGATTGTCTTCCAACAGCATCTCATGGAGTAGGAGATGGTCTCCTCCTGCCCCAACTCTGCCGAACACAATCATAATCACTTAATATGAATTGACATTGAGCCATTCCTTTTTTCATGCTAATTGAAAATTGCATATTGTCCTTGTGCAAATAACTCTTTATGTCAATTACCGAATGTGGTATCCACCGTTTTTTAATTAACCCCTCTCTGTAGCTTCCTTTGAAATCTAGTTGACTGGTTCATCTTGTCACAATTACAGTCAATAAAGACCAAGATCTCTCCAAATAATATTTCACTTTGTATTCAAAGGATTGCAGAAGGGAACCTGTGCTTTTGCTTTTTCATCCAGCAGGAATGCTTCTACACAAACACACACACACACACATACACACACACACACACCCCTATGTGAAAATCCTACCTCTTCTTTACTTTTCCTTCAAACTCATCCCAATTCTCTGACTTTCACTTGGGGAGATATCACTTTCTCCCCTAGTGCTCCCCTGGCTTGCACCTCAAATACTGTGATTACAGTTTTCCTTCTTATTATACTCAGTTATACACACACTGGGTCCAGAACTAGATTACAATCTACCAGAGACCAGGACCTGTGTTTCCTGATGAGGTCAGGGTTGAGATTTAAGCCTTCAGTGGGCATTCAGCCAAGGGATGTGTGTCAATCAGCTATGCTACATAATAAACCACTCCAGAGGCTGCCAACTTAAAACAAGCATTTACTGGGTTCAAGGTCTGTAAGTTAGCTGGGAAGTTCTGTCAATCTGGATAGGGCTCAGTTGAACTCAATGAGTCTCATCACACACTGATGGTCAGTTGATGGGTCAGCTAGAGGTTGGCTGATCAAGCATGGTCCCCCAGGCATGGTTCTTGACTAAGTGGCCTTGCAAATTGCAGCACATGAGCCTAGGCTTGCTCTGCTGGTGGCTGGTCTGCATTTTCTCAATGCACCTTGCAAGAGTTTGCACTGACCACTTTCAGCTGCTGTGTGCTGCTCTTCACATCCATCCCCATGGAAAGGGCTGTGAGGGGCAGAACACAGAGCCATACACTGCGTTGGCTTTGTCCTACACACAGAGCCCACATCACCCCAAGCTCTGCTGGCCATGAGAAGACTGCCGTCAGGGCTCCAGGCTCTCTGTGGCCTCTGCTTCCCTTTTGGAAGCCTTGGATCACATGCACAACACCTCCTCATAGAGGGGTGGGAGAGAGAAAGTATACAGTATGTGCACATGTATATGTATGGGCATTCAAGGGCCCACAGAGAGGTAAACACTAATTCCCACATACAGCCACTGTGTAAGTGAAAACAATGGATTTTCTGAACTTATAGGTTGTCTGTTCTAAGTGTACAGATAATTCAAATTATGAAAGGCAGGGGTAGGAAGGGGACTGGACTACATGTGAAGCTCCTGATATTTAGGACCCCCTGTTCTTGCCTGGAGTATCCCAGGGACGTGGGAGCCTGGTGGGCTGCCGTCTATGGGGTCACACAGAGTCGGACTGCTGAAGTGACTTAGCAGCAGTAGTAGCAGCACCTCCCAAGCACCTTGTGGCTTTTGTTAAGTCCCTCAACTTTTCTGTATCTTGGTTAAGCTTTTTATTTAAGCAGTTCTCAGGATAGTCTGGCAGGGTTGCCATAGTGACCAGAGAAGAACACAAATACAGATACAAAAGAAAAGAACACAGTGTTGTGTGACTATGGGCCACTGTTATTATTATTAGCCCTGTTGGTGCTGTAAATCAACTGAAAACACTCTTGGTCCAAATTTCCAAGCAGACTCTGATATCCTTCCCCGCCCTGTATAAACGCTTTCCACGTCATCCTAGTGAGTGGGCCAGAGGGTGTATTTCTGTCCATTCACACACCTTCGTTCATTCAAATCATCTTCACTAGGTGCCTGCTGTGTGCCCAGCACTGTTATAGATGCTGAAGAGCCAGGCACTTGCAGAAATGACAAGGTCCTTGTACACATGGAATTTGCCTTCTAGTAGGAAAGACAAAAACGAAGCGGTGGACGGTGATTTCTGGTGCTGCTCAGTGCTGTGAGAGAAGCACACTGGCGGTGGGGGGAGGAGTACCATAGGGAAAAACAGGATGAACCTCCACCCCCGTGTGGGTAGGTGTCCCAGAAGCCCTCTCTAGGGAGATGGTATTTATGCTCAGTCCCGAAGGATGAGGAGGGTATTGAAATGAATGAAAGCTCAGAGAGGCAAAGCCACCTGCCCGGTCACATAGCTGGCTGGTGACAGATATCCATCGGGTTCTGATGTTCCAGATTCCCTTCTCCTACCCCACTGCTGCTCTGCTTTTTTCTTTTTTTCAGATATAAAAGTCTTTATTTAATAAAGTTATCTCACTCAGTAACAAAAGAACAGGAGGTAACAATTCCCCTCAAGGTCTGGAGCAGAATCCAGCCCTGGCAGCAGAAAGCATGACCCGCTGACATATCAGCTGCTACTCAGAGCCTCAGTGGCCACTTAGAGGTCACCATTGGGGTTCTTCTGAAGGATGACAAAAACTTCTAGAACAGGGGTGACAGGAAGAAACTCCTCCATGGCCCATTCTGCCTGCTCTCAGTGAGCCCTTATCTCTGGGGTTGTGTGTGCCTGGAATCCTGTGATGGTCTTAGGTTTGTCATCCTAGTCCAAGTGGATATTCACTGGCAATGGCCAAAGCTCCTCACTGAATGTGACCAGCATTCAGGGCTGCACGATAACCACTAGCCCATAGAATATGTAATGTGACTTGCCTAGGATGATGTTGCAAACAACTAGGAAAGAGACAAGCACATTGAGCAGCTCAGCCACAGCTCCTTGACTCACCATGGATAACAGATGTGTTCACTCTGACACAGACCAGAAGGATGAAATCCTCTCCAGTGTCCAATCCCTCCAACCTGGAAATGAAGCCTGATCCACTTGGTTACAGCCTGGAGATTCCAGCCATCACCCCTGTTCCTTGAAAACCAGCATGACATCACTACCAGAACTGTTTTCCACACCCACACGCATCTATCCCTCCTGCCTGATGTGACCACACAGCCAAAGGCCTCTGGGAGAAAGAGAAACAAGGTGCCCTCCACACTGCCAAGCTCGTGCCACCCAAGGCTGTCTGATGTGTGCTCAGTCATTGCTTTATGAACCTTCTTCTCTGGTCAGAATCAACCCATTCACTGAGTTAGCCATTGTTGTTGTTTGGTTTGAAGTCGTGTCTGACTCTTTGTGACCCCATGGACTGCAGCACACTAGGCTTCCCTGTCCTCCACTATCTTTCAGAGTTTGCTCAAATTCATGTCCATTGAGTCGGTGAGGCTATCTAACCATCTCATCCTCTGCTGTCCTCTTCTCTTTTTTGCCTTCAATCTTTCCCAGCATCAGGATCTTTTCCAGTGAGTCAGCTCTCCACATCAGGTGGCCAAAGTACTGTAGCTTCAGCTTCAGTCCTTCCAATGAATATTCAGGGTTGATTGTAAAAGCTGAGATGCCCCCTCCTTCTGAGTCCAAGGTTCTGCTTGGTAAAGGCCTGTGAATGGAATACAGACTCAGAACCCCTTTACAAGAAGCCTTGTGGCACTAGCCAGGAGGACAGGGGTTTGGTCAAGCTCAGGACAACCTGAAATGAATATAAAATAATCTGTGTCTGATGAGAGTATTAGGCAAAACTTTAGGGTCAATTTAGCTTGATTTAAATGTTTCCCACTCATTAGCAATAATTTAGAATACATTTCCTTTTCTCCCCCCAAACTTGAAATTTTATTTTAATAGCTCTGTGATTTTGGAACAGAGCATTAAAATTAATGATATTCCGAATGTTCCAGTATGCCTGGTGGAGTCTGATCAGTGTTTTTCTCTTTATAGATCATCAGTAATAGAACACTTTAATGGCCCTAGTATAACGCCATTCTCTCTCTCTCTCTGTCTCTGTTAATGAATAATTGCTATAGCCAGATATGGAACCCCCCAAAAAAGGAGGAATCATATTTCATTAGGCGTGTCAATGCTGGACCCTAAATAATTCAGTACCCCAGATTAAAATATTCAGTGCTCTCAATGTCCTAATGGGATATAATGAAATGTCCCCAAACGCTGCCGTCTTAAAATTAACATCCTTTGAAATTCCGAAATCAATCAGTGGCAATGACAAGAGCCAAGTCTAATCCTTTATTGATTTGTGCAGCCAAAGAAAGGAAAAGGAGACTGGCTTAGTCCCACCCGTCCAGCTGGCCAACTGCTGGCCAGCAGTGTTATTCATTCAGTCTGTGTCCTGGTGGACTGAAAACACCAGCTGGTCAGCCCCCGGCTTGTATGTGACAGACGACGCTGCTGGATCTCCAAGACCTGGCCCTAGTTCCCACTTGAGGTGTAGGTTGTGACCAGTCCTATTCTGTGCACCCATCAGAAGACACCTTTCACTCTTGGGTGGAGCCAGACTGAGTTACCCATGGCTCAGGCTCTAGGTGGCCCATTTATTGGGAGGACAGGTCACTTATCCCCACAACCAGCTCTGTACCATCACTCTGTTTTATTCTTGTCAGCAGTTGTCACCCTCTTACATTATCTTGGTTATTTTGGGGGAGGCTTCTTTGGACTCTGTCCTCTTATAAATTAATCCATCTTAACTAATCTTATAAATTAATCCCATCTGTGGATGGATGGATGGATGAGTAAATGGATGAGTGGAGAGAGAGGAATGCATGGATGGTGGATGGATGGATGAGTAAATGGTTGAATAAATGGATGAAGTCATGGGTAGGTCATGGATGGATGCCGGCCACCCTCCTTGTATTCTCTGCATAGAAAAACAATGCCTACTACATATTCATTGGCTAAATGAATGACCCAGTTCCCATATCCAACAATGCTGAGAATTCCCCATTCCCATGAGCTTGCTACTACTCTGCTCTCGCTGAGAGTCTTGCCTCACAGCATACCATTGACCTGCTGGACCATGGTGTTTGCATCTGTGTTAAACTAGGAGTGTTCTCTGCCTTACTGGCAGTCAAATTCTCCCCTTCAACTCATCTACATTCGACACACAGTAGGCCCTCACCCCTCCACACCTCTGGTAAGAAGCCACATGAACCCGCACACAGCAAATCACAAAAGAGTACTTTGAATAATTCAACAAACAGCCCCTGGAATCCAGGCATCTTTCACAGGCATTATGTGCCTATTCGCTGAAACTCAAAGGAAACACAGAAAATGGGAAACCACAAGAAGTCTCTGTATGAAGATTAAAATTGCCTAGTGATAAAGCAGCCCCATGTATCCAGCCAGACTGAAGAGGAAATAAAATCCAGCACATAAATTGGAATTAGGTCAGAAGGGCTGGGGCAGAATCACAGTGAAAACACCAGTTCACAAGAAGAAAATTGAAAGATGGCAGGAAGTTGGGCAACTTAACATGCTCCCTGGGAGACAGGCTGTGGTTGTCCCAGCCTTGCCTCTGGGAAGTCACCCCTGGCAGGCATGGGCAGGATGCTCCTGGCATGGCTCAGAACAAGGAGAGCTCACTGGAGAGACCCAGGCAACAAGAAGGCTGCAAGTCCCAGGACACACGTCTGAGTAGCTGTTTGTTAACTCAATCTTCAGAGAGTTGGACCATAAAGAAGACTGAGCGCCAAAGAATTGATGCTTTCAAACTGCAGTGCTGGAAAAGACTCTTGAGGGTCTTTTGGACAGCAAGGGGATCAAACCAGTCAATCCTAAAAGAAATCGATCCTGAACATTCACTGAAAGGACTGATGCTGAAGCTGAATACTTTGGCCACCTGATGTGAAGAACCAACTCATTGGAAAAGACTCTGATGCTGGGAAAGATTGAAGACAAAAGGGGAAGAGGGTGGCAGAGGATGAGATGGCTAGATAGCATCACTGAATCAATGGTCATGAAGCTGAGCAAACTCTGGGAGAGAGTGAAGGACAGGGAAGCCTGGCATGCTGCAGTCTATGGGCTCACAAAGAGCTAGACCTGACTTGGAGACTGAGCAACAACCTGGCACCTTCCTTTGAGGTCCAGGGATCCCAGCCATGTGTGAGAAAGGACAGTATAACCAGGCATGTGTTTACTTCTGAGGTGTGGACACTGCCTCCACCATCCAGGAGGATACAGAGACCCCTGCAGAGCCCCTCCATTTTATCTCCCAGTCATTCTCAGCACTGAGGACTTCAGGGTGGACCCTGGGGCAGTTGGCCTGAATGAGACAGAACTGCTTGTAACACACAAGGACATTGTTCTGACACACTCTTTCTTTGCCAACTGCTTTGCCTAAATGCTGAAGGCCCCAGACTCAATCTCAATGGCCTTTCCTGGCTTGACCACATTCTTTCCATGGGGTCCCACCTGACACTGATCCAAATAGCACATCTGGGGTCCCTGACACCCCGCTCCCCCCAACCCCCCGCAACACACACACACACACTGTTATCGTTATTTAGTTGCTCAGTCATGTCTGACTCCTTGCAAACTCCTGAACTGTAGCCCACCAGGCTTCTCTGTCTATGGGATTTCCCAGACAAGAATACTAGAGTGGGTTGCCATTTCCTTCTCCAGGGGATCTTCCCTACCCATGGATCAAACCTGTGTCTCCTGCATTGGCAATTGGGTTCTTTACTACTGAGCCAACTAGGAAGCCCCTACCCTCACTGTTACTCCAGCCTTAATGCCTCTCCTGGGCCTCAGAGTTATGTGAAGCTGCCTCCTTCTAATGCTACTCAGAACCAGTTGTGAAGTTTCAAACCTCCCTGGGGCAAAGGAGAAACCTGGTGTCCCCATCTGCCCATGGGTCCTGCTCCATCTCCTTCACACACCTCACTGTGTATCCACTCACACATACTCAGAGGCTCAAGCTGAAACCCTGGGGGCCCTCCTGGAGGAATCTTTTCCCCTCAGTAGCCCCCACAGCTGACTGGCCAGCAAGGCCTATAGACAGGTCTTAGAGTCCATCTGGATCCCTCTGATTCCCTCCACACACAAAGCTGCTGGCCCCGGTCAGAACCCTAGCCATGGCTCCCAGCAGAGGCCTCGGGTCCATCCCACAATGTTGACTGAGCCCTGCCATGGGCTGGGACAAGTCTACACACCAGGGGGCAGCAGCAAACCAAACAGAAGCCCCCACCGTGGACCCTGACCCTGGAGCAGGGCGACCAGTGATAAACACATGCACTATGCTGGTGACAGCCAGGAGGACACTGGGGAAGCGGCATAATGGAAGTCAGGGTGATGTCCCCAGGGCATGTGGCGAACACAGGTCATGTCTGTCCTAGCAGGATTGTGAGGACTTTGACTTTTCTCTGAATGAGACAGAAGCCCCCAAAGGGTTTGAGATGAGGAGTGAGGGGTGTTATCTGGTGGTTGAGTAAAAACTAGACCTTAGGGAGGTGGGAGTGGGAGCAAAGACTCAGGTAGGAGGCTAGGGAGGTTTCAGGAGAGACTGCTCTAGAGACGCAGCAGCCTGGACCAGCCGGTGGCAAGACATAGAGAAGGATGGGCTTGGGGTCCACCTGCGCCCTTGGGTCCACCCTGCAGCAGCCCAGCAAGCCTTCAGAAATGTGAATCAGCACATCCCACCCCTGGGACTGAATCCGTCCACAGCTTCCTGCCTTCCTGAACCTCTGAAAAGCCAGCCTTCAGGGCCCTGTACCTCCCTCTCGGGCCCGTCTCCTCCCTCACTGCACTGGAGCCAAGCCAGCTTCCTGGGCTCCTCCAGCTCATTCCTGCCCCAGGGCCTTTGCATTAGTGTTTCCTCTGCCTGAAGGGCTCTCCCCAGACCCTCCCCTGGCTGCTACTTCTTTCTCAGTTCTCCCCTCTTTGGAGAGGCCTCCCTATCTTCCACCTCCCCCACCATCACAGCAACCCTTTTATCTTCTTCAAGACAGCTGTCACTACTGGAGGTTTTTCTAGGTGTTTATTTTCTGCACCCCTCCCCCAACCAAAACAGAAGTTAATGGGCACAGATGTTCTGTGGCTGATTTGCCGATGTGTCCTGCATCTGGAGTAGGATGGTATCTAGAGGGCATCATAAATATTTGTTAATTAGGAACACAGGAAACAGAACAAGTGTCCATCCTCCAGAGCACACCATGGGCTCCAGGAATCTGCTCAGGCCCTGTGGACTTTCCTGAGCAGCCAAGAGTCCAGATGGCAGGTGAAGTGACATCAGCATCATCCCGCAAGTGAGCCCTGAGGATCTCAGCTGCTCAGTGAGTGTTTGCAGAGCCTCTGGGTTCATGGCTATCTGTGGTCCATGGAGATGCCAAAAGCATCTCCATAAACTACCAAGGGAAATGCAAGCTGGCTGCCTGTGGCCAGAGCACAGCCTGGGGTCCTATCCATCTCCTCCCCCCGGGCCTTACCTTCAGGGCCACTCTGCAAAGTTGTCAGAGAGCAAAAGTGGCCTCCACCCATCCTGCCTGGCTCACCCCTGTGGGAGGGGCCCAGGCAAGGAGCCGCTGGCTTGTTCTCTATTAAAGCTGCTAAAAGAGCCTGAACAAAACCAGACAAGTTCCCATGGGTACAAAGAGCAGAGAGGAGAGTTCTAGGAGACTGTCACTTCCTCCAGCTGGAGGAGGGAAATGAACTCAGGCTGCTTTAACAGGGCCTGATAGCTTGCAGTGAACGATGTCAGATTCATGATCTCCAAAGAAGATTTAGCTTCAGGACCAGGGACCAGCTTGATCACTTTTTTGATCAGCTTTTGTGTAGCAGATCAGCTTTTGTGTAGCAGAGTTTTATTCAAGCATAAAATGGGACAGAGAAAGCTTCTGACAAGACATCAGAAGGGGGACAGAGTGCTCCCACTCACTAGTCTCATCAAGGACTTATATACTTTTACCATAGCCTTGACTAGACGGACCTTTGTTGACAAAGTAATGTCTCTCCTTTTTAAAAGTAATGTCTCTGCTTTCCTTATTCCTTGGAAGGAAAGTATGACCAACCTAGACAGAATATTAAACTATGGTTTTTCCAGTAGTCATATATGGATGTGAGAATTGGACTATAAAGAGAGCTGAGCACCAAAGAACTGATGCTTTGAACTGTGGTGTTGGAGAAGACTCTTGAGAGTCCCTTGCACTGCAAGGAGATCCAACTAGTCCATCCTAAGGGAGATAACAGTTCTGAGTGTTCACTGGAGGGACTGATGTTGAAGCTGAAACTCCAATACTTTGGCCACCTGATGCGAAGAGCTGACTCATTGGTAAAGACCCTGATGCTGGGAAAGATTGAAAGCAGGAGGAGAAGGGGATAACAGAGGATGAGATGGGTTGGATGGCATTACTGACTCAATGGAGATGAGTTTGAGTAAACTCTGGGAGTTGCTGATGGACAGGGAGGCCTGGAGTACTATGGTCCATGGGGTCGCAATAACTCAGACATGACTGAGCAACTGAACTGAACTGAACTCCCACAACATATATCTTAAATTAACAAGATTAGAACTAACAATAGAAAGGTCTTACCAGACCCACCCACTCCCACAACATACAAAGATAACAAGATTAGTCAGGAGGTTCCTGTTAAGGAGAAACCTGTCCTCAAGCAAGATACAGTTCAGTTCAGTTCAGTCCTCAGTCCTGTCCAACTCTTTGCTGACTCCATGAATCGCAACACACCAGGCCTCCTTGTCCATCACCAACTCCCGGAGTTCACTCAGACTCACGTCCATCAAGTCAGTGATGCCATCTAGCCATCTCATCCTCTGTCGTCCCCTTCTCCTCTTGCCCCCAATCCCTCCCAGCATCAAAGTCTTTTCCAATGAGTCAACCCTTCGCATGAGGTGGCCAAAGTACTGGAGTTTCAGCTTTAGCATCATTCCTTCCAAAGAAATCCCAGGGCTGATCTCCTTCAGAATGGACTGGTTGGATCTCCTTGCAGTCCAAGGGACCCTCAAGAGTCTTCTCCAACACCACAGTTCAAAAGCATCAATTCTTCAGCACTCAGCTTTCTTCACAGTCCAACTCTCACATCCATACATAACCACTGGAAAAACCATAGCCTTGACTAGATGGACCTTTGTTGGCAAAGTAATGTCTCTGCTTTTGAATATGCTATCTAGGTTGCTCTTAACTTTCCTTCCAAGGAGTAAGCGTCTTTTAATTACATGGCTGCAGTCACCATCTGCACTGTTTTGGGAGCCCCCAAAAATAAAGTCTGACACTGTTTCCACTGTTTCCCCATCTATTTCCCATAAAGTGATGGGACTGGATGCCATGATCTTCATTTTCTGAATGTTGAGCTTTAAGCCAACTTTTTTGCTCTCCTCTTTCACCTTCATCAAGAGGCTTTTTAGTTCCTCTTCACTTTCTGCCATAAGGGTGGTGTCATCTGCATATCTGAGGTTATTGATATTTCTTCCATCAGTCTTGATCCCAGCTTGTACTTCATCCAGTCCAAAGTCCCATGGACTGCAAGGAGATCCAACCAGTCCATCCTAAAGGAGATCAGTCTTGAATATTCATTGAAAGGACGGATATTGAAGCTGAAACTCCAATACTTCAGCCACCTGATGAGAAGAACTGACTCATTTGAAAAGACCCTGATGCTGGGAGAGAATGAAATTGGAAGGAGAAGGGGACGACAGAGGATGAGATGGCTGGATGGCATCACCGACTCAATGGACATGAGTTTGAGTAAACTCGGGGAGTTCGTGATGGACAGGGAGGCCAAGTGTGCTGCAGTCCATGGGGTCACAAAGAGTTGGACACAAATGAGCTACTGAACTGAACTGAACTGAAGCAAGATACATTGTTAAAATGACTAAGACAAAGCAATGTAGAAAAAAAAGTTTGCCCTTTTCTCCTCCTTGACAACTCCAGACCCCTATCTCCTCCTCAAGGGCTCTGGGCCCCTTTCTCCTCCTCGGGGACCCTGGACTTCTTATCAACCTACCTAGGAATTGACTCTCTCAGGCCTGAGGGGCTTAAACACAGACGTTTACTGTCTCTCAGTTTCAGAGAAAGGTCTAAGAAATCAGGGCACTGGTGGGGTCAGTTACTGGGGAGGCCTCTCTTCCTGGCTTGCAGACTGCCACCTTCTGGCTATGTCTTCACTTGGTCCCTTCTCTGGCACCTGGAGAGAGAAAGAGGAAGAGAGAGAGAGAGAGAGCTCCCTGGTGTATCTTCCCCTTTATCTAAGAACACCAGTCCTATTGGATTTGGGCCCACCCTTATGACCTATTTAACCCTAGCTACTTCCCTACAGGAGGTCACACTAGGGGTTAGGGTTTCAACCAACAGATCACAGGGACACAGTTCAGTTCATAATGAGTGGCAACCTATGTCATGACACAAAGGTTTTCTGATTCCCATTTATTTATCCTCTAACAGTGGGTTGAGACCCTCCCTGAGTATCCAAAAGAAAGCCTCTCCTCATATGAAGAAGTAGGGGCCTCAGAAGAGGAATGATATGAAGGCACAAGTCACATTGATAGAATTTTCTGGAATGGTTGGCAGTGCAGGACAAAGGAAGGGTCCCTGGATAATGATGCAGTTCATGAACGGTGGCTACTCTGTGCCAGGAACTGGGTGAGACCCCGAGGCTACAGCAATGACCAGGAGCTCCCTCAAGGATCTCATAGCCCCTGAGGGAGACCATGCTGACCAGGTATGTCCATCTCCAGGGCCGGTGTCACAGGGAGGCACAGGGGATGCCCAGCGGGCATGTCCAAGGCCGTTAGAACCTTGTAGGTGCTTGGTTCTCTTCCACATCCATTCATCCAGGGGAGGGGCCAAGATGCCTCCAGCTCTGGTCTGACTCTGAGCCGTGCTTCTTGGCCCCAAACCATCCTCTCGGGGCCCCTGCTTCCTTGATCCCTGACAGGTTGGGAGGGGATGGAGATTGGGAAATAGAACACAGCCTCTAACAGAGGAGGCCATGACCACACTGGGCTTG
Organism: Redunca redunca; assembly: GCA_006410935.1. NCBI lineage: Eukaryota > Metazoa > Chordata > Mammalia > Artiodactyla > Bovidae > Redunca > Redunca redunca. Next base: position 14,077 of record SJYQ01031232.1, read on the forward strand.
GAAAGAACACTGGTGGAGAAGCTGGGGGGGCAGTGTCCAGATTCATCCTTTCTCGCCCTCTGTCCACCTGGATTCGGCCTGACTTCCATCTCACCAGAGGACTGTCCCTTGCATACTGCCCGAAGCATAGCCCACACACCCTCTTGCAGGAGAGGGGTCTGTCAAGATGAGCTGGGGAGATGGAGGTCGGAGGCCGAGGAGTAGGGGCAGGGCAGGGGCGCCCATATGTCAGCACAGGTGAGTCATCCTGTAGCCAATGCAGCTCCCCTTCTCAGCACGGGCCTGTAGCCTCACAGCCCACAGCTGGCAGGCCTGGGTAGGCAGTGTACTCTGGGTTCCCTGGATTAGGCTCGGCCCACAGGGCACACCTGCTTCCTGTCCTCGCAGACCCAGGGCTATCAGCTGTCACCACTGCCCGTCACATCTCCAGGCACCAGAGTCTCTGCTGTGACAGGCGACACCATCCCATTTGCTACAGCAAGCTCTGTCCTACTGTCCACGAGTGTGGCAGAACTGCCTCCACAGCCAGAATACACTGGGGGCCTCGGTTCCACACTCTCCCCAGAGAGGAGTCAGTTCTTCCAGATTTAGCCCCCCAGTCTGGTTTGCAAAGTTCTGAGACCCATCTCCATTCCACCCCCCAAGGCTCCTGGGAAGCTTAGAGGGTCCACAGTCACACCTCGATCACTTGCCCAGGGGCTCCCCACCCCCATAACTCCCCCACCAGGTCATCCCCCATGGATTCCATCCCACCTCAGTCATACCCCCAGAGACCCCACCACACTTTGGTCACCTCCCCAAGGACCTCCCTCCTCTATTGATTTCTCCAAGGACTCCACTCTGCCTCAATAACTCTCCCTTCAGGGACCCCCACCCCACTTCAAGCACCCTTTCCAAGGACCTCACCCAGACCTTGAGCTGGGAGGACCCTCGCGGGGATGACAGATGTCTGCTCTCTGTCCACAACCTCCTCCCCCTTCCCAGTTCCTTCATGCCCCTAGTTGTCACCTCTCCCACCTCAATGAGATGTCTAGACCTGGCACCCTCCTCTGACATTTGCTGTCCTCTGTCTTCATTTCCACTCAGCCCAACCTGAGTCCATGGATCTTCCATTTCTTGCCACCAAGACTCCACTCCCTTGAGCATCTATCAGACCCCACCTGCAGACCTCGAACCTGAGTTCCACCTGCCGGTCCGCCCTCCCTGACCCCCGCCTGCTATCGGTGCAGATTTGGTACACGCACCCGCATGACCCCCACCCCAAGAGGCCTCCATGCCCCACACTTCTGCTCTTCCACAGTTCCTGTCTCCTCCAGTCCTTCCTCAAGTCTGAGCTTCCCAAGAACTCAAGAAACAATCTCAAAAAAAACAAAGCATCCTAGAGGTGGCCTGCTCCCAGGAAACAAGAAGTCGCTAATGAGATAAAGGAAACTCTTCAAAGTGAAAAGAATTGGAACATAATTGATGTGCAGATGGTGGACCTCCCATAGGAAAACAATGGTGGGGTAATGATGCTGCCCAGGAGGAAGCAAACCCCGCTTTTCAGAGCCCTTCTGTCCCAGCCACACGCACACAACTCACAGGCTAAACAAGAGGACTCAGCGGAAATGTGCACACTCAAGCGATGTCATTTCTGCTGGGAATTGTCTGGGCAAGGAAAGGTGGAGTTCCAGGTTGGAAGGCTGTTAGGGATCAGACTTTTCTTCTGCTTTGGGAGGAAGATGGATAAATATCACCTGGTGTTTACAAAGGGCTTCAGACTTTGCCGAGCTGTCTGTCATCTCCAGCAGCTCAGCTGTGCCTCCTAACAAGGAGTGGTACCCGGGGCATTTTCATTCTGACCCAGGAGAGGGGAACCTGCAGGCTTTGTACTGTGATTGTACTGGGTCCCACATCTGGATCGAAGTGGAGGCAAGGTTAGGATGGGAGGCATCCTCTGACCATCTAATGTGCTCCCTCCAGACAACAGCAGTGATGACAGCACCCCCAAGGATACATAACAACCACCCCAGGCTTACCAAACACCAGCTTCTCCACCTCAGTGCTTACTGGCCTTCCGACCTGATGTCTCTTCATTGTAGGGGACTGTCCTGTGCCCTGGACAATGTTCACCAGCATCCTTGCCTCCACCCTCTAGATGCTGGTACTCCCTCCCACCCCCAGCAGCTGTGACGACCAAAAACGTCTCCAGATATAGGTAGATGTTCCCAGCTGTGGACTCCCCTGGTTGAGAGCTGCTGTTCCACCCCACTATCAAATTGGACCATTGCCTTTACTTCTCTCTGTGAGAACACTCGCACCCTGAGATAAGAATGAGCTTGCTCAGAGATGCATCCATGATTCCCCTGGGTTGGCTGCCCTGAATTTGACAGCTAACTTAACACGATGGAAAAGGAAGGGAAGGGATGAGCCCAAAACAATGACTCTGTGGTAGCAATTCAGAAATGGCCACAAGAACATCCCCACGTGCATCCCTGAAAGGTAGACCAGCAGGTAACGCTGGGTTAACTTCTCAGCATCCCCAGGTCCTGAGGAAAGCAGTCTGGCTTGGGGGTCTTGGCTGAAGGGCTTTAGAGCTGCAAGCAACCTCACCAGGAGCTGTACTTCCTGCCTCGCCTCAGGAAAGTGGGGCCTAGACCACAGCCTGGGTAGGGTGGAGGCCACAGCCCCTGCTGTGCTCTAGGATGGAAGCCTCTGGTTGGAGGGACCCAGTGAGGTCCCTGAAGCAGAAACCAGGACATGCCCTCACATCATGGCCCCCTCTCGGGAAGCTGGGAAACCCCGCAGCAGCCTCCCAGAAGGGGGTAGATTTGTGGTTCCAAAAATCACTCACTCCTGCATTTGGCAAATCTGCACAGGCTGTGCTCTGTGCCCTGTGCCCAGAGGCTGGCAATGCAAACACAAACAGGGTGTGGCCCCACTCTGGGTGAGGGAGACACTGCAGAGCCAAAGTCAAGATTCACCCTGCCCAAAGAGGAGGGACCTGGTGCCAGGGGATGCACAGCATCCGGCTTCAGTCTGCCACAGCCCTCCAGACCAGTCTGGACTCCGCCTTGGGCCAGCCTGCCTTTGTGCAGCTAACAGGCAGGAGGAATTCTCTTGCTTCAGTTGCCTGACATTCACACCTGCAGGCGTGGCCAATCGGTGTCTAATCCATGTGAACCTCGGGAGAATGAAACGGTCATAGAAGTTCAAATGGATCCCAGGGCTCAGCATCCTTTTCCGTCATCACCCCCGCCCTGCCCCCCACCGCTGGGCCTTGCCCCCGTCAGTGTGTCTGCAAAGGGTCTCTGCCAGGCCATGAGCATGGAGCCAGGAAAGAGGCACAAGAGGCTCTAGGAACATCAAAGCCATCACAGACCACAAAGGAGGGGTCTTGAGGGTGTGCTGGGCCCACCTACAGCTGGGCACCCACAGTCCTCCACCTGGACATCAGTCCTTGTACCCACCACATGTCGGGGTCCAGAATGGACGTGAGAGGGGGCTTCCCTGACCTTGCTACTGCTCCAGACAGTCCCCCAGGCTTCCGAGATGGTTGATGTACCTGTTCCCTTCAGTATCCCCCCACCGTGCCCCAGCCTGCCTGCTACCCCAACACCTGTCAGCAGAGGTGGAGTTCAGTCTCTGTTAATCCAGTGAATGAATGAATGATATATTGTTCTTTTTCCCACTGAGATATGGCCAGCCTATCAAGTCAAACAGACTTCCAAAATAATTGTTGAAACCGTCACAACTGGGGCTCTACAGGGAAGAGCAGGACACCGTGAAAGCTGTAACGTGTGACCCCAAAACTGCCCAGGGTCAGGGAGATTTGTCTGACGTAATAGCCTTTCAATGGAGAAGGTGAAGGACCTCCCCAGAAGGAGGAGGAGGTAAGCATGAGGCAGAGAGAGTTGAGGAATCTGGATTCTAGCCAGGACTGTGAGAAAGCTGCTGAGGTTCTGAGTGAGGGAGGGTCTTATAGATAGACCGTTTGTTTGGACCACTTGCCCAGAGGTGCCGCCCTCTGCAATACTGCCTCCTCGCACCCCCTCTCATCCCTACCCTGTGCTTCCAGGTGTCATTTCAACCCAGCTAGATGTGAAATGTCCCAAGTGTGGCCTCTACGGCAGTCAGGACAGTAAATCTGCTCCCTGCATCATGGCCCCCAGATCCCGAGAGGCTCCTCTGCTGACTGGTTCCTGGTCTCCATCCCATCACCCTCATCGACCTCCCTTCCCTGCAAACACTTTTGAAAGAGAAAGTGTTAGTCACTCAGTCATGTCCAACTCTTGCAACCTCATGGACTGTGGCCTCACCCAGCTCCTTTGTCCATGGAATTTTCCAGACAAGAATACCAGAGTAGGTAGCCATTCCCTTCTGCAGGGGATCTTCCCCACCCAAGGATCGAACCCAGGTCTTCTTCATTGCAGGCAGACTCTACCAAGTCAAACCTCCATGCCTAACCCATTTCAATATGGTAGTGCACAATGCTCTGGGTGTCACTTCAGGTTTCACAAGGCACTTACATCTTATTTGGCATGTTTCACTTCCACAGCTACGTGAGTCATCAAAGGATGGATGTGGAAACCAACTCCAGCTGTAGGAAAAAGTAGATCAAGTGAGGACCACGATCAGCTCGTGTCTTCTCTAACCTGTGGGTTCAACCTACTCTGGCTTCACAGTTATCTGAGAGGAGAGAGAGGTCAGGCCCACTCAGGGCTTAGGATCTTGATGTGAATGAAACCAGCTTGATGTAGGAGAAAACACACCAGGTCACACCTCCCTAGTGAAGAAGCTGCCCAATTATGTGTCTTTAGGGACCTCTCAAGGAAGGGCAAGGTAGCATCATCATTTCAGTGGCTTCTGTTGCCTACACATGAGGGCTAACCTTGAAGACATAATTTGTGTTATAACTTATGGTACTGGTTGTACTGGGAAAGGTTTCAGTGGGGCTGGAAATGGATCAGATACCAAGTATTAATAGTACTGTATTAATACCACAAGAATTAATCCTGCCATATGGAGTAGAGCCCAGATGAAACTGAGCAAGTTCTCCTGGGTGTGTGCACAAAAATGGTTACTGATGTAGAAGGATAAAAATCACACCTAATTAAACATTTTCAAAACTTTTAAATACTTCCCTGACAGCTTCGTAGAGATAACTTTTAAAAATTAACTTTATGATCAAATCTTTTTTTAAACCCTGTTAAGAACACAACATGAAATCTACCTTCTCAAAAAAATTTAAGCCCATAGTACAGTGGGCTTCCCAGGTGGCACTAATGGTAAAGACCCCACCTGCCAAAGCAGGAGACATAAAAGAAGCGGGTTTGATAGATCCCTGTGTCAGGAAGATCACCTGGAGGAGGGCATGGCAACCCATTCCAGTATTCTCACCTGGAGAATCCCATGGACAGAGGAGCCTGGCGGGCTACAGTCCATGGGATCACAAAGAGACAGACACAAATGAAGCAATCCAGCACACACTCACAGTGTTGCTCACTGTAGGCATGAGTCATGCAGCAGGTCTCCAAAACTTATTCATCTTGTATAACTGAAACTTTATACCTTTGTTTTGTTTTTTCCTTTTTAAATTAATTTTATTGGAGTATAGTTGCTTTACAATGTTATATTATGTTAGTCGCTTCAATTGTGTCCGACTCTTTGCAACCCCATGGACTGTAGCCCACCAGGCTCCTCCATCCGTGTAATTCTCCAGGCAAGAATACCGGAGTGGGTTGCCACGTTATATTAATTTCTTGTTATTGTTCAGTCGCCAATTCATGTCCAACTCTTTGAGACTCCATGGACTGCAGCACGCCAGGCTTACTGTACAGCAAAGTGAATCAGCTTTACATATACATATAGCCCTTCTTTTTTGGATTTGCTTCCCATTTAAGTCACCATGGAGCCCTGAATAAGGTTCCCTGTGCTATATAGTAGGTTCTCATTCGTTATGTATTTTATACATAATATCAACAGTGTATACATGTCCTCTCAGTCTCCCAATTCATCCCACCACCGCCCTCTTTCCTCTCTTGGTGTCTGTCCATGCCTTTGTTCTCTATGTCTGTGTCTCTATTTCAGTTTTGCAATAAGATCATCTATACCATTTCTCTAGATTCCACATATATGTGATAGTTTACCATATTTATTCTCTTTCTGACTTACTTCATTCTATATGGCCATCTCTAGGTCCATCCATGTCTCTACAAATGACCCAGTATTGTTCCTCTTTATGGCTGAGTAATATTCCATTGTATATATGCACCACATCTTCTTTATCCATTCCTCTTTGAAAATCAACTCCCCATCTCCCCCTCCCACAGCCACAGGCAACAACCATTCCCCCTTCCACTGCTGTGACTCTACTTTAGGCTCCACATGTAAGAGGGATCCTGCTGTGTGTGTCCGTTGGTGACCAACTTACTTCACTCAGCACAAAGCCCTCCAGGTTCATCTGTGTTGCTGCCAATGGCAGGATTCCCTTCCCTTTTCAAGGCTAAATAATATTCTGTTCCATGCTCACCTTCACCTGTTTACCCACTGATGGAAACAAGTTGTTTCCATCCCTCGGCTGTTGTAAATAATGCTGCAGTGAACACAGGCGAGCAGACTCCTCTCCAAGATTCTGAATTCAACAGGTTTAAAAGGAAATGATGTTCTCATGAGACATCAGTAGGGGCACCTCTGTGCACAAACCAAGGAACATGTGTGTGTGTGACCACATGAGGACGTGCTTCACAGCTGCAGCCCAGCCCATGATCAGAGGCTCAGGCTTTGAGTCACTGGCCGGAGGCAAAACCACCCACGGGAGGAAGTAGATGCCAACAGCTCAGACACATGACCGACATTACTTGAGGGAGGCTAGACACTCTCATGACCCAGGGAGCTCTGGGCTCCCTGGCCTCTCTTTGCTTTGTTCTGCTGTTCCCCTCCATGGCGACTGGCTCTTGGGGGGACAGTGCAGGCCCCCTTTTTGTCCTCTCTCTCCTGTGTTTCTGGCTTACACAGTGAACTTCTCTTGGGGTACCACCAAGACACCCCAACAAATCTCTCCCTGCAGCCCAGCCTGGCTTCAAACACCCTCCACCCGACACTCTGTCTTCTCCCAAAGCTGGCCACCCAGGCACTCTGCAGGTGATCCAGGCTTTGAGGAAGGTGTAGCAGAGTTATGCAGGAAAGATGTGGAGAGGGAGGATGGTGATGAAGAGGCTGCCTCAATCTGCTACCTCCCATGACCCTGACCTCTCTCTAGGCTATAGTGGGAAGTATGGGCCAGCCCTGCCTGTGGACCTAGAAAAGAGATGCCCTGGGTTCTGGATGCTGAAGGTTCCGGATGCTAAGGCTTGACATGAGCTCAGGAGAATGTGTTTCCAACACCTGGGTCTCCACTGCAGGTGCACAGCAGGCAGCGTCTGCCTTTCATACCCTCCTGGCCTTTGCACCTTCCAGGAGAACCCAGGTGTGGCTGTATTACAGGTGGCAGGAAGCCAGCAGGTTGCAAAGATGGGCTGGGATGTATGGGGAACATCCTTACCTCTGATGGCTGGTGTGGGGGAGAAAGGTCACTCTTTTCATCATACACTTTCAGTAAGAACTGGGTCCCTGGCAGGGCTGCCCTTGTCCTAAGGTCGAGCCCACATTGATATGACATCCCAGCTCACTAGTCCATCCCTTTCTGTGTCAAGCAAGATGGAGGGTAGAGGAACAGAACGCTGTTCAAATTCATTCAAAAACAAAGATGAGCACTTTGGAATGGACAACCATGCTTCTGCTCTGCTTTCTAGAACAGCAGCCTCCAGGGTGAGTGGCTTGTGCTCTCTGGGGACTAGGTAAGTGCTCATCACTTCCATCTTGTTTCAACTCCACGACGTTCTTTACAGGCAGCTACTGTGTCTTTTCTCCATCTTATCAGAGAAGAAACCGAGGCTCAGAGTGGTCAAATTATTCAATTCAAATCAAACCACCCCAAGATGCAGAGATTTAGAATCACTGTCATTTATAAGCTCATGATTCTTGGCTTGGTCAGCCCAGCCTCTGTCAAGTTGCTATGACCAGTGTGAGGCAGAGCAGGGACTCGGACTCTGAACCCACAGTCCCTACACGCACCCTCCACCATCACCAACTGCTGCCCATCCTACTCCACAGAGATGAAGGAGTCTTTCTCTCCAGAGAGGACTGGGGCCCAGACCTGATGATCTGATGCGCAGAACGTTTGTGACTAAAACTGGGTGTAAAAGGGCACCTCCTGGCCTGGTATCCTTCCCTTTGGGAGTATTTTACCCTACTTCCCTTTCCTGCTTTTCTGTGACCCCCATCTCTGCAACCACGGGAACTCAGCAAACCTCTACTGGGTCCCTTAGAAGCCCTGGTGTGGGGACAGCTGCTCCCCTGACTGTGTGGTCCCCTTCTTGTCACCACACATCACCCCTGTCTCCAGGGATGTGAATCCTGGAATAGGTGGGGTTTTCCAGGAGAAGTGAACAAGATTGGCTGGGAAGGGAGGAGAGAGAAATGGGCCTCGGCCAGCAGTGGAGAGAGGGCAGATCTTGAAGGAATGCAAGGACACGCATCTAAGATTCCGGATGTAATATTTCATGGGCTGCCTGGTAAGAAGCAACCTTTCCTCCTTAGAATTACCCGAAGTGAGCTGCCTGCCAGGAGAGCCCCCCACCACCAAGTTCCTGCTGCCCCACCTCCTCCTGAAAGCCAGGCCCAGGAGGGCTAAGAGGGCCCTCAGCCACTGCACCCCATTGGTGAAGGTCATGGCCAGGTCACTGAACTGTGGAGCCCGTGTCATCAGCCCAGGTCAGCACTATGAGTGAGCCTTCAGCATTCTGCTGACCTGACCTCCATTGTCAGTCCCTGCCTCCACGGTGACCAGCTCCCTAGCCAACAGGCTCCCTTTCACTCAACTTGTTTACTATTTACACCTGCACCGTGGCCCTCTCCTCAGCCAGGAAGGGCCCCTGGTGTGGCATTTCAGCCTCTTCAGAACCCGCCACAGCTTGGTGCATCACCCACATATATGTTGCATGTGCATCTCTCTCAAGGAACCGCATGTGCCCCAAAGATGGGGTACAGTTGGATCAATGTCTGTCACGTTTGCCCACACATCAAGTTCTCCAAGGTCGGCTTCTGCCTCTGAAGTGGCTGCATCTTCAGAGATTAGTTCTGGAGGACAATTTGATAAAGCCCACTCTTCATCATGTTCAATAAAAAACAAAAACCAGCTGTGAAGGGACAAATGCTCTTGGGAACCCAGCCCCTGGAAGTGTTATCAATTTTGTCCAGAAAGCAGGAGCGGACTGGAGAAGTTTCCCAGGCTGGTGAAGAGGTGCTGTGACTCCACATGAAAACACAGAGGTTGGGTTCATGCAAAACTTTCTTTCTCCTGCATTTGAGGGGCTTTGACAATCCAAAGCTGTCTTCCATCAGTCATACCAGGGGCATCTCTGCTCTAGGTCCACAGGCTGGGCTGGCCCATACTTCCCACTGTAGCTTGGAGAGAGGTCAGGGTCTCTTCATCACCTTCCACTCCCTCCAGAACCTGTATCCACAGCTGGTACCCCCAAGGTTGCTTATCACCTGCCACTCCAGCGAGGTGGTCTATACAGTGAACATGTATGTGTGCATGCTAAATCACTTCAGCCATGTCCAACTCTGTACAACCCCATGGACTGTAGCCCACCAGGCTCCTCTGTCCATGGGATTCTCCAGGCAAGAATACTGGAGTGGGATGCCATGCTCTTCTCCAGGGGATCTTCCCTACCCAGGGACTGGACCCATGTCTCTTATGTCTCCTGCCTTGCCAGGCAGGTTCTTTATCACTAGTGCCACCAGGAAAGTCCCGTAAAGTAAGCAGTGAATGGGAAGTGGGACTGATGGCCCCAAAGTGATTCCAGCCACAGGATCAGGAGAAAGGAGGCAGGCCTGCTTGGAATTTATGCCAGGTCCTTAGCCATTTCCATCAATCTACATGGTCTCTGGCATAGAGAGATCTGGCTGCCTCTGGGGCCTCGGACAGTAGCTGCTGACTCCTGGAACTTCAGTCCATTCCTACACAAACTGCTGAGGCAGCAACTCACTGAACTCATTCCTGATGGGTTCACAGAGGCCTTCATCTTTGCTGAACATGAGCATCTGGCTGGAGTGGGGCTTCTCTTCAGTCCAGAACTGTATTCCAAAAACATGGAGGGCACATCTCTAAACAAGGGATCAGGCAACTCAAAGAGTGGAATGACAAGAAGCAGGGGCCCTGAGTACCATGAGGCATGAACACAACATGAAGTGGCAGGGGTTGGGGGGTCGGGGGGTGGAGGCAGTTATCCCAGCCAGAGGGATGGGCTGGGGTGGCCATGGCCAGAGGCTGTGAATCTCCTCTCCAAGAGGGTTATAGAAAGTCCTGATCAGGAGGGCCAAGTATCACCAGAATGTCCCCACCCCCTGGCTGTTATTCCATCCAATTTCATGTGAAACCAGCTTCCTACATGGGTGGAGCAGGGAGATCAGGAGACATGAATGAGTTTAAACAGGAGAAGCACTAAAAGCATGCAAGCGTGTAATGAGTGCTCCTAACATCACCTTATTACAACACCAACATCCTCCTCATCCTGAAAGGCCAGCTTGAGCCCCACACCTTGCAAACCTTCCTAGACACCTGCCTGGAGTATCCTCACTTCCCCCACACCCCTTACCCACACCTTTGTTTGTCCTACAATTGCCCCTCCTCTAACAGGATGATGACAATAACAAGGATGCTGCTAAGCTGCTCAGTCGTGTCCGACTCTGTGCGACCCCATAGACGGCAGCCCACCAGGCCCCCCTGTCCCTGGGATTCTCCAGGCAAGAACACTGGAGTGGGTTGCCATTTCCTTCTCCAATGCATGAAAGTGAAAAGCGAAAGTGAAGTCGCTCAGTTGTGTCTGACCCTCAGCGATCCCATGGACTGCAGCCTTCCAGGCTCCTCCGTCCATGGGATTTTCCAGGCAAGAGTACTGGAGTGGGTTGCCATTGCCTTCTCCGAATAACAAGGATAATAATAACTATATTCTGTTCTTCAAGAAATAGAAGCTGAGGACTTGAGTAGCACAAGGCTTCATTCGAAGCCCCAGGGTGTGACAGTGGACAGAACAGCCTGCTTCCTTCTCTCCCATAGCTGACATTCCAGTAACAGAAGTAATAATAATGGGGGTGGTTGTCATTCAGTCTATCAGTCGTGTCTGACTCTTTTTGGATCGCATGGACTGCAGCACACCAGGCTTTCCAGTCCTTTACTATCTCCCAGAGTTAGCTCAAACTCATGTCCATTGAGTCGGTGATACCATCGAACCATCTCACCCTCTGCCATCCCCTTCTCCTCTTGCCTCCAGTCTTTCCCAGCATCAGGGTCTTTTCCAATGAGTGGACTGTTCACACCAGGTGGCCAAAGTATTGGAGCTTCATCTTCAGCATCAGTCCTTCCAATGAATATTCAGGGTTGATTTCCTTCAAGACTGACTGGTTTATATAATGATAATGGTAGCTGACATTCACAGCGTCCTTATTGTTAGGTGTTGTATTTATAACTAAGTTGTGTGTATTGTCTCAGTGAATTTTCAAAACCACCCTATGGTGATCAGAGGTGCTATTATCACTCTCATTCTACAAATGAGGGAGTTGGTACCCATAAAGTTTAAGTCATTTGCCAAAGCCACACACTGGGGACAACTGGGAGGACAAGAAAGGCTGAGACCAGTTGCCACCAACTGACAATTGTTTAGAGCAGAGACCACATGTCCTTCTCTTGGTGGCCTCACTGGTCACAGAGAGGTCCTTTGGGCATTTTGTGGAGTAACCTGAAGTCCTCATCCCTGCTGTGACTTTGGTGTCTGTGCCCAGGGCTGGCACAGCCCCTCCCAGATAAGACCCCCAGCAGCCCAGGAGCAGGAGGAATGTTGAGGCCAGGCTGCAGAACCAGAGGTTCATGCTCCATTAACATTTGCGCGTTTCCTCTGAGGAGTTTATACAGGCGTTTGGGTTGATAAACCTGAAAAATCTCTAGAAAGCATCTAATTAATGCATTTTCCCAAGTAGAATGTTTTAGTAATTGCTGCTCAAGCAACAGAAAAGTTGAGAAAGCTTTTATTGCAAACGCAGCAGGGACAGATAGCGATCCACATGGCTGCTTCTCCAAGGCACTGGCTCTCTTGTGCTCAACCTATTGACATCCATTAACATTCTTCCAGCTATAAAAAAGCTGCATCTTATTCGAATACTCTCCATAGGCAGGAAGCCGGGCGTTGAATTACAAAGCCTGAGTAATTGCCCATAGTCATTGTGATGGAAAATGGCAGAAATCACAATGAGTCATGGGGTGGTGGAAAGGCAACTGCTTAGTGACGATAATTCTGTAAGGATAATTTCATTAATGGAAGTGGGAGACGGCATCTGTGCCAGTGAATACTGTATACGTATATATAAATATCCATGGACAACGCCTCCTGTTTAAAAACGGCCACGTGCAAATGGGTAGGCATGTGTCTGCCTTTCTAATGAATGCCCAAGCCCCAAGAGCTGAATGGTAAAGCACCATTCAGAGGTGATTTGTGATAATCACACAGAGAGAAATCCTTTCGGTGAAAGGAGACAGGAACTAGGATGTTTCAGGTGTGGATGTAAAAAATTTCTATTTGATTTGGGGCCACAAAGGATTCAAAAACATCAAGGCATTGACAGATATAATGGCTTTCACCAAAGGGAGAACTTCCCTGTTTCAGAATTTAGCACATGAAACATGAGTTCAAATCCGTGCTCCTGGAAACTTTAGGTTCCGGAGGACAAAGCTGGATGCTGAGACCCTCAGAGAACCCCAGGTGCTGCTCAGGGTTGGATCCTTGGCTTCTGGACAAAAACAGGCTTCTGTTTTGTGAAATGAGCAGGCTCCTGCACTTTGAATGAAGGTGGCTGCTCTGTACTGCCACATACAAAGCCATGGGATTAAAAATCTGATTGGACTTTTTAGGACTAAACCATGGTCTGCCTAGACAGCCTCTTACTGGCACAACAGCTGCACCCACCTCCCGCAGTATGCCATCCACTCCTCCCAGACAGCTCCTTCCTCCATCCACCAAGAGTGCAACACGACCTCAGCCTTAGCAGCCGAGCCTCCAGAATCAGTTTGGGTGGCATCTTTGTCTGCATCCCTGGTGGAGGGGTTTTGCCTGTGAGCCAATCACAGAACTGTTCAACTCAGAAGAAGAAACACACTTTCCCCCTGAATCCTAAGTGCTCATTTATTTTTTAAACAGAGTGGCAACCCTCTCCAGTATTCTTGCCTCGAAAATCCCACAGACAAGAGGAGCCTGGCAGGCTATAGTCCATGTGGTCGCAGAGTCAGACACAACCGAGCGCACGCACGCGTGTGCACACGCACACACCCACAAAGTTCACATAACATAAAATTAACAGTGAATCTCTTTGAAAGGTTCGATTCAGTGGTGTTTAGTGCATCCCCAGTACAGTGCAGCCATGATCTTTATCTCACGCTGAGATCTTGCCTTATCCCAAAAGAAAACACTCATTAAGTGGTCACTCCCCATCCCTTCTTCCCCCAGCCCCTGGTCACCACCAATCCACTCTCTGTCTCTAGAGCTTACCTATTCTGGATGATTTATATAAACGGAATTATACAGTATGTGGTCTTTTCTGTCCTTGAGCATAATGTTTTCGAGGTTCTTCCATATGTCAGCTGCGTGGATCATTTCTTTTTGCAGCCAAATATTATCCTATCCTGTGGGCAAGCTGCCTTTTTCTTCATCCTTTCATCCACTGATATATACTTGGGTTGTTTGCACCTCCCAGTATTACGGAGGACACTGCTATGAACATTAGTGTACAGGCATCTTGAGTTCCTTTTTCCCGTTCTTTGGGGTTCATACGCAGAAATGGAGGTGCTGGGCCATATGGTAGCGCAGGCGGCGGCAGTGGGCGGCGCACTAAGCACAGTCGAGAGCTACCCCGCGTCCGAGGTCAGGGGCAACGGCCGGGAGGAGATGCCCCACGTCTGAGGCCAGGGGCAGTGCCCGAGACCAAGGGCAGCAGCAGGAAGGAGCAACCTCACGCCCGAGGCCAGAGCAGTGTCTGGGAGCAGCAACTCTAAGCCCAAGGCTAGCGGCAGTGGCCGAGATGGGCAACCCCACGTCCAAGGAGTGGTGGCTGTGCAGGCGCAGGAGGGCCTAGAGGAGCCATCCCACATTGAAGGTCAGGAAGGGCGGCGGGAGGAGATACCCCTTATCCAAGGTAAGAAGCAGCGGCTATGTTTTGCTGGAGCAGCCGTGAAGCGATACCCCACACCCAAGGTAAGAGAAACCCAAGTAAGATGATAGTTGTTGCAAGAGGGCAGACACACTGAAACCATACTCACAGAAATCTAGTTAATCTAATCACACTAGGACCACAGCCTTGTCTAACTCCGTGAAACTAAACCATGCCCGCGGGGCAACCCAAGACGGGTGGGTCATGGTGAAGAGGTCTGACAGATTGTGGTCCACTGGAGAAGGGACTGGCAAGCCATTTCAGTATTCTTGCCTTGAGAACCCCATGCTGCTGCTGCTGCTGCTGCTAAGTCACTTCAGTTGTGTCCGACTCTGTGTGACCCCATAGACAGCAGCCCACCAGGATCCCCCGTCCCTGGGATTCTCCAGGCAAGAACACTGGAGTGGGTTGTCATTTCCTTCTCCAATGCATGAAAGTGAAAAGTGAAAGGGAAGTCGCTCAGTCGTGCCTGACTCTTAGCGACCCCATGGACTGCAGCCCACCAGGCTCCTCTGTCCATGGGATTTGCCAGGCAAGAGTACTGGAGTGGGGTGCCATTGCCTTCTCCATGAGAACCCCATGAACAGTATGAAAAGGAAAAATGATAGGATATTGAAAGAGGTACTCCCCAGGTCAGTAGGTGCCCAATAGGCTACTGGAGGTCAGTGGAGAAATAACTCCAGAAAGAATGAAGGGTTGGAGCCAAAGCAAAAACAATACCCAGCTGTCGATGTGACTGGTGATAGAAGCAAGGTCCAATGTTGTAAAGAGCAATATTGCATAGGAACCTGGAATGTCAGGTCCATGAATCAAGGCAAACTAGAAGTGGTCAAACAGGAGATGGCAAGAGTGAATGTCGACATTCTAGGAATCAGTGAACTAAAGTGGACTGGAATGGGTGAATTTAATTCAGATGACCATTATATCTACTACTGCAGGCAGGAATCGCTCAGAAGAAATGGAGTAGCCATCATGGTCAACAAGAATCCGAAATACAGTACTTGGATGCAATCTCAAAAACGACAGAATGATCTCTGTTCGTCTCCAGGGCAAACCATTCAATATCACAGTTATCCAAGTCTATGCCCCAACCAGTAACGCTGAAGAAGCTGAAGTTGAACAGTTCTATGAAGACCTACAAGACCTGTTAGAACTAACACCTAAAAGATGTCCTTTTCATTATAGGGGACTGGAATGCAAAAGTAGGAAGTCAAAAAACACCTGAAGTAACAGGCAAATTTGGCCTTGGAGTGTGGAATGAAGCAGGGCAAAGACTAATAGATTTTTGCCAAGAAAATGCACTGGTCATAGCAAACACCCTCTTCCAACAACACAAGAAAAGACTCTACACATGGACATCACCAGATGGTCAACAGAGAAATCAGANATGGTGACTGCAGCCATGAAATTAAAAGACGCTTACTTCTTGGAAGAAAACTTATGAGCAACCTAGATAGCATATTCAAAAGCAGAGACATTACTCTGCTGACTAAGGTCCGTCTAGTCAAGGCTATGGTTTTTCCAGTGGTCATGTATGGATGTGAGAGTTGGACTGTGAAGAAGGCTGAGCACCGAAGAACTGATACTTTTGAACTGTGGTGTTGGAGAAGACTCTTGAGAGTCCCTTGGACTGCAAGGAGATCCAACCAGTCCATTCTGAAGGAGATCAACCCTGGGATTTCTTTGGAAGGAATGATGCTAAAGCTGAAACTCCAGTAGTTTGGCCACCTCATGCGAAGAGTTGACTCATTGGAAAAGACTTTGATGCTGGGAGCGATTGGGGGCAGGAGGAGAAGGGGACGACCAAGGATCAGATGGCTGGATGGCATCACTGACTCAATGGATGCGAGTCTGAGTGAACCCCGGGAGTTGGTGACAGACAGGGAGGCCTGGCGTGCTGCAGTTCATGGGGTCGCAAAGAGTTGGACACGACTGAGCAGCTGAACTGAACTGAATGTTTAACTTTCTGAGGAATTATCACAGGCTTTTGATCCCTGCCTCCTGGATTTGCTGGTGGTTTCTCTGCCTCTTTGTCCCATCCTGGGTCTGGCATATTCTGCATGTGCATACACAGGTACACTGAATTCAGGGAACATCCCAATGACTACGTTTGGTCCAGGGACATGCCATTTGATGTACACACGTCTTTCCAGTTCAGGTTCTCTTGCTGAGATCTCAGGTGGCTGCACGTAGAGGCAGGGGATCCACACTGAACCAACCTCTGGGTCTGCTGGGCCCACCTGTCTTCATACATCCCCTTCACCAAACTAGGACTGAGGGAGACCCAGCTGGAGAGAAACTCCATGCCTATCACCTGTATTTTGAGGCCATTGCAAGCAGTGATTCCATGCCTAGGTCTACCAGGTCATCCTGTCACAGCAGATTCCAGGAGAACTGGCTAGACTATGGCTAAGGCCTGCAGGAGAGCCCCAAGCCCTAATCCTGTGAGTCCTGTGCCTTTCTCAATCCCAATCAGTAGGCCAGGATCCCTCGGTCCTGTTCTATTCCCAATTCCCTGGCCTCCTGGTGTCCTAAGAACCAGATCTACTCAGTACCTGAGTAGCCTACACTTCCCAACCTTTTGTCGGGAAGGACTTCTTGATCTGGCATGTAGCAAAAAGGGGGCTAAAACCTTTATCCTCTTGAGGTCATCTATCTATAGAAAAGGGAAGGAGGTGTGGACCTCTCGTACTCAGCACACTGGCCCCGGATTCCATCACCCTGATGCCTGCTCTGGGCATGTCAGTGACTGTGAGACAGTTACTGCCATATTGTGATTTATGAGAAATATGTATCTGGTATTCAAATGGTCAAAATATTTTTCTCACATATATTTGGTTCCAAACTCCCCAAACTCTTGGAATTTCCTGAACAGTAAGAGCAGTGGATCTTTTGTTACAATACTGGGTCTCTTGTCCTCCGTTCCTGAAATCACTTCAGAGCCACTAATGTGATATGGGTGACTTGGTAGAAATAACAAGCCTCTCTCCACCACACTGGAGAATATGTTAGTGAGGTGACTTTTGAGGAGCATCTAAGGATGCAGGATGTTTATAGGGGAACCAACCAGGAATAGAGTTGGTTCTTCCAGTTGGTTCTTTCCAGCACTGAAACCTGGAGTCCTAGCTCCTGATTTCCAGGGAAAGGGGGAGCTGGAGGTAAATCAATCTCCAATGGCCAATAGTTTTACCAATCACACCTATGCAGTGAAGCCTCCATAAAAAAAATGCTGGGAGCCAGCACACGAGATCCCACCTATGACAAGGTCATGAGGAGAGACCTGACAGGCAAGGCAGATCAGGACTCGAGGGACTCCCTGGACCTGCTCGAGCATCTACCCCAATATCAAAATCTGTCTGTCTACTGTTTACTATAATATGCCTTTCACTTACTCTTCTGACATTAACAGGGGGCTATCCCCGACCACCTTTCTCTGGAGAAAATCAACTTAGGGCTCTAGTTGATAAGTCTCCTGGGCATGAAAGGAATGTTTCAATTCAAACCCCTCTATTAGCATTCTAACTTGCATGGCAGGTTTATCCATAGTCTTACAACTAATGCACACGATTGTTCACAACTTCCCAACCATGAAAGGCAGGGGAACTTAAACATTCTAAAGTCCTAATAGGCATAGAGCCCTTCGAGTAGTAAAAATTACTAGAATAATGCTGGTGAAGGATTTCATTGTTGAGCCAATGCTTGCCACCAAGTTTCCATATCCCTTACCCATTGTGTGCCTGGGAATATATTAGTTAATATAGTTGGTATGTAGGGAAAATAGTAGTATCCTTGGTGTTAGCAACATTAAACCTTTGAGTTAATAAATTCTTTCTTTGTTATAACCTACTGCACCTTTGCCCCATAGGAATGTAACTTTATTTAGTACTTTCTGAGAGTGGCGCCGGACTTGAGAATAAACACTTTTAGAGAAAATAAGTTTTCTGGTTGACTAACCTTTATCAGAAAAAAGGGTCATAAAATGTTAACAGGCCTCCAGGCCAGAAGATGATGTAAATCACGTAAGACCTTTGTATATGGAAAGGTATGAAGAAAGAAAGCCTGGTTTCGATAAGGGTCAGAACTGCTGACCCTGCATGACTCTGCATCTTCCATTCCCCTCTATGTACAACCCAAGGTATAAAGGCTCTTTTTAAAAATAAAGTTACAGACCTGCTCCACCTAAACTTGGTCTCCCTGTCTCTCTCTCTCTTGCCAACTCCGTCCATCCTGAGGGAACCCCTGGATCTTGCTGGGGCTCGACTCTAGCAAAAAAAAAAAATAGAGGGTTCAGAAAGCTTCTAGCCTGGGCAATCAGAATGTTCCTAGGTGCCACCATGCTGGACCCCAGCTGCCACAAGGATCAGAGCCCGTTTGCTCAAGACCTCAAATCCATGTATCTCATCTGACTATTGATCTATACTCTTTAATATCCTCTGTAATAAGCCCATAATCCAGGGAGTAAATTGCTTTCCCAAGTGCTGTGATCACTCTAGCAAAATCATCCAGCCCAGAGTGGGGATGGGGGTGATGGGAACTTCTGGTTCAAGCAAGTGACTGTTTGAACTTGTGGTCAGCATCTGAAGTGGGGAACAATCTCGTGGGACTGAGTCCCCACCCTGTGAAATCGGACGCGACTTGCAGGTAGACAGTGTCAGCGCTGAGCTGTATTGCAGGACACCTGGCTGGTGTCTGAGAAATGCTTGGTCACAAAGGTAAGCCCTTGGTCAATGCAGGCTAGAATCCAGGACCTGAACCCTCGGCTACTGAGACAGGCTGGGACCTGGGACCCTTGGCAGCAGTGCTTGCATCTGGACACAAGTTTCCTTGAGCAACAGAATACAAAGATATTGTATTGTATTCAACCAGGGGCTTATTTTGTGATTGGCTACAATTGCGGGGACTAGAAGTAGCTATGTGCATGAGCAGTAGTGGCAAATTACCTACAAGATACAAACGGACGACACAAAGAGACAAAAAAGTCCAATTGCTGCTTCTGAAGAGCCAGGAGCAAAAGCAGGGTACCTCAGAGTACAGCACCAAGGGGGTGGGCAAACCACCTAAGCCACCCCTTCAGCCATGCCCTCAGACACACCTCTACCCTCACCCCATGCTACCTGGAAGAAAGCAAGAAGTAGCCATGTGTGCTGTAGAGGGGGCTGTGGGTAGTGGGTTCTTGGCTTCCCTAATCAATAGAAATTGACCAGGGGTCAGACTAGAAATTCAGGCAAGGCTTTTACTGGGGCCCCTGCTGCAGCTTCCTATGTGGCAGAGTGGTAAAGGATCTGCCTGCCAATGTAGGAGATGCAGGTTCAATCCTTGAGTTGGGAAGATCCCCTGGAAGAGGAAATGGCAACCCACTCTAGTATCCCTGCCTGGAGAATCCCAAGGACAGAGGAGCCTGGTGGGCTTGCAGTCCATAGGGTCGCAAAGAGTCAGACACGACTGAGCAACTAGGCACGCACACACTGCTGCGGGAGGAGGGAGAGAGGCTTCCTCCTGCTCCCTAGGGCAGAAGCTTGTTCCTTATATGAGGGGAGGGGAGGGGTATGTCAAAGGTTGGGCCAGAGGTGTGGCATAGGTGGTATTGAGTGCAGGGAGCATGCATAGTACCCTGCTTTTGCTCCTAGCTCTTCTAAGGTGGCAGTTGAGTTTTTGGTCTCTTTGTATCTCTTGTCCAGAATTTGCTCTAACTGCACATGCACTTAGTTATTCTTAGTCCCTACAGTTTCTTTGTATTTTGTTGCTGGAGGAGAGGTGTGTCCAGGTGCAAGCACTGCAGCCAAGGGCTCCAGGTCCCAGTCTGTCTCAGCACAGCCATTCCCAGAGGTAACAGGAAAAGCAAAGCTTAAGGGGAGGGGCTCATGGAAATGAGAGATCACTAAAACAGATTGAGTTCAGTTCAGTTCAGTTGCTCAGTCCTGTCTGATTCTTTGTGACCCCATGGACTGCAGCACACCAGGTCTCCCTGTCCATCACCAACTCCTGGAGCTTGTTCAAACTCATCATGCCCATCGAGTGGGTGAAACAGATTAACAATTTACAAATTATCCTAAAGAAAAATGTCCTATTAAGAAAAACTGATGAGCACATGCTATTGAGAAAGATACTGGCTACAGAGAAGAATGGGATCCATCTCACTGAAATGACCGAATGGTCCCCCGCAAACTCATAGGCTGGGATCCTACAATATACAGAAGATATCATTTATTAAACCCATTATGCTACTGGCCCGCAGTCAGTCACAGCTCGAACATCACCACATTTATGAAAGACAGTTACAGTCATTTGCAAGATAATTACCATTTTAATCTCAAACCAGCCCGCAGGAGCAAATTGCTTTATAAGTAACCAGGTTTTCAGAATGTCATAATGGAATGCTGTGCAGAGCTCGCTCGGAAACAACCAGGGGCTTATTTTGTGATTGGCTACAATTGTGGGGAGGTCTGCTCTGCACTGGGCTGGGGAAAGATGGGGGAGCCCCCCACTCCTGCTCTGTGCCTAAGGGTAGACATAGGGAGCCTCTCGCTTACATCTGTCTGATTCATAGCTCTCTGATTAACCCGGAGGGAGGAGGGAGAGAGAGAGACAGACAGACACAGGGAGGGAAGAGGGAAAGAAGAGAAAAGAGAGAGATGCTGTCATGAACACAGAAAGGAGAGAGAGGGGAGGGGAGGGAGGAGAGCAGACAGGACCCCTAGCTCAGAAGCTGGCCTGAACACGGAACAAGGTGTGGGGAAGCACTGAGATCCTGGGACTCCAGCAAGAACACTGATAATAAAATAAGTTGCCAAGTTGATAACTTCATTTCCCAGTGCAGGACCATCTCTGAAAAACAGGACGATCTGACTTCAGCGGATGTAGCCAGGACGTTGCAATGAGGATTCTGAACAAAAAGGGGAAAGGCAGAAGCTGGGGAGGGCTAAGGAGGGTGTTGTGCTGATCAAGGGGCTTGTGGGAGCCCAGTGTGACTCTGAGGAGCGAGGAGCAGAGCAGATCGGGCTGGATGGTTTGGAAGCTACTGGCCATGGGGGCACTTCCAGCAGCGCTTTACCTCGGGAGTCTGAGGCGTGACATTCACTGGCAGGACACCTGTCACTGCAGGCACAGAATAGTGTGCACAGAACTGAATCGCCACCTGGGGTCCTGGTGGAACATAAAGATGAGACAGGGCATCCTGTCACTGCCTGATCTGGAGATGTTGAAATTGCTGGGAGCCAGCCACCCAACCATCCCTTTAATTTCCTCTGAAACATTCCCATAAAACAGGGTTCCAATCTTGGTTACCTTCACCTAAAGGCGTCTGACATTATCTGACTGGGGACACAGATCAGATCCTAGGAAGGGAAGAGGAAGCCACGGCGAGAGATGAGAGGAGGCATCAGGGAGGCAGAACCAAGAGAATAACTTTCTAGAAAGGGCCAGCAGGAGCCTTGTCCAGGGAGCTGGGGATAGAAAAGCAGGCAGTGGGTGTGGCCCCATGGCTGCCAAGGGTGACTCTGACCATCACAATTGCAGAGGAGGGTTGGGCAGAGGTGGGAAGCCAGACCAGTCCATAGAGATTGAGTACAGATGAGAAAGAGGAAACTGGATCCTGTGAACACATTTCCAGAGATCATTGTGTCCCTGGAATTGGGGGGTGGGGGTGGAGAAAAAGGCCAAGAAACAGAAGGGATGTGCTCTGAAAGCATCTTTCATCCCTGAGATGGCAGTGGCTGGACCAGAGAAAGGGGTGCAGTGACTCAGGAGGTAGAGGAGGGGACTGAAGCAAACTCACGGTTGGGGTAGGGGATAGACTAGCTCCAGGGCAGAAGCGGGGGGCTGGATAGCCTTTGCTGGCAAGAAGTTTCCCTGTTTCACTGTGAGGCTCACCAATGCCCCCACCCTCCCCTCTTCTAGAGATGCTGGATCACAGCACAGGTCAGAACCGAATAAAGAAAAGCACAGGTAACTGCATTCCCAGTGCTGCATCCAAACGAGCCTTTGTTCTGGCATCTCCACGGATGTTCCCCTCCAGCCCCTTTCTCCTCCAACCCACTCCTGCTCTGCAGTTTTCCCTTCCTATTCAGGGTACCAGTTCCTCTCCATTCACACGAGCTATATCTCATCCTTACCTTGGGCTCCTCCACCACCACCCACAGCCCCTTGGAGCCCTCCTCCCCGAGCTCCAGATCGTTACATCTCTACTTGGCTTCAGCTCCCAGCACTAACCATATTCGTTATCTGTTATCTGTGACTGATGTACAAATCACCCCAAAGCTTAGCTTAAACAACAGTCACTCGTGACCTCATGCTCTTCCTGAACCTCCAGAAGCCAAGAGGGGCTGAACTGGATGCCTCTGGTTTGGGGCCTCGCAGGAGATCTCAACGAGGCTGCAACATGAAGCCCCAACTGAGGCTGGGGTGGGGGAATCTTGCCTCCAGGAAGGTTTGCTCACAGGGTTGGCTTTGGGGCTTCAGCTGTCCTTCCAGGGCGGGGGGCTCTTGCCCTCCACAATCTCCTCCACATGGCTTTTCCAAAGGATATCCTAGACCCTTCTGAAAGAAAGCAAACCAGCAAGCAGGAGGGAACCCAAGACAGAAGCAGTGGTTCTCACAAGCCAGTCTTAGAAGGTTCTGTGTGTGCGCTGCCACACCAACCTCAGAGCAGTGAGGAGGGGATGCACAAGGGCAGGAGTACCAGAGGCAAGGTCCCAGAGGCCCCACTTCCTGACTCACAGCGTACGTTTTAATGAATTCAGCCTTGGTCCTACTGGTCCATGGCTCTGCAGAAGCAGAAGCATCCTCATCTGATACCTCCCAAGGTAACTTGCATGGGGTCAGAGGTCAAGTGGGGTGCAGCAAACAGATGTTGGGGTACAGAGCTTCAGATTCATGTGGGCAAGCATCGCGGTGGAAGTCCCATGCCCGATGCAGGTGCCAAGGTGACCCCCTAGCTGTGGATGCTGTCATGGGGTTTTACTAACCCCTCCTTCCTTCCCCAAAGAGTGTGCTGTACTCAACATTACACAGATGCAATGGAGGGCAGCCAGCAGAGGTCTCTCTCACACACCCAAGGTCGCTGACTGGATTCTCACTCGAGCATTGTTTCCCAACAGAGAAAGCAGACATGGAGATAGTGCTGGGATAATTTAGTGGTAATTCTGTGGCATGCCCCTTTTGCAAAATCTCGGTAGCCCGCTGTCTTGTATGAAGGGAGACAAAAGTCTGGGGTCACCGGATGCATCCTCTTCTGCTTTCTTCTCTGTGCACACCCTGCCTCCCCATGGCCCACTGCCCCCCCACTCCCACGGTCCCCTACAAGTGAGGTTATTGTTAGCTGTTCAGTTTTAATACAAATATGAAAGCGAATCAATGAAAGTGATCTTAGGAGACAATAGATTTCCCATCAGACAATTATAGAATTTTTCATTCCGATTTCTACAATTCAAAATGAAGCTTGGAGATGATTTTTTTTTTTTTTTTCAGCAGCAAACCTTGAAACTCCAATCTCCCTGTCAGTAATGCAATTCTGAAGGCTGACTTTAGAGGACACACCAGGGTGGACTTCTTGACATTAATATAGCAATATGTCAAATAAAAGCTCTGTCTAAATGAGTCCCGGCTCCTTTAATATACTGTGATCCCCTCTGAGAGTCAGGAGGGACTGAGAGGGGGAGGGGCACTACTTCTGCTGGGGAGGCCGCATGATTGACAGTCACACATGATGCTTCCCAGGAGTTCATTAACAAAGAACAGGAGGAGAGGCAAGTATTTTTGAAAACAGAACAAGAGGTAGCTGTCTGGGAGACACTGATGGAGGCTGCTGATGGGCATTCACCTACATCCTTGAATATTGATGCAGGTTGTGAACTGCGGACCCCTCAGCCTTGACCATGACCAGGAAGTCCCCAAACCAGGCCACCAGCCCATAGACCCACTGGGCCCAGCATTGCTTCTCCCAACTTGCCTAGGTCATGCCAACCTCCTGTTGGAGGGGGCAGTTCCGGTATTTCCCACATGTCCATCTTGCCACTGTAAGTTGTCCAGATCCACCAATCACCTAGGATCCTGGTCCACTGAGGGAGAACCACAGATGCTGCCAGCCACCCCACTCCCACTGATGCCTGAGTTTCCAAAATTTGCATCCTTTATTGTTTTACTCCACCCACTTCCCTCCTTCTGAACTTTGGGCACAGGTAGCTGGTGGCTCAGATGGTAAAGCGTCTGCCTACAATGCAGGAGACCCAGGTTTGATCCCTGGGTTGGGAAAATCCCCTGGAGAAGGAAATGGCAACCCACTCCAATACTTTTGCCTGGAAAATCCCATGGATGGAGGAGCCTGGTAGGCTACAGTCCATGGGGTCGCAAAGAGTCGGACATGACTGAGTGACTTCACTTTCACTTTCACTTCCCCATCTCAACTAATGCCACAGGGTCCATGATCCCTGGGTGGTGGGGGGAGCGTGGGTGGTGGCTTGGGGCCAGGATACAGGAAACCTCTGATTTTGGATCAAATTCTTCACATGTTTGTCTTTCTACCTACAAGTGGAGTCTCAGGTTCCTATCAGATTTCCAAAGGAGCCATGGATCCCAGAAGGTAGAACCAGCCATCCATGGATATCAGCCTAGCTCACTCCCTGGGACCTGCATGCCCTGATCCTGGAGACACGAATCCAGACACTGCCTGCTTGGCCAGTGGACAGATGACCTGGCACAGGACCCAAAGGGCTCAGACTGCACAGATCTGCAGCTTTGTTCTGCACGAGACCCACTCCTCTGAAGTGTTGTGCTCCAGCCAGTCAGTCCACACCAGGATCTGAGCTACATCCTGGCTCCTGCTTGTGGGACAGTCAGGGAGACAAGCAGGGTCACTGCTGGGAAAGCAAGCAACCTGCTTCTTTGGAGGAACCTCTCCTCCATTCCCTTCCCTCCCCAGCAGGGCTCAGTCAGCCATTCCCCTGCTGGTCCAGGCAATGCCCACAGGGGATGGCCAGTATCTGCAGCATCTCAGGACAATAGCCGGGTCTCCACAGGACACTCAGATGGAATGTTCATGCAATAGGAGGCAATGGGTCTTCAGACCTGCTGTGTTCATACAGCAAGGGAACCAGGGCTAATCTGCCCATCAAAGGCTCGCTTCCAATGCATTCTCTCACACCAAAGAGCAGAAAACAACTGTGAAGGACCCAACAGCCCACCTGCTACATGCAGGGGCCCTGTTTGGACCGATGTCACAGCAAAAGTGTGGGGAAAAGAGCCAGCAGCTGTGACACTCTGGACTGTCCCTCCCCACCCCAGTCAGGAGCAGGGCTGTCAACCACACAGATGAGTGAGCAGATTTCACAGCTGGCAGGGGCTTGCTCTGTGTACTCAGATCATCCTGTTCCCTCCCTGAACCTTCAGGTCAACTCTGTTATCATTGTCTCCCTCTTGAAAAGATGAGGAAACCAAGGCTCAGAAACTTACCCAAGGTCACATGCCATTGATAGATTTAACAGATTAAAATACAAGAAGGCCAGTTAAATTGAAATTTGAGACATATGCTGAATAATATTTGTTTAAAAAGTATATCCCCAAATATGTCATGGGACATAACTACACTAAAACATTCCCCATCATTTATCTGCAATTCCACTTTAGCTGGGTGATCTATTATCTGGTGACCCTACATGGTAACAAGGGACTTGAACATGGGCCTGAATCCAGGTCGTGATACTCTGAGCTCATGTTCTCTCCAGAAGCATCCAAGAAGCTGCAGGGAAGTGGTGAGTCCATGGTAAAAAAAACACTACAGACCCTGATCCTTGGCTCTGACTGCGTGATCCCCTCTCCTCCACTGCCTATGATAAAGGGTTAAGAGGGGAGAGAAAGAGCTGGGTGGAGGGAGGTGGTCATGCACGGGACTCAGGCTGTAGGAACACATCTCAAGATGAGGCCAGAGAACTGACCTCAGAGTCCCCTCTGGGTTCAGGACTAGAGGAATGAATCTGGAGGGGAAGTTGGGCTTTTGTCTGCTTTGTGTTTTATGTTGTTATTTAGTTGTTAAATCATGTCCAATTCTTTGCTACCCCATAGACTGTAGCCCACAGGTTCCTCTGTCCGTGGCATTTCCCAGGCAAGAATACTGGAGTGCCATTTGCTTCTCCAGGGGATCTTCCTGACCCAGGGGTTGAACCTATGTCTCCTGCATTGGCAGGTGGATTCCTTACCATCCAAGAAGCCCTGGGCTTTTGTCTGCGTCACTTAATTTTGTGCCAAGAAAGCATTTGATGTGCACGCATGTGTGTGTGTATATAAATGTGTGTCTGCATACATGTGCAAGGAACACTTCTTAAAGTGCTCTGGGAAGGCCACCTCTCAGGTGACAATGTCCTCTAGGACAGGCGACTTGCCAGAGTGAGGCACCTAAGCTCTGTGTGCCTTGAGCTCCAGTAACACTAGCAGTAACCACACCAGACCTCATTGGCTCCCAGCCCCATAAACTCATTTGTTTAATCATCAGTTCACTGCCATGGAAAGTGTTCCACACTCCTCTGTGTTGAAGAAACAGGGCTCCTTATTAGCTGCAGTAATAAAAAATAACTTCCGCCTCCCCAGCTCTCCGGAAATGAAATGAGCCCAACTGCGTTTTCCTTTCCTGTTAAATTCTCAGTCTCCACTATCTGCAGATCAGCAGAGACACAGTGTGGTTAAAAACGTCCACTTAATCAAGGGACTCTAAGAGTCATTAGAAGGCTTGGAAGTTCCAGTTGTCTACAACCAGGCTAATTTTTAAAAAGAAGTTTTAAAAAATTGACCACTCTTTGGGAACATTCTGACCCTGAAGCGAGGTTGGGGAGCCTTGGACTAGATATTTAGTGTGGCTGTAAGAAAAAGGACTTCTGGAACAATGTGGTTTCTTTTCGCCGCAACTTGGTGGCAGCCACCACTCCCACAGCCCCAGAGAAGGGTCAGTGCAGTCCTGCAATGTTTACTGGGCACTGGCTCAGTTATAAGACATGTCTAGGAGTTAATGGGATAGACAAGGGTCCAAATCTACTGGGCAAAGGGCAATGCCCAGCCTAGTGATTATGCAGTGACCTTCAACTTGAATGAGCAACTTACTTTCTCTTCATCCAAGTTAAAAGCCCACCTCTTCCAGACTGCTGTCCGTGCTGCTGTAACCATCCCCCGACCATCACTCCCTGATCTCTGAGGGCTCCCTCTGATCTCTGAGTCTTCCTCTGCTTTATGAGTGCTCCCACTGGTCTATGAGTGCACCCTCCCTGACATCTGAGTGCTCCCCTATTCTATGTGTGCTTCCCCCACTCTGCACATACCCCTGCTCCCTACGTGCTCCTCCTGCTCTACGAGTACTCTCTCTGCTCTCACAATGCTCCCTTCCCTGATTTGTTGGTGCTCCCTGCTCTATGAGTGCTCCATCCCTGATTTCTGAGTGTTCTCCCTACTCAAAGAGTCCTCCCCCTGCCCTCACAATGCTTCCTCACCCCATCTCTGAATGTTCCCTCTGATCTCTGAGTGTTTCTCCCTACTCTCTGAGTGTTCACCCTGAGTGCTCTGAGGCCTATATTAGACTTCTTACCTCCATAACTTTAAGATAATAAATTTTCATTGTTTTAAGGCATGAGTTCGTATAATGTGTTACAGCAGCCAATAGAAACTCATACAGTGCAGAGCTATGCATCAGACCACCCAGAAGGCCACCTGCAAACAGGGAACCTGTTTCACTTGGATAACACATCACTGTAGTAAGCCCAGGGAAGCTGGAGCAAGGCAGCTTTCATTCTTGCTGAGGATCCCCAAAGCAGTCTTTAGCACATTTGGAGACAGACACACCAAGTTCTATTCCCAGCTCAGCCACTTCCTGGCACTGTGATCTGGGCAGAGATTCTTCACCTCTCTGACAGCTGGGCTCTATAAACTGAGAACCGTGAAAACACAAGCAGAGTTACTGGGAGGTGTCTACATAATGTGTGTGTGTTAGCTCGTGTGTCTACTTGACTGGGCCACGGGGTGCCCAGGCACCTGGTCAAGCATAATTCTGAGTCATTTATGAGTGTCTTTCTGGGTGAGATTAACCTCTGAATCACAGACTGAGTAAAACAAAGTGTCTTTTCTGCCAGGGGTGGGCCTTGTCTAATCAGTCAAAGGCCTGAGTAGCAAAAGCTGGCTTATCCTCCAGTTAAGAGAGAACTCCCCACACCTTGCCCTGGGATGTTGGCTTTCTCCTGCTTTTGGACTCAAACTGAAACCTCAGCTGTCCTGGATCTAGGCCTTTGAACTTGGATTGGAACTACACTATTGGTCCCCCTGGCATCCAACTGGCAGAATGGCAGGTCGTGGGACTTCTCAGCCTCTATAACTGTGTGAGACAACTTCTTATAATAAATCCTCTCTTTCTCTCCACACACACATCTCCTATTGTTTCTGTTTCCTGAACATGCTGACTAATAATACAAGTGATGTTTCTGGCTCCATGCCAGGAGCACAGACTTGCCCAGCGGTGGGGGAGGACATTGGGATCTTGATCCCTCACAAGATTCTGTGCTCCACCTACCACCACCCCAGCATGCATGTCCTGCAGGAAAATCCTGAGGTGCCCAGCCAGGACATTCAGTGTCTGCCCAGCATGAAGTTCAGCATGCTCCCTCCTCCATCACCACAAGAGGTCCAGCCTCCTGGACACATGAGCTGAGAAGAGGTGCTCCCATAGCTGCAGCCTCACTGATGTGCTAAGCGGAGAATGCCGGTTGAGGAGGAAGCTAGGCAGGCAGGCAGACTCCCTCTCTGTTCACCAGTGAGCCTCCTTCTGTCTTTGAATGCCTTCCCTGGTGTCCCTTCAACAGTGCTGACCCTTATGCTGGACAAGGGCACAAAAGTTTTGTCCCCAGTATTCCCCTGGCCTGACTCTACATAAACACCCAGGCTAGACAGAGCATCCTGCCCACTAGCCCCTGCCCAGGTTGCTCTCTCCTCCAGAAACTTGTTTTTCTCCCATCCTCCCAGGACCTTCTTGAATCTCTGCTTTTGGCAGCATTTCAAAGTTGCCAGGCCAGTGACTAAGGGAGTCCTTAAAAGAAAAAGGAAAAAAAAAAAAAGCAAAAGAACAATTGTAGTCACCCTCCATGGCCATGTGGGACTGCAGGGCCATTCCACAGATGTGTATTAACATATTGGGGAAATAGCACCAAGCAAGACCCCCACCTGCCCACCCGAAGTGCTCACCTTGAGCCATATTTTTTTCTGCAACCTTCCATGTGTGTTACAGCTTCCCTAGTGGCACAGATAGTAAAGAATCTGCCTGCAATGCAGGAGACCCAGGTTTGATCCTTGAGTTGAGAAGATCCTCTGGACAAGGAAATGGCAAGCCACTCCATATGCTTGCCTGGAGGATTCCATGGACAGAGGAGCTTGGTAGCCTATAGTCCATGGGGTCTCAAAGAGTCAGACATGAGCTCCTCCTTCCATGTAGGAGGGCAAATTGTGAAGAAACCTTGGTGGGAGAGCACAGTTTAGAGATGAACATGGTGCAGACTGTCCCTTCAAGGGGGCTGCCAGCCTTCCTCATGCTCAGCTGGCAGCTCGCAGGCGTCCTGTGCTTTGGCAATTTTCAAGGCCACCTGCTCCAGAAAGCCTGTTCAACTGCTCTGATGCTCGCCAGAGGCAAGATCCACACCTGCTGGCCGCCTGGGGCTGACTGGCGCGTCCGGACAGGCTTGGCTCGGCTTTTGACACCACAGCGAGACAGCTATTGTGTCTGATTTGGATCCTTGAGTTTTTCTTAATGGATGTCCCCACGGCACATTCATCTCAAGCCAATGAGCTCACCTATAGAAACTCTTGTTTTGCTCTGCCAGCTTCATCCATCCGAACCTCTTATTGATGTTTGGCTGTGATTTCAACCCTGCAGAAAAGTCACAAGGATGGTACAAGGAACTCCCATGGACCCTTTACCCAGAGTCACCAACTGCTCACATTGTGCCCCATTTCCTTTGTCATTGCCTCTCCTTTTTCCTAAGGGAAAAGCATTATGAAGCCACAGTCCAATTATCAAAATCAGGAGATTTAATCTTGATGCAAAACAGTCATCTAATCCACTGTCCGTTTCATCATAGGCCACCTGTGTCCTTCCGTAGCTTCCTGCTCCCCAGGACCCACCCCCACACATTGTTTCCCTGTCTCTTTTTCAATCTGAAACAGTTCCTTATAGTTCTTCCTTTTCCTTGACCTTGACCTTTCTGGGGAGGAAAGGACAGTTACTTTTAGAATGTGCCTCTGTCCCTGTTTATTTGTGCTTTCTTAGGATCAGATCCAGGCTGTGTGTTTTCTAGGTTGGCACGGGGTGATGCTGTCACCATCAGCCACAGGGTGTCCCATCTTGGGACAGATCCTTGATCCCCTGGTTAAGGTTATGTCCTCCAGGTCTCTCCCCTGTAAAATTATCCTTTTTCCTTTTATAGTTAATAAATAATTATTTCTTTGATTCTATAAATACTCCATCCATTGTCAAACTTTCACCCACTGATTTCAACACCCACGGATGACTTTCTAAATCCTTTCTTCTTTATTAAGTAGAATTCTAATGTAAGGAGAACTTGCCCTTCTCCCCAGTTTACTTTCTCATTTAGTTATTTGTATCAGTATGGACTCATTTGTTGTTGTTCGGTTGCTAAGTTGTGTCCAACTCTTTGCCACCCCATGGACTGCAGCACACCAGGCTTTACCATTCTTCACTATCTCCCAGAACTTGTTCAGACTCAGGTCCTTTGAGTTGGTGATGCCATCCAACCATCTCATTCTCTGTCGTCTCCTTCCCCTCCTGCCCTAAATCTTTCCCATCATCAGGGTCTTTTCCAATGAATCGGCTCTTCACATCATGTAGCCAAAGTACTGGGGCTTCAGCATCAGTACTTCCAATGAATATTCAGGATTGATTTCCTTTAGTATTGACTGATTTGATCTGCTTGCTGTCCAGGGGACTCTCAAGAGTTTTCCAGCACTGCAACTCAAAATCATCGATTTTGGGAGATTCAGCCTTCTTTATGGTCCAACTCTCACATCTAAACATGACCACTGGAAAAGCCATAACTTTGATTATACAGACCTTTATATGTCATAATTTGTGTATCCATTCTCCATGACCATTTGGGCTATTTCCAGTTTTTATCTATTATAAGTAAAGCAGACATGGACATTCTTATATATGTCTTTCTGGGGATACATGGCATCATTTCTCTTGGGTAAAACCTAGCTGTGTAATTGCTGAGTCATAAATATAAAACTAACTCTGTAAGAAAATGCCAAACTCTTTCCCAAGTGTTGACACGACTTTTCCTCCCTGCCAACATGATGCATGAGCACTCTGGTTGCACCAAGTCCTCACCAACACTTGGTATCACCAGCCTTTTTTATTTTCGTTGTTCTAGCAGGTATATTGTGGGATCTCTTTTTTTTAATTGCTGGACATTTAGCCTTTCAAAACTTTTTAATATTGCAAAGATGAACATCCTGGTACCTATATTTTGCCTTTAAATTTTACTATTTCCCTGGGGTAAACTCCCAGGAGTAGAATTAATTAGTCAAAGGATATAAACTTTCAGAATTTAAATTGTCAACTTATGCTCCCATGAAGAATGCATCAGGATTGCTGGCCACTCTTTTATCGGCATTCCATACGACCGTTAAGAAGTGCGGCCAATTTTTTCACTGCTGTGTTGAAATATCTTGTGCCCTTAAGAAAGTGTTCCAATCAAAGTGTCTGCTGATGAATTGTCACTGAGTCGCCACAACCAGGCCAAGAAATGGAGCAGAGCGACCTCCAGACATCCACACAAACCTCCCTGACCCTCTCCCACTAGAGGTGAGGGTGAGACTATGGCTGGGCCAGCTTTAAGTCTCCTGAGCCCCACATGACCCTGACTCTCACTTGTGTCCTGCTGCCACTTGGGGAGGTGTGCATGGACCATTATCCACAGTGGACATATGGGAACTTGTGTTTTCTGTGCAGACAGCTCCCAGGAAAGAGCCCACGAATCCAGACGTGTGCTTCCTACGACATGCAATGCTGCCATCCTGCTGTGCCTTCAAGCCCCCATCATCTGGACAGGTCTGTGGTTCCCCTCACGAGTGGGCATGAAGGGGTACATGGAGGCAAACCAGAGGGACGGTCTGGGGTTTCCTGCCCCATCCCTGCTGCATTGGCAAGCAAGGGGATTAAAGATAAAGCACATATTCTGATTTACAAAATTGTGTTAATTTCTGCTGTACAGAAACATGACTCAGTTATACATATATATATGTATATATATATATATATATATATATATATTCTTTTTCATATTCTTTCCATTACGTTTTATCACAGGATATTGAATACAGTTTCCTATGCTATAAAGTGAGTGAGTGAAGTCACTTAGTCGTATCTGATTCTGCGACCCCATGGACCGTAGCCAGCCAGGCTCCTTCTCTGTTCATGGGATTTTCCAGGCAAGAATATTGGAGTGGGTTTCCCTTTTCTTCTCCCGATCTAGGGATCGAACTCAGGTCTCCCACATTGTGGGCAGACTCTACCCTCTGAGCCACCAGGGAATCCCCCTATACTATAAAGGAGAACTAAAATTCAAAAAGATAAATGTACCCCTATGTTCATACCAGCACTATTCGCAGCAGCCAAGACATGGAAGCAACCTAAATGTCCATCAACAGATGACTGGGTAAAAAATATGTGGTCCATATATACAACAGAATATTACTCAGTTCAGTTCAGTTGCTCAGTCGTGTTCGACTCTTTCTGACCCCATGAATCGCAGCACGCCAGGCCTCCCTGTCCATCACCATCTCCCAGAGTTCACTCAGACTCATGTTCATCGAGTCTGTGATGCCATCCAGCCATCTCATCCTCTGTTGTCCCCTTCTCCTCCTGCGCCCAATCTCTCCCAGCATCAGAGTCTTTTCCAATGAGTCAACTCTTTGCATGAGGTGGCCAAAGTACTGGAGCTTCAGCTTTAGCATCATTCCTTCCAAAGAAATCTCAGGGTTGATCTCCTTCAGAATGGACTGGTTGGATCTCCTTGCAGTCCAAGGGACCCTCAAGAGTCTTCTCCAACACTACAGTTCAAATGCATCAATTTTTCGGCACCCAGCCTTTTTCACAGTCCAACTCTCACATCCATACATGACCACAGGAAAAACCATAGCCTTGACTAGACGGACCTTAGTCAGCAAAGTAATGTCTTTGCTTTTGAATATACTATCTAGGTTGGTCATAACT
>SJYQ01031232.1:47616-164756 GCA_006410935.1 Redunca redunca
TACTCCTTTTCCTATTTGGAACCAGTCTGTTGTTCTATGTCCAGTTCTAACTGTTGCTTCCTAACCTGCATACAGATTTCTCAAGAGGCAGGTTGGGTGGTCTGGTATTCCCATCTCTTTCAGAATTTTCCACAGTTTATTGTGATCCACACAGTCAAAGGCTTTGGCATAGTCAATAAAGCAGAAATAGATGTTTTTCTGGAACTCTCTTGCTTTTTCCATGATCCAGCGGATGTTGGCAATTTGATCTCTGGTTCCTCTGCCTTTTCTAAAACCAGCTTGAACATCAGGGAGTTCACGGTTCACGTATTGCTGAAGTCTGGCTTGGAGAATTTTGAGCATTACTTTACTAACATGCTGAAAAAAAGAAAAGAATGAAATTATGCCATTTGCAGTAACATGGATGGACCTAGAGATGATCATACTAAGTGAGGTAAATAAGAAAGAGAAAGACATATATCATATGATATCATTTATATCTTTCTAAGTGTCTCAGTGATAAAGAATCTGCCTGCCAAGCAGAAGACTCAGGTTCAATCCCTGAATCTTAAAGATCCCCTGGAGAAGGAAATGGCAACCCATTCCAGTATTCTTGCCTGGGAAATCCCATGGACAGAAGGAGCCTGGAGGGCTACGGTCCATGGGGTCACAAAGAGTCAGACACAAATGAGCGACTAAACAACAATGAAAACAGATCATTTATATGTGAAATCTAAAATATGATACAAATGAAGGTCAGCAGGGAGGACTCGCTGCTGTCCTACCCACATCCCAGGCCTCCCAGCTCTGACACCACACCTTGAGACAAGCTGGAAACTGTCAGCCCAGGACAATCTCTATGGACAGAAAGCTCCTTGCAGACACCCAGGGCTTGGTGGGGAGTTGGATAAAGTCTGGGTCCAGTTTTTGCCACCCCCATGGGCTGCAGTGGGAAAGGGGTCTAGATGTCCTAGCATCTCTTATAAATGGGGAGGTAGAGGCCCAGAGAAGGGGACAGTACATTGAGATTCTTGCTCATCACTTTCTTCCTCCTTAAAGGAGAAGGTTTGAATCCAAAGATCTCAGCTGGGAGGGGAGGGGAGAAGCCAGGCGGGCTCATTCTTTCCTTCTATCCCCCAATAAACATCAGCTGGCTGAGGGTCTCTGCAAATCCCAGGCCATTCTGAATGGGAAATGATTAGTTACATAATGCAATATTAAGGCTATAAATCTTACCACTAGCAGAACCCATAAACCCCGGTTTTTATTATCCACTTACTGCACAGACCCTGACTGTTCCTTCATTGCAGCACAATTATCCTACAATTACTGTTACATTGTTAAGTAAATAGTCTGCCGGAAGCAGCAATTCTGGGGCTCATAAATATATAAGCAAATACAAAGCGAGGCCCGGGAGCCAAGGGGATGAGACAGGACGAGAGCACAGGTGCCCAGAGCCCCCAGGGTAGGAACGTGATACCCCAAGGGTGCGCCTGCCCACCTGCACAGGGTGGCTGGCACCAGAGTCCTCCTGGCAGGAGGGCCTCTCCTTAGAGTGGCCGCCAGGCTGTCATTCTGTTGGTAATATCAGTCTCCCTTCACGAGCCAAGGAGCATATGGGTAGAGCACCGGGGACTGAGGAACGCGTCTGGATTTTCTTTTCTATATAAGCATGCTCATTGCATCTTTATATTGAATGACTCCAAACTGGGAACAGCCTAGGAGTCCATCAGTGGGAAGATGGATAAACAAACTATAGCACATTCATGCGATGGGATAAACAGCACCACGGAGGAATGAACTGTGGGTCCAGGCAACAGCAGAGAAGAAACCCAGAGCATGGTGGTGGAGGACAGAAGCCACAACAAGAGTGTGGCTGCAGTGTCCTGAAGTTCTAGACTAGATGAATGGAATCCATGATTTAAAACATTCTGACAACTGGCTATCTAGGGAATTGACTGGGAGGGGCTGGAAGGAACCTTCTGGGGTTATGGTGATATGCTATTGGTTGCACAAGAACATGCATGTGCCAAAACTCACTAATGGCAAGGGATAATTAAGGAGTTTGGACATGTACACACTTTTATATTTAAAATGGATAACCAACAAGGACCTACAGGGAACTGTGCTCACTGTCATGTGGCTGCCTGGATGGGAGGGGAGTTTAGGAGAGAATAGCTCAGATGGTAAAGAATCTGCCTGCAGTGTGGGAGACCCGGGTTCGACCCCATCCCTGGGGGAGGAGAATCCCCTGGAGAAGGGAATGGCAACCCACATCAGTATTCTTGCCTGGAGAATCGCATGGACAGAGGAAGCTGGTGGGCTACAGCCTATGGGGTTGCAGAAAGATGGATGTGAATGAGCGACCAACACACGTTTGCATGGCTGAGTCCCTTCTCTGTTCACCAGAAACTATCACGACATTGTTAACCAGCTATGTTCCAACAAAAACATAAAGAGCTTTTTTAAAAAACTCATCCAAGCTTTTCATGGTTAAGTCTAAGATCTCTCTTGGTAAATGTCACATTGCACTTGAAAATATGTGGGTTATTTTCAAATATCTTTTGATATTGATTTCTAACATAATTCCACAGTGATAAGAGAACAGACTCTGATTTTAACACCTGTAGACCTTAAAATTTTTGCACCTTGTTTCACATCCCTGGATATGTTCCAGCGTCTCCTAGCTTATAGTCTATGGGAGCTTGAATAGAATTTGTATCCTACTGTTGTGTGATAATTGCATAGATCTTAATCATGCTGAATCGGTTCATAGTGCTTTTCAGGTCTCCCATATCCTTCTACTTTTCTGTGTATTCATTCTATTAATTTTTGAGAGTTTGATATTGAAACTTCAACTAAAAATCTTTATTATCTACTTAAATTACTGTATATCTACTACATTATATCTACTATAATTGTAATATATAATAGAACTACATATTGCTTGTAACTTTATATATATATGGAACTCTATACATATATATATATAACACTTCATTCTGTATTTTCCAAGTCTCCTGTAAATGTGTTATCATACTTTCATAATTTAAAAAATAAAAAAGAAAGAGAAAAGATCTCATCCAAGACATCTCCCAGATTTGAATTTCAAAGGCGAAACCACTAGAGTGATGGGTAAAGCAGTGGCCTCCTCTGCAGGAAGCACCCCATGTGGCCAGTGCCCGTTGGTCAAAGGGCTAAAAGCCTGCACCGTCTCATCACCCACCCCAGGGCCCAAGTCAGAGGAGGCTAGCTCTTCTCAAAAGGGTGACTCCTCTAGCCGCTCCTATGCCTGCTGTGGGGTGGGACAGGACTGGCAGGTGGAAAGAATCTTCCAGAGCCCTGTGTCCATACTCCTGCTGACCCTGGCCTCTGGGGACAGTGCATGACGTTCATTTGATGCCAGAAGGGAAGGGAGCCTCTCGGTTGGTTCTACAGCACTGAAGCTTTTTGAAGCTTTGCCACACCCACTTCCTGTTTTATTTTTCCCCGGGTGACCCTGTGCAGCCATCAGGACAAGTGTCCCCATTCTTGTTGAAAGGACAGTACCCTGCACCTCAGAAAGGCCAAGTGGACCACATCCCAGGGTCCAATACTGAATTAGTGGCGTTTCCGTAACAAAACCTCAGAGTCCCCAGAGGCCGGTTACCTTCGTGCCTTTTTTCCTACAAAATAGATAAAACAGATCAACTAAAGCAAGCCAGTTGTGTCTTAAGGCAAAATGTGGGAGGCAGAATAGCAGTCCCCTAAAGATGGTGATGTCACAATCCCCAGGACTCATGACTAGGTCTGTTTTCAGGGCAAAGGGGAATGAGGGAGGCAAGTGGCATTAAGGCTGCTCAACAGTTGGCCTGGAGCTGAGGACGGTGTCCTGCCTCGTCTGGGTGGACTCAATGTCATCGCTAGGATTCTCAATGAGAAAGGAAGACGCAGAAGCATCAGAACCAGAGGGAAGGCAGAGTGACAAAGGCTCCACCATCCACCCCTGGCTTCAGAGAAGGAGGAAGGATCAAGGAATGGGGAGCCTCTAGAAGCTGAAAATGCAGGTAAACCGACTGTTCCTGGAGCCTCCAGAATGAAGGCAGCCTGGCCAACACCATGATTGTGGACCAGTGAGACCCACTTTGGGCTTAACCACAAATACTGCATGTTGCTTTAAAGGTCTAAGGCTGGGCTATTTGTTACAGCAGCCTTAGAGAATTTCAATATTTGCTCTGAAACCTCAGCGAGAACCCAGGACCTCTCTGCTCCCTCAGCTTCTCCCCCCATGGCATGTTCTGGTTCAGAGATTCTGACACTTCAAACCAGAACCCAGAATCCCCCACCAACCCCCTTCCCCGGACCCTGCTTCCCCACAGGGCTCAGGGAGTGCAGGACACCTTCGGCCTCTCCCTGGGAAGTTTGC
The DNA here is from genome assembly GCA_006410935.1 of Redunca redunca. Classification (NCBI taxonomy): domain Eukaryota; kingdom Metazoa; phylum Chordata; class Mammalia; order Artiodactyla; family Bovidae; genus Redunca; species Redunca redunca. Next base: position 52,001 of record SJYQ01031232.1, read on the forward strand.
TCCTTGGAGCATCTGCTCCTGAAGGGCTATCTTCTCTCTGACGCCATGCTCTGAGAGCTGGGAACTGGGCCCAGTCACTCCTGTTTACAATTAATGAGGTGGTTACCAAGCACAGATTTTAGGAAGTGCAATATCACTTCTTAACAATAACACTTTCCAACAAGCTGCTTTACAAGGCATCTGTTAGTCCCCACTCTTTAAACAGAACACATGCTTTTTAAAAATTCTATTGCATTAAGTTATTGAGCGACCATTCCCTGGAACATCATAAAACAAACATTAATTAGGGCTTCAGTTGGTGCCATCTCGACTGCACCGCCAGGCCATTCCACCCTGGGGATGCTCACTTTAAGAACGGCAGGTAAGAGTCAGAGTCAATATCTCAGCCTTTGGTGAAGAAGGAATGAGATTGCAGGTACAGAGGGGTGGTGGGGAACAGCCAAGACGTAAGCCAAGCCTGCCAGTGGCCAAGAGTGCGACCTGCACATGGCTGGGTGACACTCACAGTCAGCTGTATCCTAGGCAACCCCGCCCAGGGCACCCAGACCTCTGCCGAGTTCCAAGAGCCCTACCCATTATCCTGAGTGTCATAGGGCGATGCCTGGTCCCCTGGGCAGGAGGCATTGCAGGAGGCATAGGCGTGGGAGTCAGATGGCTGGGGACATCTCTGACCCCATTTCCTCAATGGTGAGAGCGATCAGGATAAGCCTGGTGTGCTGGAACTTTCCTATTTTAGCCCCAGAGTGCCCCTGCTTCCTAGGAATTCCACACTGCGGAGGCCAGTCACCCTTGCTTTCCATGTTTACTCTGTCAGTGCCATGGACACCAAATGCTTAATGAGGTGAGAAAGTGCTTTCTCTGCCATTTGGAGACCTGCATGCCTCTTAAACTCACCTTCCTCCACCGTCACCTCCTACTGGGTGCCAGTCGGTCCCCCCAGACCCTTGAATTCATCGAGGTCTCTCACCCCAGGTGCCCTCATCTGCTCGTCCTCTCATCAAAGTCTATTGGGGTCTCCAAGGCCCCCTTCCTTCCCCAGCCCTTCCCTCCTGCTCTCTGCCCAGTCTCCACACCTGCCCCTTGGCCACTTCTCCCAGCAGGTCTCAGGCACAGGTGGTGGCTATGCCTGTAGTATCTGGGGGTCCCTGTTCCAACAGAGCTGCTTAGTAAGGTGGCTGAGGAACTGAGACAAATACGATGGGGATTGCCTTCAGCCCAGGCTGCGGTGGGCATTTCTCAGCAGGGTGATGTGGGGTCATGTTTGAAGCACTGACCTTGCATGCAGGTGGGTCTCCTGAAATGCTTATGATGACATTTGGTTGGGGTTGGGGAGAAGATGATGCCTGGTCCTACGTGGCCCCAGAGGTCAGACAGCTGACCTGGGGCAAGGCTTCTGGTTTCCAGAAAATGTGGAACTAGATTCAGCAGCTCCAGTGATCATGCCTTCAGGGGCTGCTGGAGTCCAAGGTCAGAGCCCATCTGGAAGTCTTCAGTGAGCTCTTGGCGCTTAAACCCTCAGCTTTGGACAACCCTACTGTAAGCTTCTGCCACGCTTTCTTCATCCTAAATAACATGTGCTATTCTTAGTCACTCAGTTGTGTCCAACTCTTTGTGACCACGTGGACTGTTGCCCTCCAGGCTCCTCTGTCCATGGGATTCTCCAGGTAAGAATACTGGAGTGGGTTGCCATACCCTCCTCCAGGGGAGCTTCCCAACCCAAGGATCAAACCCAGGTCTCCCACATTGCAAGCAGATTCTTTACCATCTGAGCCACCAGGGAAACCCAGGAATACTGCAGTGGGTAGTCTATCCCTTCTCCAGGGGATCTTCCCAACCTAGGAATTGAACTAGGGTCTCCGGCATTGCAGGCAGATTCTTTACCAGTTGAGCTACCAGGGAAGCACATCCTGAATAGCATAGTCCTATAGAACCTGAGTTCTTTAAAGTTTCTGTTTACATTCTGGGATGCTCAGCTTTTCCATCTTTGCAGATCAGATCAGGGGCGGGGGCTGGGGGTGCTTACCGTGTCAGAGGGGGGCCTGCACTTCATCCTCCCTCTCTGTCTCTCAGGAACCAATCCAAGTCTCGGGGACTGAACTTGCCCTAATTTGCCTGAGACTCAGGAGTTCCCTGGGGCGCAAACTTTAAGTTCTAAGGCCTGGATGATCCCCTCAAAAAGAGGACAACTGCTCCCTCTCTGAGCTTCTTGAGAGAAACAGGCCTAGAGACCAACTTCAAACAGAAAACACATCCATGGGACATGGATCCTTTATCAAATATGAGACAAGTAATCTGAGAGCTGGTTTCCTCAATATTTCTGGAAAAAGAATCATTCTAACAATATTTATAGGAATATTCATTGGAAGGACTGATGCTGAAGTTGAAGCTCTGATACTTTGGTCACCTGAAGTGAAGAACCTGGAAAAGACCCTGATGCTGGGAAAGACCCAGGGTCTGGGGAAAGACCCTAATGCTGGGAAAGGTTGAAGGCAGGAGGAGAAGGGGATGACAGAGGATGAGATGGTTGGATGGCATCACCAACTCAATGGACATGAGTTTGAGTAAGCTCCGGGAGTTGGTGATGGGTAGGGAAGCATGGCATGCTGGAGTCCATGGGGTCGCAAAGAGTCGGACATGACTGAGTGACTGAACTGAACTGAACAATATTTATTTACATCACATGCCAACTTAAAGGTCTAATAAAAGGCCAGGCCAGAGTGGCTGAACCCCACCTAAGGGCATCTGGGGTGAGCCTGGAGGGGAGGGCAGTCGCAGAACAGGAGAGAAGTTATTCAGTCCCCCCACCTTCTCCAGGAAGCAGCTTAAATCCTATGAAGGAATCTCAGTCTAGGTCAGCTCTTAAGCTTCAGTTAAAGCAAAACAAATCTAAAATAATCTCTTGCTAAATTAAATATTCCATCCTTTAATTCCACATCAACACTGTTCATTTCTCTCAAGTTTACAAAATAATAATAATAACACAATCCTTTTAACCATGCCATCCCCCAGTAGCAGGATTTGCAAGTAGCCCACTGTAATGTCACCACCTTCTTCTCATCATATCTCCCTCATCGTCTGAGCTATTTTCATTGCATTATGTATATTTTACAAAGAGAGACACTGTCACCCAGAAGGGTAATTGTCCTTGCACGTAATCCTGTCTGGATGGTGCAGAGCAGCCTTCACTTCATTAAGTGCAAAGCCTCCACCTGAGAAAATCAATCGCAGCCTAAATCATAAAGACGAAAATCAATGGCCACTACACACCCCAGGCCTCTTCCACACAAGCCCATTAGAGAGACACCGGGGACTGACTCCAGATGGGCTGGCCCTGCCCCCGTGACAGCCAAGAGTGTACAGGCTCCAGGCAGAGGGATGGATGGGAGCTTTTAAAATCTAATCAGCAAAAGTCGCATAAAGAGAAGGGGATCCATTTGGTACCCTGCAGGCAGAATGTGAAAAGCACAAAACGACATCCACTTGTTCAAAAGATCACTGAGGAACCATTGTGAGCCAAACCCTAGGAGAGGCCTCCGCATTCAAGATAAACACCCAGTGTCCATTCTCCAGGGGCTTTCCATGTGGTGAGGAGCACAGGTATATGGGCACTCATCTTGGCCTGAGTGCAGCAGGAAAACACAGAGAGCCTTGTATATGGGGGTGGAAGAATGGGGTCATTTGAGTTGGGTCTTGAAGGATGAATAGGAGGTTGCCAGGAATATTTTTCTTCATAATAGTGTTGGGAGGGATTGAAGAATGCCATCTTCTGACAAGTTTCAGTTCAGTTCAGTTCATTCACTCAGTCGTGTCCGACTCTGCGACCCCATGAATTGCAGCACGCCAGGCCTCCCAGTTCATCACCAACTCCCAGAGTTCACTCAGACTCACGTCCATCGAGTCAGTGATGCCATCCAGCCATCTCATCCTCTGTTGTCCCCTTCTCCTCCTGCCCCAATCTCTCCCAGCATCAGAGTCTTTTCCAATGAGTCAACTCTTTGCATGAGGTGGCCAAACTACTGGAGTTTCAGCTTTAGCATCATTCCTTCCAAAGAAATTCCAGGGCTGATCTCCTTCAGAATGGACTGGTTGGATCTCCTTGCAGTCCAAGGGACTCTCAAGAGTCTTCTCCAACAACACAGTTCAAAAGCATCAATTCTTCGGTGCTCAGCTTTCTTCACAGTCCAACTCTCACGTCTATATGTGACCACTGGAAAAACCATAGCCTTGACTAGATGCACCTTAGTCAGCAAAGTAATGTCTCTGCTTTTCAATATGCTATCTAGGTTGGATTCCCCTAAATCAACACTTCAACCAAAATTCAGTCACTATTTCTTAACAGACTTTGAGGTCCTGGTGTGGCCCTGTATAGGAGAAGTGAATGGGTCAAACCAGAAAGAAACAGGAAGATCCCTTAACATATCCCTCCTTTAAATTTTGAAACTGAGCTGTTATCTGCTTCCTCTCTTCTGGGGGCTGTTTGGTGAACCCCGAAAGCATCATGTATTCTGGTTGTGTCCATTTCTTCTTCTCTTTCTTATTAACTCTCCTAGACTTAATTCCTTTACCATTCTTCATTTGGGGAGCATCTCTGAAATGTCAGAAGCTGAGCCTGGTGTAAGGATACAGATGCTCTTGAGAGGCCTGCAGGAGGCCAGATCTGGGCAAGGGTAATATCAGACTACTGGTGGACACAGAGGAAGGATGCATGATCCACTCTGGGGGAATCAGGGTGGGCTTCTGCATGGAAGTAACTTCCAAAGTGACTCCTGAATCTGGAATTGCCTGGGTAAGGATGGGCAGTGGTCAGAGCACTCAAGGTAAATTGTTGCTACATGAAGAAGAGGTATCACATCCTTAGTCGCTTGCTTAGCACATTGTCTTTCCCATCCCCATGGCAACCCTCAGAGATGAGCAGTAACATCTTAAAGATAAAGAAATCTGTTACAAAAGTCAAGGAATTTTCCTGACCTACTCTGCAAGGGAGGGACAGAGTCAGAACAAAGGCTGAGCCTCTGAATGCGCTTGGCCAGGGGACTTTGTCCTCAGAAACAGTTTCCAAGCTGCCAGTCCGCAACATCAAATAGCTACCTGCACATACATCGTGCCAACATTAATTGAGCATCTACTATGTGTGGCCCCAGGGTCACACAGAGGAAGAAGTACTCGGCCCTCAACCAGCATGATGTTTCCAACACCAGCCTCCCTAGGATCTTGCTACTCAAAGTGAGGTCCTTAAACTAGGGCAGCATCAGCCTGGAGCTTGTCAAAAAATGTAGATTCTCAAGCTCACTTCAGACCCACAGAATCAGAATCTGCATTTTGACAAGATCCCGGGTGACTCCCAGGTACAGTAAAGTTGGGAAAGCTCTGCTCTAGGGAGGGAAGAGGGTGTGGAGATGACCATCCATGAAGGTCTCCAGTGCTCCCTGTTCTGCAAACCACTCTGTGCACTGAACCTCATTAAATAACACAGAGCAAAACCTGGCCCTCCCAACATCCTATCCAGACAGGGTTAAGGAGTTAATTAGATAGGAGGAGAGAGGGCTGAAGTTGCCGGTGAGGTGGGCCATGGGCAGAACTCAACAGGCTGTACATGCCACGCCTACTTCTGCAGGGCTGCCAGCACCGGGACCGTGGTCATCCTGCCACCTGGGCAAAGGTGTGGCCAGAGTCCCCTGCTGCAGAGGTAGGTCCAGCCTCACTCCCGAAGTCAGTAGCTCCCAGGGGCTGGAGGGAGATTTAAATGCCGGTCTACCGGTTTCTGAACCTGCGCCCTTCACAGCAGCTGTGACACTAATGAGTGTGTTTGATTCTGTGAGCACCTGCTCTCTTTCTAGCCCTGCACACATGACCATCATCTCTGTAAAGGCAGGAAAGTGTTTGGCTGATGGTGTGTCCCCACCACCCACAACAGGCACTCATCAAATATCAGTCGAATAAGTAAATAGACAAAAATAACAGAGGTGACTTCATCACCTGAGCAAAGCACAAAGCCCATTCACGGGCAGACCAGGGGCCACCGCGGGCACCCCAGGAGCAGGTGGGGGAGGGTGACCAGCAGGGTTACTCAGGGCCACCCAGTTGAACTTGGTTTCTCTGTCCTGCTCTTCTTGCCAATTGGGAAAACAAAACGCACTGTTCACTTGGCAGCAAAAGTACTTATGGTGTGAATTGACTCATGCCATCAAGAGGCATAAATAGGTTAGGATGAATAATGACAGTCAATATCTGGACATAAAGCTCAGAGCACATTGTCCAGCCGGAGTGACCTTGTAGTAAGGGTCTCCCTGCCTCTCTTCCCCAATCCCCAAGGAGCTCTGCTCCCCAAGGCTTCAGGGGGATGGGATTTGAATCCATAGAGAAGGGTAGAACTGAGTGTCAAGCACAGGTCCTCACTGGGTTTGCTCAGCTCTGTGGCCTTGAACCAGTAACCACACACTCCTGAGCCTCTCTGTGTCCCTCGTTTAAACATTAGACCCATCCTCCCAGGATGGTGGGGAGAGGAGGTGATTCTCCCCATGGCTCATTTTTCTCCATGTGGAGGCACCCGATTAAAGTGTCCTTCCTGAATGCTCTTCACCTCCCACACATCCCCTCCTCTCAAGGCAAGGGGGAGGGACTTAGCTGATGGGAACTGATTTAACTGATGGGGTCTGGCTTACCTGATGGGGAAATGACAGCTAGTGGGGGAGTCTGTTTTCTTATTGCTGCAGAAACAAATGACTACAAATAGTATGGCTTAAAACAGCAAAGATTATTATCTTACAATTCTGGAGTTGAGAAGTCAAAAAATGGATTTGATGGCTGGAGGCTCTAAGGAGAGAATTTCTCTGTTTTTTCTGGCTTCTGAAAGCTGCACACATTCCTTGGCCCATGGCCTCATCACTCTCAGTTTCCATCATCACATCACTGTCCCTAACTCTGACCCTCCCTCCTCTCTCTTTGGAGAAGGAAATGGCAACACACTCCAGTACTCTTGCCTGGAGAATCCCATGGAGGAAGGACCCTGGTGGGCTACAGTCCATGGGGTTGCAAAGAGTCGGACACGACTTCACTTTCACTTTCACTCCTCTCTCTTGTGAGGATGCTTGTGGTAACAGGGACCCACCTGTCTCCTCTAGGATCATCTCCTGTCTCAAGATCTTTAATTTAATCCTATCTGCAAAGTCTCTTTGCATACACAGACATCTAAGGGGGCATTATTAGCTCAGCACAGGAGAAGGATGTGGACACAGGAGCCGCAGCCCACCGCCCCAACAAGGTGGCACATTCTGCCCCTTGTCACAGTGTGATAAACACTCAGGTGGCCAGACCTGGGTGTAGCCAGTGTCTGTAGATTCCAGCAAGCACCTTGATCTTCGTCCCCAACAGTCTTGCCAGAAATGAAGATGATTTCCTTTCACTCTTTATGTGCTTGATTCTTGGGTCCTTCTCCAGAGCTGGAAGAGGAAGATAAGGGAGGGTATGCCCTATGTCCACCCACTCAAATTCTAAACCCTGTTACATTTCCAGGAATGGATGAAAAACTAAGAAAATCAAAGAGTACAGATAGAATGGAGATGGAGGTTTGACAGCCATCTGAGCAGGTGGCCAGAGCCTCACTTCTGTCACCCCTGGGGATCTTGACTTTGTGAAAACACTGAGGTTCCATGTAGCCAGAATTTAAGGTATGATTGGTGTTCCTAGGGCAGCCTGGGTGGGCCACACTGGGCCTTAGGCCTAAGGACATGAGTTCTGCAGGATCTTGACCTTGGTGGGTCACTGCAGCTTATGGAGGCTTTAACCACAGGCCAGGGGCTTTTTTTTTTTTAAGTAGGTGTAGAGATTAGCTGCTGTAGGTTCATACATGCAAAGTTGCTTCAGTCCTGACTCTTTGCAACCCTATGACTGTAGCCTTCCAGGCTGCTCTATGGGATTCTCCAGGCAAGAATACTGGAGTGGGTTGCCCTGCTCTCCTTCATGGAATCATCCTGACCCAGGGATGGAACCCATGTCTCATGCAGCTTCTGCACTGCAGGCAGATTCTTTACCACTGAGCCACCTGGAAAGCCCCAGCTGCTGCAGGCAGGATGAGACATTTTTAGCAAGCCCAGTGCAGCCACAGCTTTGATGATAGAGAATCTTCGGGTATAAGGTCTTTAAGGCATCAGGTGATGAAACGACTTATTTTTTGCTGCTTTTATAACCATGTCTCTCAGCCAGGCTGGCAGGCCAGAGAGCCAGGATCTGATACTGCAGGAGAAGCTGTGTTCTGCCTTCAGAGTGTTAGCTGGCCAATGCCCCTGGAGGAGTGAACTGGGTCAGATCATCTGGCCAATTCCCTTCCCCTTGATTCTTTTTTTTTTTTTTTTTCCCTAATTGATTCAAGGCTAAAAGAGAGATAAAGGAGAACTAACCTTGAGTCTCTGGGGCTCTTACAAGTCATCGCTTACAAACACTCTCAAGAGACCTGGATTTATTAGTCATATATATTCCAGTCTTAGCTTTAGATTTTTGAGTCCCTGGATGTCTCCACATCTGCAGATGTAGGAGTACTTTAAGTGGGAAGGTGAGCATCCTTCCTGTGAAGAGTGGGATATAGGTTTGCCACAAACCAAGGCTGGGGAAGATAATTAGGCAGAGGCTCATGTCCGGCTGCTGCTTTCTGCCTCTACACTCAGATTTGCTCCATTCAGGGAGCCAAGGAGGAAGTGGAGGATTGAGAATATGCCTCAGAATGACCCTCTCTCTCAAATCAGCAGCTAGGCCAGAAGGGATACGTAACAGGGGAAGACATGCAAGTTCAGGTGCAGATGTGGCAGGGAATCCCTGGAAGGAAGACAGAGCTCTTAGGACACATGCCAAGCAGATGGGAAGGGGGAATGAGTTTTCAAGTCTAACTGCTCTTAACAGAATGAAGAAAGTTAGGCCAGATTAGGTCAATATTAAAAGAAAAAGTTGTATCCTGGAGGAGCAGCCCTTTAGTGGGTGGAAGGAGATGTTTGGATTCTTATCAACTGGAAAAATCCAACCTCAGAGGTGAGAAGTGGAGACTCCCCCACAAAGAAGCACCGCACCCTGGACAGGAGTGAAACTGCAGGTGAACATTAAGGCAAGTGACCAGGATCCTCCCCTTCTAAGGACAGTGACAGCTACAGGAACAAAACCCTCAACAGCCTACAGGACAGAAAACAGGGAAAATTTCCAAGGAGAACCTCACTGTCAGGGCTGGTGCAGCCAGTGTTCTGATAGAGAAATTTAGCGATCAGAGCTCTAGAATGAAGCCCAGCAAAGGCAGCACTGTGTCAGGGAGGGTTCAAGCACACCTCTGTCACAGCCTGTGTTCCAATCCTAGCTCTGTCCCCTGCTGCAGTGCACCCGGGATTAAGTCACTCAACCTCTCTGTACCTCAGCATCTCCATCTGTATAACCGGCTGGTGTGATCTCTACATTGTAAGACTGATTGAGGATTAAGCAGATTAGTGTTTGCAAAGCATGCAGCAGTGCCCAGCATAGATGGGTACCATCCACTGACAGGTGAATGGATAAAGAAGTTGTGGTACATATATACAATGGACTATTACTCAGTCACAAAAAGAACACATTTGAGCCAGTCCTAATGAAGTGGATGAACCTAGAGCCTGTTACAGAGAATAAAGTAAGTCAGAAAATTAAAAATATCATATATTATTTCATATATATGGAATCTAGAAAGATGGTGCTGATGAACCTATTTTCAGGTCATCAGCGGCGATGCAGACAGAGAACAGACTTGCAGATACAGTAGGCAGAGAGAGTTGAAGACTTGAGAGAGTAGCATGGAAACATGCATTACCATATGTACAACAGAAACCAGTGGGAATTTGCTGTATGATGCAGGGATCTCAACCCAGGGCTTGATGACAACCTAAAAGGAACTTACATATACCTGTAGCTGATTCATGTTGATGTTTGGCAGAAACTAACACAAAATTGTAAAGCAATCATCCTCCAGTTAAAAATAAATAAACAGTCATGTATTGGGAGGAGGGGACAGGGAGGGCGAGAGTCTATTCAAACCACACCTGACAGGATGCTGGCCCGGAGGGATTAGATACCAGAATGCCACCTTCAGGAAGGTGATGAGGAAAAGATTTGTTTAAACCATGGTTTTGGCAGACATAGGACTTATTGATTTCATATTTCTTACAGCAGGAAAGAAGCCAGAGAAAAATGTCAGAAAAAACAAGTGTCTGGCTCAGCAAACAGAGAAACTGGAAGGAGGGAGGCCCTGAGAGGGGGCAGACACAGCCAGCCAGCGTGTGTCGGGGGATACAGGCCACACTAAAGAGCAGGTGGCCTGGAGAAATGAACTCGCTAGGTCTCCCCCATAGTGAGGGGAGAGCCGCAGAGAGACACACATGTGGTGTGCTGTCCAGGACCCCTCACTATCTCCATTCCTATGCCCATTAATTGAAATGGAATAAAACATAGGCACACTGGCCACATTTTAAGTCCTGGGGCTTCCTGTGTTGGCCATGCAGAAGGAGGACATTTAGATCCTTCCAGAGGATTCTGTGGGAGAGCACTGTTTTCAGATATGCACTGCTCCACACCCCACCCTTGCAGAAAAGATGTCATGGAGAGAAATGTATTTGACCCTAAAAGGCAAGTCAGGGGGTCAGGGACTGTGTCCTTTCTTCGTTTGGGGCTGCACACCCCATGCCCAGGAGCATACATGGTGGACATAATAGTGACTCCCAAAGATGTCCACGTCCTCATCACCAGAATGCATGGATATGTGACTTTAACTGGCTAAAAGGACAGGGCAGGTATGATGATGGACTTTGAGATGCAGTGATTACCTTAGAGTGTCGGAGTGGACACAAGGTCATTGCAAGGGCCCTTACGGAAAGAGGGGGCAGTCAGAAACGTGAGGACAGGGTAATGCCAGTCCACAAGCCCAGGAATACAAGCAACCTCTAGAAGTTGGAAAAGGCAAAGAGATGGAGTCTGCTCTCTAGTACCTAGTGCTTCCCTGATGGCTCAGATGGTAAAGAACCTGCCTGCAAAGCAGGAGACCCAGGTTCAATCCCTGGGTCAAGACAATCCCCTGGAGAAGGGAATGGCTACCACTCCAGTATTCTTGCCTGGAGAATTCCTTGGACAGAGGAGGCTGGTAGACTACAGGCCATGAGGTTGCAAAGAGTTGTACACAACTGAGCAACTAACACTTTTACTTCACTTCAAGCCCCAGCTTCAGTCAGTAATAAAGAGATGTTTATTTCACCTTCCTCTCGCCTACATCTCACTCTCTCTCAGTTGGTTCCAAGCTTGACTAGGGACAAGCAGGATGTTACATAATGAGTATCCAAAAACCATAGAGGACCTGGGTCACCTGGGCAATGGCAGGTCCTAGGGATAACCAGGAAGAGAGGGGTGCTATTGACTGAAAGTCTTCATACCCCCAAATTTATATTGAAACTTTTCCCCCACGGCATTGGTATTGGAAGGAAGAGCCTTTGTGAGATAATTAGGTTTGAGGTCATGAGGATGGGGCCCTCGTGGCAGGATTAGTGCCCTTATAAGAAGAGACACCAGAGAGTCCCCTCTCCCTCTCTCCCTCTCTCTCTCTCTCTGTCTCTGTCTCTCTCTCTCCATTTATCTCTCTGCCATATGAAGACACAGCCAGTGAGCAGCAGTCTGCAAGCCCAGAAGTGGGTTTGCAAGCCAAGGAGCCACATCTGCTGGCACCTTGATCTTGGACCTCCAGCCTACAGAACTGTGACAAATAAATGTCTGTGGTTTAAGCACCCCAACCAGGCCCACCCCAGCCTGCAGTGTTTTTGTTATAGCAGCTGGAGCAGACCAAGGCAAGAAGTCATCAGTGGATAAGGCAGGAGGTCAAGTCCAACATGCGTGTCAATTTAAACATGCTGTGAGGGAGCTACACACCAGAGAGTTTACTCATAGTGCTGGTGTAGCTCACCCCACCTTCCCCAGCTCATACACAAAGGTAAGGGGTGTATTGTTGCCCATCCACAATAATCAGCCGAACCCCATGGGTCAGTGACCACTACCATTCTCCCCACCCCTGGTGCTCACAGCTGTGTCTCCAGAGGAGGTCACAGCTTGCAAATAAAGGATATGACCCAGCCCCCAGGTGGCTCTCTTCCCCCCATCCCCCAGCACCTGGCTGGAGCTCTGGCCTTTCCCCTCAAATGAAGGTGCTCACTAGTCATGCAAGGACATCCTCAGTGGCTATTCCTGACAAGCCTGCCTCATGAATTACTGAAACTCATCCATTTTCAGCAGCCACTGAGCTGAACCCAGAGACCTTTCATAATTTAACATTTGATTACATTATGGGCCAGTGGAGTTTGGTGTTTAAATATTTCAGGCAGAAGCACAGGCACCCCACCCCATTCCCATGCAGTAGAACCCCAATCTCATTCATCATAGGGAGGGGAGGAAGGGATGGGTGGGTAAGCGATGGGGTTTCAGCCTTCCTGGGGCAGGTCCCATCCCTTCCCATCAAACACGGTTGAAAGGGGCTGCTAGCCCCCACCCAGGCCATTAGGATGACAGGGAACTAAATTCAAGGCCACCAGTGTCCCCTTTGTAAGCAGTGAGCTCTCCAGACCGACTGTCCATGCCTTTCCTGTGGAGATACACCTCTGTCAACTGAAAAAACTACACAACCTTAAAGTTGAGAATTGTATTTTATATGGTGGATAAAACTGAGGACTTAAGTCTGAGACAGCATCTCAGACAGCTCAGAGAGACTTCTCTGAAGAGGTAAGGGAAAAGCCAGGATATATAAGGGTTTTTGCAACAAAGACCAGGTAATCAGAACACCAAAAAATTGTCGTTAATTAACGACAATTTGACAGACATCTCAAGTCAAAGAATGTAGTGCTTTTCTATGTATTCAAAGATGCAAAATCAAGGCCTGTTGAAATCATTCTTTGATATGCACCTCAGATACATGGGGCCAGCATCCTGTGCTTTCTCATCTCTGGGGAAAGCTCTGGGCTAGGTAGGTTGGGATGTTTCTATTCTCCATGAACACGGAAAGTGTGGTTGGACAAGGGGCCAGTGGTTCCTTGCAGAGCTGGGCCTGCTCCCTTTCCTCTGGTTCCATTTGCCTCCATCTCCTGAGCTCCTCCGTCACTCAGGATCAGGGTGATGACTCTGTACCAGTATCAACTGCAATTTGTCACTTGCCTTGGGCACTTGCCATCTACCTCTACAAAGATTAAATCAGGTGCTGCTGCAGCTGCTGATTTTCAACATCTCCTGAAAGGAGCTCAGGGTGGAGAGCAGGAATGAGGCCCTCTGTACTGATGTTTGGGAGGAGGGGTAGAAACTGGCAGGACAGGTCTTCAGGTAGGTAGTATTTTCAGGAGCTGATTTTATGAACCCAGTTCTTGTGTCTCCTTATATCTAGAAAAGCACTAAAATCCTTCATACTGATGACTGCTTCTTGTGACTAGCAGAAAACTTCTTCAAAAAAATATGTGCTGATGCATGTATTCCCCCTTCACCAAGATCACATATATACTGACCTTCCCCCTGCCTCTTTGGAGAATTTTCTCAGAGCTATCTGAAATCATGTCTCCCAGGCTGCAGTCCTCATTTGTTCCAAATAAAACTTAACTTGGAACTCTCACATTGGCCATTTTTTTAAATCAGCATGAGGCAGCACTGATTGTCACATCAGCCCCTGTGTTTAAATATTCCTGTGCTTATCCAGCAACCATTCACCACATGCCCATTGTAAGGGGGCCTGGTGCTAAGGACGAAGACATGTGAGGCTACAAACAACACATCTGTCATGGACTGCCTTGAGCACCTCCCCAAAAAAAATTCATGTTGACGTCCCAACCCCCAGTTGCTTGAAATGTTTCTGTATTTGGAAATGAGGGCTTTGCAAGCATGCTAAGCCACTTCAGTCATGTTCAATTCTTTGTGACCCTATGGAAAATAGCCCACTAGGCTCCTCTGTCCATGGGATTCTCCAGGCAAAAGTACTGGAGTAGGTTGCCATGCCTGCCTCCAAGGGAACTTCCCTACCCAGGAATCAGACTTGTGTCTGTTATGTACTGGCAGGCAGATTCTTTGCCACTAGTACCACTGGGAAGCTCGCGGGCTTTACAGAGGTGTTAAGGTTAAAAAGAGATCAGTGAGGGTGAATCCTAGCCTCTCTCATGTCCTTACACAAAGAGGGACATCAGGACACGGAGACAGACAGATAGAGGAAATGACACAGAAGTAAGCTGGGGAAAGTATTGTACCGCTATCCCAGTTTCAAAGCTCAAACCATGAACACTTCTTTTCTATAGGACCCTCTTTCTTAGAAGGCCTTGGGTAATCCAGATAAAACAGAGAAAAAGGATGTACTGTCTTAAATTGTTATTGTCTGTTGTTGAGTCATTAAGTTGTGTCTGATTCTTTGTGCAAAATGACCTCATCCTTTGAACCAAGCCTCCAGAATCAGTCTTTCTTTGCATCCCTGGGGGAGGGGTTTATGTTTGACTGTGAGCCTATCCCAGAACTGGCTCAACTCAGAAAAAGAGACACAGCTTTTTCCCTAAATTGCCAGTGCATCTTTCTTTATTTTTCAAAGAGAGTTAAAATTCACATAACATAAAATTAACAGTGAATTACTTTGAAAGGTCCAATTCAGTGGCTTTTGGTGCATTCCCAGTATAGTGCAGCCGTCACCTTTATCTCAGGCCAAGATCTTGCATTGTCCCAAAAGAAAACACTTACTCATTAAGTGATCACTTCCGATCCCTTCTTTCCCCAGCCCCTGGTCACCACCAGTCCACTCTCTGTCTCTACAACTTACCTCTTCTGGATGATTGATTGTTGTTAGTCACTAAGTTGTGTCTGATTCTTTTGCTAGTCCACGGACTGTAGCCTGCCAGGTTCCACTGTCCAAGGGGTTCTCTAGGCAAGAATGCTGGAGTGGGTTACTATTTCTTTTCTCCAGGGGATCTTCATGACCCAGGAATGGAACCCACACCTCCTGCATTGGCAGGTAGAATCTTTACCACTGAGTCACGAGAGCAGTCCCACTGTCTTAAATAATGCCCCCCAAATTCAGGTCCACCTGGTACCTCTGAATGACCTTCTTTAGAAAAAGGGTCTCAGCAGATGTGATCAAGGTAAGATGAGGTCATCCTCAGTTAAGGTGGCCCTAAATCCACCGTGACTGGTGTCCTACATGAGGAAGGTAATTTAGACCCAGAGACACACAGGGAAGAACAGGTGGGGACAGAGACTGAACTGCTGCTGTCACAAGCCGAGGACTGTGGAGGACAGTGAGGACCTTGAGAGGCTGGGATGAAGGAGCAGACCCGCCCTTGAGCCTTTGGGAGGGAACACCATGATTTTGGATTTCTGGACACCAGCCTGTGAAAGAATAATCTTCTGTTACCTTAAGCCACTTCATTTGCAGGACTTCATTCAGCTGCTCCAGGAAACCAGTACAAAGGGATCCATCAGCTCAACCACGGATGTCAGGGAACCAAAGCAGGGACCTGGCTTGTCTAAAATCTGGAGACTTGGGGAGATGGCTGCCTTCACACGGAGTGGGGAGGCTGGAAGCAGTTTGGTTTTGAAGGGACGTTATTGCTAAAAACATGCCCCAAACTGGGCCTACAGAAGCCTATGTTGGAGCTTCAGGCTTTCAAATCTGGAGAAGCAGCATGCAAAAGCTGTGCATTACCCACTCAGGAAACCACCACCGCACATATCACAGGACCTTGAAGGATACCGGACAAGGAGGACCTCCTAGGGACAGTCTGGGCCAGGATGTAGTAAACAGGGGGGTGCTCTTGAGTGTGGTAACCAGGGAGCTCACTCTGCTGCCAGGGTGGGGAGTCTTTGCAGTGATTACTGCTCTGAGAGATTGCAGAGCGAACCACTGGACACCTCTGTCTGCTGTGATATCATCCACCCCTTTCTGAATGGCAGCTGTTCTTGAAGATTTCCTCTGCTGCTTCTCAAGGGGTATGTGTCCAAGAAGATAAGATACTCATCTTTGAGTTAACAGACCACCAGGTCCCAAGCTGAACCTGAGAGAGGGCAGAGAGAAAAACACAAGGTCATGTGTTCGAGCTGGAAGCACGAAGGACCATGGGTGTCCCCTGTGGAGAGGCGGTGGTGCAGAGACTGCCAGAGTGGGGAGAGTGTCCCCATGTTAATGCAAGTTCATGTACCTGACACGCAGGAGAGGCCAAACAAACTGAAATGTCCAAGTATGGCGCAGAGGAAGGCTTATTGCAGGGCCCTGCAAGGAGACAGATGGCTCTTGCCCTGAAAAGCCCGCAGCTCTCCAAAGGGTTTCAGCAAAGCACATTTAAAGGCCGGGTGAGGGAGGAGGTCCTCGGGTGTGTGATCAGCTCATGCACAATTCTCTGGTTGGCTGATGCTGAGGTAACAGGGTGGCATCACAAGGGTTAACTTTATCAGTCCTTAGGCTCTGGGGGCCTGGGCTGAGTATTCAGGGTCATTAAGTAGTTAACATCTTTCATTTATTGGAGAAGGGGATTTTTTTTATATCTGCAAAACAACTCAGGAAATATGCATCAAATACTGTTACCTAGGTCCTTCAGAGAGGAACTGAATCAAAGGATTTGGGGGGAAAGGCCTGCCCCCATACCCCCTACCCGCTCCCCACCAAGGCCCTAAGGGGCCCTGCTCAGTAACACCCACAGAGACCAGAAACAAGAAGGGACTGACAGCAGGCACTGCTAATAAGCAGGGCTCATTCTCCTTTTGAACAACCCTCCCACAAATGATTTTCTGCATACAGATCAACTCCCCAGACCACATGTGTCATTTATAGAATGTCTATGTCCCCCTATCATTTCATATATGGTGTTCTAACCCCCAAAGTGATGACGTGAGGACATGGGGCCTTTGGGAGCTGATTAGGTTTAGATGAGTCTGTCGGGAATGGGGTCCTGTGATGGGATTAGTGCCTTTATAAGAGGAAGAGACCAAACCTTGCTCTCTCTCCGCCATGCGAGAATGCAGGGAGAAGCCATCCAGGAAGCAGGGTCGCAGGCTTCTCCAGTAGCTCTAAAGAATCCACCTGCCAGGCAGGAGACATGGATTCAATCCCTGGGTCAGAAAGATCCTCTGGAGAAGGAAATGGCAACCCACTCCAGTATTCCTGCCTCGGAGAATCCCGTGGACAGAGGAGACTGGTGGGCTATGGCCCATGGGGTCGCAGAGAGTCAGACACGACTTAGTGACTGAACAATAACAAAGCAGGCTCTCACCAGACAGCAAGTCTCCAGGCACCCTCATCTGGGACTTGAAGCCTCCAGAACCATGAGAATAAATGTGGCCAGTGGGCTGTGAGCAGACTTGGTACCTGCAGCACTGGGGTCATCTGCCCCAGACCCTCTTCTTGCTCTCCCCCTCCCTGATGGCTTGGGAGTGACAACTGTGAAATCAAAGGTTTGGGGGAAGCATAGGCTCATTCCCAGGCAGTGTGTGGAAGAGAAAGGAAAGGAAGTTCTGTTGTCTAGAAGCCACTTGATCAGAGTCCCCTTCCTTCAGCAGCTCAGCCTGAACCCCAAGAATGTGGTGACTCCAGGCAAACTGTTAATGCTGAGTTTCCCGGCTGTAACACAGAGATAATACTTCACACCTGGGGGATGGAGTAAGGATTAAACTGCATTCTCTACAGAACGCCAAGCACCTTGTGTACACCCAATAAAAGTGTAGCATAGCTCCTCACCAGCTCTCCACACTCAGACACAAAGAAAATGGTGCTTCTTTATTTTCTGGAACTAATCTTGTCTTCCTAATAGACCTCCACCTGCTGGGTGGTGGGGTTGAAGGATGGGGTGAGGCTTAATGGAATTAAACTTACCTGTCCGCAGGGTCTCTAGGAACACTGCCCTCACAGCTTCTTCTCTAAGATGCTCTTTGCAGATGCACACAAAGACTTTCAAGCTTAGCGCCTCCCCTGGCTTCTCCTGGAGATGGCATCTGAGGCCACAGGCAGCTGGCCATGACATTGTTATGGCAGAGAGAGGAGGGGACTTATCTGTATCCTGGTCCCTGGGGCCTCCTGGCCTCTTTGTCAATCGCACTCGTGGTCAGACTGACTGATGCCCCTCTTCCCCACTCACAGTCTCAGAATTCAGCCAGATGAGGCATCTAAAAACTGGAAGAATGTTTGCAGGTTATTCTGAAACCAGTGACCCTTCAGAAAGACTCTACGCCAGCTGGCCCTCCCTAGAGAGGATCCCCTTAGGTCCAGCTGCTAGGGGACCACTGGGAAGCCTTCTTTGCAGGTATATCATGTACCCTTCTTGGGTCTGTCTACTACAAATTGGCACTTGCCTTTGGCACTTGCCAGGCTTCCCTGGTGGCTCAGACAGTAAAGAATCTGCTTGTAATGCAGGAGACCTGAGTTCGATCCCTGAGTCAGGAAGATCTCCTAGAGAAGGGAAGGGCTACCTATTCCAGTATACTTGCCTGGAGAATCCCATGGACAGAGGAGCCTGATCCACTGTAGTCCATGGGGTTGAAAAGAATCGGACACTACTGAGTGACTAACACTGCTGCTTTTTCATTGGCACTTGCCACCTACCTCTCCAAAGATTAAATCAGGTTCTGCTGTACCTGCTGACCTTCAACACCCTTGAAAGGAGCTCAGAGTGGAGAAAAGAATTGAGGCACTCTGTGCTCTGGGAAAAACTGGAAGAACAGGTCTTCAACTAGATATTTTCAGAAGCCAATTTTATGAGCCCAATTCTCATATCTCCTCATATCTAGAAAATCCCTAAAATCTTTCATGGTGATGACTGCTCCTCCTGAGTAGCAGAAATCTGCAAAAAAAAAAATCTCTCCTTGATTGTCTGAACTTCTCTTTCATTAAAATCACACACATACTGACCTTCCTGCCTGCCTCTTTGGAGCAGTTTTCATAGCTCTCTGAACTCCTGTCTCCCAGGCTATAGTCCTCATTTAGGCCCAGATAAAACTTGACTCACAGTTCTCACATTGTGCATTTTTTTAAGTTGACAGATTCTAACCAGTAGGTGAGATTCAGCATCACCTTCCTCGCCTTGTGGACTTTTGGGGAGACTGACGAAAGCCTCTCCCCCTTATCAGGCTTCACTGTGCCTACTTAGACACAGCCCTTGTGTCCTGTGCTGGCCCAGCTTTGTCTGTGTGTTGGGGGGCTGGGGACATGCAAGATTGTCTTGTTCAGGACCCCAGTGGGAAACACGACACCTGCTTCTCTGCCCTCCATCCTCCTTCGACCTGTCTTCCATCTCCCTCTGTGCCTCTCTCTCCCCACCCCAGCCCCCAGGACTTGGAAGAGGCAGATAGTCCACTCTTTTTTTATTCTATGGCCCTGACCTTTCTCTTCATTTGACAACACTTCACACAGACTTCTGGACTCCAGACCCCTGACCTCTCTCTCCTTAGAGCTTTTCCTTTAGAACTTGCAGTTGTAAATCCTTTCTTGAGTCCCTTTGAGATGTAAATCTTCAGCTACCCAGAAAAGTCTTTCTCAAGGACTTGGGAGTCATTCCTTTGAGATGTAATCAGATCTCCCTGTCTCCAGGAGAGATGGTGGGAGCCTAACTTCCCTAAGAGAAGCCAGGACTGAAGCCAAAATTATTAATAGCACACCCATGGGGGGATAAACCACCTTGATCAGCAGCTCCCTCTAGTGACCAGCACTCTTCCCCCTCATCACCCAGGTTTAAAAATCCTGCAGCCTTTTCTTCCTGCAGACTCAAGTCCACTCTCTCCCCTACTGCAATAGTCTTGAATAAAAATTTTGCTGCCATGTTTAGCAAGTGTTCAGTGCCATTTCCCACTGAGAATTCTTCCTCTTTGTCACAATACCCCCAGCATCATTCTTTCCTGTTTCATAAGGTAGCACTTTCCTGGTGTCATCATGGAAACAGGAGACAGGCCAGGGACCCAGCTCGTTCAGGAAGGTGGTAGTGATGGGAGATTAAACACTTAGGGTCCTTTTTTCAAAATGTCCATTCTTTTCTTGGCTCCATTATGAACATCCAGCTTCCCGGACTGGATCCTGAGGCTGTCCATTCTGGAATTAACAGTGTTAGACATGTAACTTCTACTACAAGGAACAATGACTGCTCAATGGAAGAGCAGTTCTAGAAGCATCACACACTCCACCCAGTTTCCATGGCCTTTTAATGCCCCTGGCTTCACCTCCACCAATCTCTTCCTGACCTTGCCAGATTCTTCCACTTCAAGTTCAAGCTGCTCAAACTTGAGGGTCCTCCTGGGATCATGGCATCGCCAGACCTCAGCACAGGGCTGGTTACACTGAGTACTTGATACCTGGACAGTTCCGCCTCACTCTTTCCTCCTACCATCCTAATTGATGACCAGTGCCCACCACTGCCATGCTGTCCTCATGCACACCCTCAGAGTTTATACATATCCAAAGAGAGGTGCCCTGCAGTACTCCAAAATCCCAAAATCTGATTAAATGTGGAGAACCACCAGAAAAAGGAAATATTCAATGAGAAGGTGTCAGTTTCAAGTTTCAAGCACAGTTCAACTGTTCTCCAAAATTATCTGAGCACCTACTATGTGCCAGGAACTGGAGGCCAGGAAAATGATCCTGTAACAGATTTTCCCAGTGTTAAGGATTACAGATTCTTTCTTCTTTTCTCTCTAGATCCCAGCCCTGGGACAGACTCTGCTGGTTGCCAATTCCAAATCCAGTAAGCCCTGCTCTCTTATTAACAGAACCCACTGATGCCCTGAAGAACCTAACCTACTCCAGTATCTTTGCCTGGAGGATTCCATGGACAGAGGAATCTGCGGCCTATAGTCCATGGGGTCACAAAGAGCTGGACACAACTGAACGAACAACACTTTCACTTTTCACACTTTTCACTTCTCATTAAAAAAAGGCACTGGGTCAGCCAAAGGAATCAGCATTTCATAGCCTCCTTCATACCTTTTACTTCTCGTGCTTCTTCTCTCTTCTGCCTAAACAACAGACACTGCACCTCAGCACCAGCCCTGCCTGCCTGGAAAGGATATAGATCACTTGATACAGGTGCTGGGGGGACTCACACCTGCGTGCTCAGTGCCATCTTTGAGTGCCAGCACCCCTGAATCACCTGTATCTAGGTTTCTTGTTATAGATATTTATTCTAGTTAATGCAGGCAACACCTCTATGGAAAATGCAAACACACAGAATGAAATCACAGTATGTTCTCTATGTAGAGATAATTACTGTGATGTTGGTCAAATCCTTCTAATTATGTGCACACATACATGGACACACATGGACTCATGCAGAGTGGAAGGAAGCACATGCTAACATAAGTTTTTCATCTGCTTTTTTCTTAATATTAATTATCATTAATTATTCAATCATTAATTAATTATGCTCTTCATTCCACATCATCACATATTCTTTTCAGCACAATTTTTATGGCTGGGTCACATTCAAGTTTACTGTTAGTAGAAGGCTGAGTGCCAAAGAATTGAGGCTTTCAAATTGTGGTGCTGGAGAAGACTCTTGAGAATACTCAATGGACATGAATTTGAGAAAACTCTAAGAGATAGTGAAGGACAGGGAAACCTGGCGTGCTGTAGTCTGTGGGGTCCCAAAGCGTCAGGCATGACTTAGCTACTGAACAACAACAACCACCATACTTTATACATTTATTTGTTTAGAAACCATTTAGATCCACCCACCCACCCCCCTTTATTTTTGGCCAAAGTTAACATTGCTGCATTCAAATATTTGTATACATTAATCTCTCTTTTCTGAGAATAAATTTTTAGAAGAAAAAATGACAAGTGAATGGGTTTGTGAATTTTTTAAGAATTTGTACCTCTTATTACTTCCCAGAAAAGGATTTCTCAATCCACATCTACAAGCACTATCGGAAAAGGCTCATTTTTCTCTCTGATGGCAGCTAAGGTTTTTCTCTTTGAATCACAGTCACCTCACAGGAAGAGAAATGTGTCTATCTGGGGATTCGATTTCACTTATCCTGCCCAGAGACTTGCTTTTTCCATCTGTCTCATACCTCTCATCAAAGAATTTCTGTACAATTCTCAGCCTTTTCCTGCCCCTTCGCAGATACCTGATCTGCTCCTCTTGCTGGGTCTTGAGACCTCTCTGCTCTGGAAGGTTCCCTTAAGTCCCTAACTCCGGTGGGCTATCAACAAGTTCATTTCTTCTTTTTTAGTTTTCTCAGGTTTAATTTCTGAGGGTCTGCTTCTTCCTTTTTCAGAAACACCTGCTGTAATTTTTTTTTTCCCCTAATGTCATGTTCTTGCTTTTGAGTGTCTTTTCTTCCCTTCATCTCTTAAAATACTTGAAACACACTTATTTTTACGTTCCTTTGAAGTTGTCCCATTTTCTGTACTTCCCAGCATGTAATGCATCCCTTTCATTACTTCTGCTGTTTCTTACCCGGGGCCTAAGTCCCAGCTGTCCCCACAGCAAGGGCACTAAGCCCGGCCAGACCCTTTCAGCCCGGAGATCCCGGGGCTGCTGGGTCCTTACCCCCCTCACCCGCTCCAGTCTCCTCTTGGCTTCTGGAACCGTGGGTTCTACTGTCCTGCTTTTAGTCTTAGACATCAATGCACATCCTTGCGCGTGTGCACCTGTGTGTCCACACTCTTCCTATTCTTCTGCATTGGGTGAGGGGACTGCCCTAGGCCAGCTCAGTCTCCTCTCTTAAATGGAAGTCTCTTTACTGTAGATGCTCACCTAATAATTACCTATTGGTCAACTAATAATAATGGTAATGATACAAATGATTTAATATGTGTCTCTGAGCTTCCAGGATCCTTTAAGGCCATTTTAACAATTATTGCTAATTTAGATTTTTTTTAAGATTTTTAATTTATTTTTGGCTGTGCTGGGTCTTTGTTGCTGCACAAGATTTTTTTTAATAGTGTGGCAAGTTCTCTGGTTCTGGTGTGCGGGCTTCTCCTTTCAGTAACTTCTCTCGTTTTTGGAGCTGGGCTCTAGAGCATGAGGGCTTCAACAGTTGTGGCTCGCAAGCTCTAGAGCACAGGCTCCAGCAGCTGTAGGGTACAGGCTTGATTGCTCTGTGGCCTGTGGAATCTTCCCGGACCAGGGATTGAACTCATGTCCCCTGTACGGCAGGCAGATTCTTAACCACTAGACCACCAGGGAAGATCCTATTCTATTTACTTTTATTGAAGTATAGTTGATTAACAATGTCGTGTTAATTTCTGCTGTGCAGCAAAGTGACTCAATTTACACGTCTGTACATTCTTTTTTACATTCTTTTCCATGTTGGCTTATCACAAAGTACTGAATATAGTTCCCTGTACCATATATTAAGATCTTGCTGTCCGTCCGTTCTATGTGTATTATTAATTAGCCTGCATCATCTGACTTGATCTTCTGAAAAACCTTCTCATTATCCTTGTCTTAAAAGACAAGAAAACTGAGGAAGAGATGCGTTCAGTAAATTGATGGTAAGGATTGTGTAGCCAGCAGGTGTCAGGGCAGGTTTTAAAACAAGACCCCTTTTGTCTCAAGTGGACAGGTGCTGTGGAGACCTGCTCTCCAGCTTTTATGACCCAGCAGGGCAGCCCAGAGGCTAGGACAGCTGTGCCTTGAACAAACGAGCTCACATTAGTGAAGGGCAGAGGAAGGTGTGGATCCAGGGGTGCCTGGTTCCACCACCCCACATTGCCCAATGCACAGAGGCCAAAGGGACAGGCATGCCCAATGCCTCTGCACAAACCACACACATATGTGAGTGTGTCATACACAGACATGCTGGGGAACCCAAAGAGATCTCCAGCCTCATGAGACTGCTGCTCATGGGCCTTTCTCAGCCGGGACTGCCCAGCTATGGAACATGGATCATCCTCTACCCACTAAAGACTCGCAGGAAGGGGTCATTTGGCAGTATTCTGTGCCCTTCTGCTCCCCCCCAGGAGCTATACTTTATTGTTATAGGTTAAACTGGGTCCCCTCCAAAGGTGTGGTGATGTCCTAACCCTTGGAATCTGTGAAGGTGACTTTTGGAAATACATAGGATTCTTACAGACATTCCCAAACTATTATAAGGCCATTCTGCATGCAGTGGACCCCAAATCCAATATGAATGGTGTCCTTGTAAGAGGAAAGACACAGGCACACATCTCCACAGAGAAGCCCCTGTTGCCATGGAGACAGAGTCTAGGACTCTGCACCTATGAGTCTAGGACACCAAGCATCACCAGCAGAGCCCCCGCAGTTGGGGGGAGGCCTGGACCAGATCCTCCCTCAGAAGCTCTGGAAGGAACCATCCCTGCCCACACCCTGATCTCAGAGCTATGGCCTCTGGGGATGGGACTGAAAGTAAGTAAATATTAGTTGCTCAGTTGTGTCCAATTCTTTGCAACCCCATGGACAGTAGCCCTCCAGGCTCTTCTGTCTATGGGATTTCCCAGGCAGGAATACTGGAGTGGGTTGCCATTCCCTTCTCTAGGAGATCTTCCCAACACAGGAGAACCCAAGTCTCTTGCATTGCAGGTAGATATTTTACCATCTGAGCCACCAGGGAAGCCCATAAAAATAAAACAGTAACTCATTTAAAGCCACCCAGTGTATGTCATTTTGTTACAGCAGCAGATAGAAACTGACACCATTATCTGAGACCACGGCATTGTCCCCAGGCCTGCTGATACTCAGTTCAGTCACTAAGTCGTGTCCAACTCTTTGCGACCCCATGAATCGCAGCATGCCAGGCCTCCCTGTCCATTACCAACTCCCGGAGTTCACTCAGACTCACGTCCACTGAGTCAGTGATGCCATTCAGCCATCTCATCCTCTGTCGTCCCCTTCTCCTCCTGCCCCCAATCCCTCCCAGCATCAGAGTCTTTTCCAATGAGTCAACTCTTCGCATGAGATGGCCAAAGTACTGGAGTTTCAGCTTTAGCATCATTCCTTCCAAAGAAATCCCAGGGCTGATCTCCTTCAGAATGGACTGGTTGGATCTCCTTGCAGTCCAAGGGACTCTCAAGAGTCTTCTCCAACACCACAGTTCAAAAGCATCAGTTTTTCGGTGCTCAGCTTTCTTCACAGTCCAACTCTCACATTTGTTATCCTTGTAACCAGGTAGTTCAGTTAAATATTATATAAGCCAATCTATATGAGTGTGAAAGGAGAGCTTCTGCTCTGAAAATTAGCCTTCCCTTGAAAGAATAGATAAAAGTGAGTTCTTCAGTATATTGCTGTTGATTTAGGCTAGGCAAGCCAACCATAAGAGATTGGAAAATAAGTCATATGAATCTAGAAGCATTCTAACTTCAGGTTGCTTTATATACGACTTCAACTTCTCCATCCTACAGCAGAAATCAAAGACAGAATGTATAAGTGTGGTTTATGAGAGAGAGCAGAGGGATTGGAATTCCCATTGGGGAGCTGAGCTCAAAGAAACAGGCTTTGTCTTACACAAAATGATCAACAAAACGATATACATGTTAGATATTTTATGCCAAAATGAAAACGTTTATGGCACACACGTGGCATTTTCATGCTTTTCTGCTTTATCCAAATTTCACTTCACTGGATAACCCAATTATGTCTGTTATTTTTGCTCTACATCCAAGCTCTTTCCCAAAAGGCTAGTTGAGAAAAATCAAGCCAGTGGAACAGCAAGAAAACAAAGAATGTAGGTTCTCGGTGTCTAAGTACTTGGCCAGGCTTATGATGGCCCTGTGCGCAGCCTTCAGTTTCTATCCTGAGCTGTTTTTGTATAATTTACTCCTTGATCACCTTGCATTTTGCCAGGCAGGGACATTTTCACCATGGCTGTGGGTCCATGAAACACCCATCACAGGTCTTTTTCAAATAAAAGACTGCTCACGTGCAGTGTTTGTGAGCGTAAGCTTGGGGGCACCTCCTACAATTCCTTCTCTCTCTTGGCCAGCACCCCACAGCACACAGAGGTGCCACTCTGTTACCAAGCTGGATGAGATGCCATAATGTGGGGAGGAGGGTGGGGTCTGACATCACCAATAACCTCCGGAAGGCCGATAACGCAACCCAAGCACAGGGAAACTAGCCTTCCAATGAGACATGGGACCAAGGAGGGACAGACAAATCCCCATCCTTCCTCCCCTCGCTACATGAACATGACTTCCACCTGCTGTGTCTCTTCACCACTCTTCACAGAGCAGTGAAGAGAAGGGTAACGTGTCCCACCAGCCTGCTTGCATTTTCTTCTTGCCTTACCTCACTTTCCTTCTCACTCTTGCCACACTGAATGTGTACCTTCCAAACACAGCATCAGCACTTAACCCTTGCTCCAAGCTCTGCTTTCTAAATGATGCAGACTTTGATGAAGGAGTCTACAGATATTTTAGAAATAACCCCAGTGCTCACTGGACCCTCGATCCTGCCTTACATGGGGAGCATTCATCATTTCAGGACACTGCCAATCAAGGGCATCATTAGAACAAATCCAAGTATCTGTCACTAGATGTGAGATGCTGTCTGGCCTGATGGAGCTACATTTCTGATCACTCTTTAAAGGGTCCCAGAACCCACTGAGTCCCAGAATCTTTATGAAAAGTAGGACCTCACAAGGTCATGTTCTCCAGGTCTCATTTCACAGCAAGATCCATTCAAGCCATCCCAGGAAGTCCAGTGTTTGTCCTGATCAAAATCACCCCCTGGAAACTCAGGCTTCTCTGCTATAGAGCATCTTTCTTCCTGTTGTAATTTAAGTTCCTTCTGCCTTTTAAGCTCAGTTCAGCCTCTCCTTATGTTTAAAAGCTATGATTGGCTCCCCTGACCTCAGACGTTCTTCATGCCTCAGGTGTCTTGGTCGGCTCGGCTGCTGCAACACACCAGAGGCTGGCAACTCAAACAGCAGACACTGGCCTCTCTCCTTTCTGGAGGCTGGAGCCTCTAAGATCAAGGTCAGCAGACTCAGCAGCTGGTGTGAGCCCACCTCCTGGCTGAGAGACAGCCTTCTTCTTTCTGTGCCCTCACACAGCAGGGGTGAGGGACAGCTCTGGGCCACTAATCCCATCAATTAGGACCACTGTCAGAACTCGTCTCAAGCCAGTCACCTCCCAGAGCCCTCCCCCCATCCAAATACAGTCACACCGAGAATTGGGGCTTCAACCTATAAATTTAGGGAGACATAAACATCCAGTCCACAGCACAGGACTTCCCCTGGCAGAGCTATTTAGTGAGGCCTCAGGATGGGACAGTACAGGCTCCTGGGACAATACAGTTCCTTGCACTGCACAGGGGCCTGGCATGCCTCTTCCTCACTTTGCTGTACCTACAGCTTTGACCTTTACTGGCCTCACTAACCAGAGCCCTTAGCCTGGCAAGTAAGGACCCAGCAAGAAGCAGCCAGCACTCCCTGGCCACGTCCAAGTTACAAGTAAATAAGCCATTTGTTCCTGGCCGATTTTGATCAAAGCTTCTCTGTCTTCCATATTAGGCCTGAGTCATTTATAAAGTGTGCAAGTGTTTGGATTTTAACAGCAAGCATCCATCCATTTTAAGACAGATGATTAAAAGGCACTAATTAAAGTCCTTTCATGACTGATGCCCAGGCCCCAAGAATGATTGGCCTGCCCACTCCTGGCAGCCCCCAGCATTGCCAAAACTCAGCCTCTGTTAACTGGTACTGAATAGAAACATAGAGACAGAGTTTGGGGTGGAGTAAAAAAGGATACCTTTATTGCTTTGCCAGGCAAAGGGTGCCACAGAGGGCTAATGCCCTCAAAACTGTGTGTCCTGCCCTGAAGGAGGGTAGTGAGAAGTCTTATAGTATTCAAGGAGCAGGGCATGGTCAGCTCATGGATATTTTTTCTGATTGGGGGGGGGGTGAGGTAATGGGGAGGCAGCATCATCAACCTACTGGTTCTAACCCTTCTGAAGTCTGCATGCTTGCAAGCAGCATAGAGTTAACTTCTCCCACCTGATGGGGGATTCAGTGTCTGCAAAACAGCTCCAAGGACATGTCTCAGAATATTACCTATAGTCCTTGGGGAGGAACTAAAGATCCTTGACTTTGTTTAACAGCTAAAGTATTATTATTTTGTTTTGCTTGACTGTTCTCTTTTCCTTTCTGCATTTTCACTTTACTCTGTTTAAATTTATTCTTTGACTAAAGTTTTTTCTACAGACAAAAGGTAGGTGGAGGACATGGGAGGGGTCTGTTCTGGGAAGGCCTTATAGGGTCCTGCTCAGTTACATCAGTGCATGGACTAAGGGGACAGACTCTGGAGGACAGCCATTCATGGAGACAGGGGGTGGGCGGTAACAAGAAGGGTGGTGCTCATGTTCATCCCAAATTCCCAACTCAGAAGCATTTTACCTTCAAGGTCATTTCACTTGGTAAGAGGTAGGCACCTGCTCCTCCCCCTGCATCTCAGGACCACGGACAGCATTCCATTAAATTGATATGGGATGTGTTTAATCAAAAGTCAAGGGAATAACTCGATCATTGATGCACAACAGTGTGCTGTAGCCCTAAAATGTGCCCAACCTCAGAGCAAGAGCTAGCCAGACTCTCATGGTCTGGGGATGAGAGAGGACCAGTAGTAAGATGATGAGTACAGAGACGTGGGCCTAGCCACAGCCTCTGCCCTTTCCCTGACCAGCAGGTGCAAACTCAGGACTTTCCTTCTCCCTCCGGCCCTTCCCCCACAACCCAGCAAACATCCCCCCAGGGAACTGAACCTCTCCCAATGTCAACTCATTGATGCCCCTGGCCCTTGAGCATGTTCCCTCCAGGATCCCAACCCCTCAGCCCCTTGGCTGCCTCCAACGGCCCTTCCTAAGTTTCAGGCTGGATTGTCCCACT
Source organism: Redunca redunca (assembly GCA_006410935.1). NCBI lineage: Eukaryota > Metazoa > Chordata > Mammalia > Artiodactyla > Bovidae > Redunca > Redunca redunca. Next base: position 80,813 of record SJYQ01031232.1, read on the forward strand.
TTTGTTTGTGGTCTCTGAAGCTCCCTATGGCCTAAGGAAAAGCAAGACCACACTGCAACGTTCGTGGGTCACTCCATCCATAAAAAACCCCGAAAATAACATTACAATGGCACTGGCATACAGATTATTATCTTGATTTATGTATTGAAACATTTTTCTTCAACCTAAAATCTGCTTTTTTCCCCCTCTGATTTTAAAAGCTGTTAAAACATTTCATGGCCTCTGAAAGTTCTGTGGACTGGGAGCACTGAGCCCAGTGTGCCCCATGGAGACATGGCTTGACTTTCCCATCTTCTTCGGCCCGGCTCCCACCAGTCGGTGGCCTCAGCCCCTGATCTGCCCTCTTGGCATCTGGGTCTTCACTGGAGCTGTTCCTTTTACTCTCAGTGCCTCCCATGCCCTTCCCTGCTCCCTAAGTCCTCCACATGTGTCTCCACCCTGGCACAGGGGTGATGTTCTGGGCCCTGTGGACAGAATCTGTGCATCTTCACTGCTCTCTGATGGTGCCACATTGCAAGCCAGTCTTTCTGGCCAGAGGATAGGTCCCTTCCTTCATCCCACAAACACCCTTTGTGTGCCTGACTCCGGGAGACACAGGATGTACGTGTTGCATGTTAAATCGCTAAGCTGTGTTCAACTCTTTTGCGACCCCCATGGACTGTAGCCCACCAGGCTCGTCTGTCCATGAGAGGAAGCAGCTGATCAATGGATGACTTGCTCAAGACAATTGGTCAGCACCAGCTACTCTGACGCAGGCAGTGTCGGGGAGGGGAGAGTGAAAGCAGAGAGGGAGGCTGAGGATGGAGGGGACCCTCGAAAGTTTCCAAAACAGGAGCCTCCAGGTGGACACTGAGACCCCTCCCTGTCAGTGTGAATAAAAGTTAGAGCAAATCTGGGCATGAGTGGGTGGCAGTTGGCTCAAAACGGTTGGCAAAGTCAAAAGTCATAACCAGAACCTGGGCCTTTCCTTGTGTTTCTTAGGCCTCTCCAACTCACTGAGAAACCCACTTAGGTGAAACCTACTGCATTTCCCCAATATTTGAACATAAAGACATTCTTGCAATAACAACCATGCAGAATATACTGTGTTTATGACACAAATTCCATAAATAACACCACTACTAAAAAATGAGTTTATCGAGTACTTACTATGTCCTGGGACCGTCTGAAGCCCTTTCCCCGTGTTACCTCAGCCCAGCCCCACAGCCCACAACACGCACTAAAGTCTCGAGAACATCCAAGGATGGACGCTCGGCCATCCAGGTGATGGGCCAGGGAGCCTCTGCGGGTGGTCTGAAGCCAGAGATGGCCTTCCGCCCTCCACTCTGTCCCAGATGTCCTCAAAGACAGGAATTACTGTTTCCGTTTTAGACACTGGGCTTAGAAAGTGCTCCATCTGTTAGCATCAGAGCCAGATTCAAACCACTGGCTGGCCTCACAGTGGATTTGGCTCCAGCACTGTTTGGTACCCACAACTGCCAAGTAAGCAGACATCATCAGACAGACCAACACAATCAGGCCCGCCCTGTCTGGCTGTGAGAATGAGTCTGTCCATCTCCAGTGTGACACTAAGGGGACCCAACATCCACGTGACTCCCAGCCTCACAGGGAGGCTCTATTGGGCGCTCAACCTGCAAGGTTGAGAAAACAGTATCTTTCTGACTCTGCTCTGTGCACATGAGGGAAGTGTCACTCTTACTGGTTCTCCCTGTGCTGGTGTCCCCCAGATGGCAGGGGACAGACAGCCAGTGCGGCAGGGGGACAGGGACATGCCTGCAAAAACTCTTCAGCCACATCTGTTCACTTGTCCAGATTGCTACCAGTGATTCCAGCCTGATTCTTTGAAATGAAACCATTGGCATGAGATTTACTTAACGGCTTGTCTGAAATTATTAGGACTAGTGTTGAGGGAAGGGTTTTCACTGAACACTGACAACAGGATGGAGAAAGGGAGACAAGAAAATCTTGGCTAATCTGAGTGGGACTCTGGGGTGAAGAAAGGCAGGGAAACTTCCCATGGGGTGTTCAGGGCATTCCTTGGGCTCCATCTCAGAGTGAGTGAGTGACTTCAGGGATGTGGACAGGACACAGCCAGTCACCCACAATATCCACAGGGCATCTCTCCAGCCCTTGGGTCTCAGTGCCTCTCCTGATCAGAAGGTTCAGGGCTTACACATTTTTAAGGATTGAATGAGTGGTGTTCATGGTACACAGATTATGGTGCATGGACCCAAAACACGCCCCTGTATACTGTTGTTATTCTAAGTCCCCGTGTAATTTAAACACAAGGGGTTTCCCAGGTGGCACTAGTGGTAAAGAACTCACCTGCCAATGCAGGAGAGTTAAGAGATATGTCTTAGATCCCTGGGTGGGGAAGATCCCCTGGAGGAGGTCATGGCAACTCACTCCAGTATTCTTGCCGGAGAATCCCATGGACAGAGGAGCCTGGTGGGCTATAGTCATGGGGTTGAAAAGAGTCAGACATGACTGAAGTGACTTAGCACAGCACTCTTGAAAGAGTCCTTTTGGTATTTACCTTAGCGACGGACTGCACAGAAGCACACTGGCTGCAACAGACCTCAGAGAAACGTGGCTGAAAGGAGCTACCCTTCGCCCAAGGTCAGGGGTGGCGACTGAGAGGAGCAACCCCACATCCAAGGAGTGGCGGCTGCCCGGGTGCAGGAGGGCCAACAGGAGCTACTCCACATTAACGGTCAGGAGGGGCGGCCATGAGGAGATACCCCTCGTCCAAGGTAAGGAGCAGCAGCTGCACTTTGCTGGAGCAGCTGTGAAGAGAGACCCCAGGACCAAGGTAAAAGAAACCCAAGTAAGACAGTAGGTGTTGCAAGAGGGCATCAGAGGGCAGACACACTGAAACCATAATCACAGAAAACTAGCCAATCTGATCACATGGACCACAGCCTTGTCTAACTCAATGAAACTAAGCCATGCCCTGTGGGGCCACCCAAGATGGACAGGTCATGGTAGAGAATTCTGACAAAATGTGGTCCATGGGAGAAGGGAATGGCAAACCAATTCAGTATTCTTGCCTTGAGAATCCCATGAACAGTATGAAAAGGCAATATGATAGGATACTGAAAGAGGAACTCCCCAGGTTGGTAGGTGCCCAATATGCTACTGGAGATCAGTGGAGAAATAACTCCAGAAAGAATGAAGGGATGGAGCCAAAGCAAAAACAATATCCAGCTGTGGATGTGACTGGTGATTGAAGCAAGGTCCAATGCTATAAAGAGCAATATTGCATGGGAACCTGGAATGTTAGATCCATGAATCAAGGCAAATTAGAAGTGGTCAAACAGGAGATGGCAAGAGTGAACATCAACATTCTAGGAATCAGCAAACTAAAATGGACTGGAATGGGTGAATTTAACTCAGATGACCATTATACCTACTACTGTGCAAAAATCCCTTAGAAGAAATGGAGTAGCCATCATGGTTAACAAAAGAGCCTGAAATGCAGTACTTGGATGCAATCTCAAAAACGACAGAATGATCTCTGTTTGTTTCCAAGGCAAACCATTCACCATCACAGTGATCCAAATCCATGCCCCAACCAGTAACACTGAAGAAGCTGAAGTTGAACAGTTCTATGGAGACCTACAAGACCTTTTAGAACTAACACCCAAATAAGATGTCCTTTTCATTATAGGGGACTGGAATGCAAAAGTAGGAAGTCAAGAAACACCTGGAGTTAACAGGCAAATTTGGCCTTGGAATACGGAATGAAGCAGGGCAAAGGCTAATAGAGTTTTGCCAAGAGAACACACTGGTCATAGCAAACACCCTCTTCCAACAACACAAGAGAAGACTACACATGGACATCACCAGGTGGTCAAAAACAAAATGAGACTGATTACATTCTTTGCAGCCAAAGATGGAGAAGTTCTATACAATCAGCAAAAACAAGACCGGGAGCTGACTGTGGCTCAGATCATGAACTCCTCATTGGCAAATTCAGACTTAAATTGAAGAAAGTAGGGAAAAGCACTAGACCATTCAGGTATGACCTAAATAAAATTCTTTACGATTATACAAGGGAAGTAAGAAATAGATTTAAGGGACTAGATCTGATAGAGGCCCTGATGAACTATGGATGGCGGTTCGTGAAATGGTACAGGAGACAGGGATCAAGACCATCCCCATGGAAAAGAAATGCAAAAAAGCAAAATGGCTATCTGAGGAGGCTTTACAATACCTATGAAAAGAAGAGAAGCGAAAAGCAAAGGAGAAAAGGAAAGATATAAGCATCTGAATGCAGAGTTCCAAAGAATAGCAAGGAGAGATAAGAAAGCCTTCCTCAGCAATCAATGCAAAAAAATAGAGAAAAACAACAGAATGGGAAAGACTAGAGATCTCTTCAAGAAAATTAGAGATACCAAGGGAACATTTCATGCAAAGATGGGCTCTATAAAGGACAGAAATGGTATGGACCTAACAGAAGCAGAAGATATTAAGAAGAGGTGGCAAGAATACACAGAAGAACTGTACAAAAAAGATCTTCATGACCAAGATAATCACGATGGTGTGATCACTCACCNAGCAACAGTTAGTACTGGACATGGAACAACAGACTGGTTCCAAATAGGAAAAGGAGTACATCAAGGCTGTATATTGTCACCCTGCGTATTTAACTTCTATGCAGAGTACATCATGAGAAACACTGGACTGGAAGAAGCACAAGGTGGAATCAAGATTGCCGGGAGAAATACCAATAACCTCAGATATGCAGAGGACACCACCCTTATGGCAGAAAGTGAAGAGGAACTGAAGAGCCTCTTGATGAAAGTGAAAGAGGAGAGTGGAAAAGTTGGCCTAAAGCTCAACATTCAGAAAACTAAAATCATGGCATCTGGTCCCATCACTGCATAGGAAATAGATGGGGAAACAGTGGAAACAGTGTCAGACTTTATTTTGGGGGTCTCCAAAATCACTGCAGATGATGACTGCAGCCATGAAATTAAAAGACGCTTACCCCTTGGAAGGAAAGTATGACCAACCTAGACAGCATATTCAAAAGCAGAGACTACTTTGCCAACAAAGGTCCATCTAGTCAAGGCTCTGGTTTTTCCACATATGGATGTGAGAGTTGGACTGTGAAGAAAGCTGAGCGCTGAAGAATTGATGCTTTTGAACCGTGGTGTTGGAGAAGACTCTTGAGAGTCCCTTGGATTGCAAGGAGATCCAACCAGTCCATTCTAAAGGAGATCAGTCCTGGGTGTTCACTGGAGGGACTCATGCTAAAACTGAAACTCCAATACTTTGGCCACTTCATGCAAAGAGTTGACTCGCTGGAAAAGACCCTGATGCTGGGAGGGTTGGGGGCAGGAGGAGAAGGGGACGACAGAGGATGAGATGGCTGGATGGCATTACTGACTCGATGGACATGAGTTTGAGTAAGCTCCAGGAGTTGGTGATGGATAGGGAGGCCTGGCATACTGCCATTCACGGGGTCGAAAAGAGTCGGACACGACTGAGCAACTGAACTGAACTGAATTGATAAAAGGATTATGTGACTTATACGTGTGAAACAAGGCTGTGTGTCCCCAGATCCCACCTGTGGATGGTGGGTGCTTATACCGCATTTGCAGGGGCTGAAAAGGCTGACTGTCCCTGAATCCCATTCTGCACCGGTGCTGTTATTCAGGAGGCTGATGCTATTATAAACATCTTGATTTTTACAGACAGGAAACCAAGGCTCGAGGAATCATATAATTGTCCAGGTCTGCAGCATCAGTAAGGACTGGATCTGGGATTTGAAATTGGACAGTTGGACCCTAGCAAGCCTGCTCCTAACAGCTCTGTTCTACCCCAGGGTTCAGTGTGACCTCACCTTATCTAATGACACCTGCAAAGAACCCCATCCTCACTAAGGTTACATTCTGGAGTCCTCAGTGGGCATGAATTTGGGGGGACATCATTCAGTGCAAGGACCCAACCCAGTGCAAGGACCAATGAACCCAATATTTCAAGCAGTTTGCACGCCATTTGCAGCACAAGGCATTATCAGTTTTCCGGTCTCCTAATTCAGCCCCAAACCTCCTGCCAGAGAAGGTCACAGCTGCCTTGTTAGTCCTGGACCCAGATGCAAGCCCGAGCTGCTGTCTGGGATATCATCACGTCTGGAGGAACAGCCCCTGGAGGGCATGGCTTGTCAAATTTGAGGCTGGAGTTGAAGACGTGGGTGTTGGCAGCCAGCACGGCTGACGTGTGCAGGTTTCTCGACTCTGGATGGACTGAGAACCTCTGCCCTTGCAGCAGCAGACAGGCCCACAGGTTATTGCCAGAGAAACCATCCAAAGATGGGTGAGCACAACCATCCGATGAGAAGCAGTGAGCCAGACCCCAGAGCTCACTCACCGGTGATCTGTTGTTCAGTTGCTCAGTCGTGTCCAGCTCCCTAAGACCCCATGGACTGCAGCATGCCAGGCTTTCCTGTCCCCCACCATCTCCCAGAGCTTGCTCAAACTCAACTCCATTGAGTCGGTGGCTCCATCCAACCATCTCATTCTCTGTCTGATGATCTTTTGCTAAACTAGGGGCTCCCGTACTTGCTCACAGCCGTGGTCCTTATCCCTCTGAGCCTGTCTCCGAGGTGCTCAACGATTCAAGTACACTTTGTTTCTGGAAAGCCCGGGGAGGAAGTAATCATTAAAAACATGTAAATTAAGTTACCCCAGGAGCTTAATAGATTAGTCATCGACTTTTTCCCTCCTGTTGGATCTTAACCTTCTGTGGAAATTAATCACCAAATGGCTCAAAGAAGCCACCAAAGGTTGGCATGCTCTAGTCACATAGACTAGAGGGACCCCTCCCCCCCGCCACCTTCACTTCATCTCTCCCTCCCCAGAATCCCGCCATTGACTCAGACATGACTATCTTGGGGCCAGCCCAAAGGCCCTGACCACCTGCCTCCTCCTCCACAGCTGTTACCCAAGGCAGGTCCCACCCCATGGGACAGACATGTCAGCCTCACATGCTCCAAAGAAAAGGGCTTTGGCCTCAACAAGAGAGGGAAGAAAAGCAGGTTTCTGTGCCTTGAGAGTTCATGCAGTCATTAGTCACCATATGAGCATTTATTGAGCATCTATGATATACTCGGGCTTCCCTGGTGGCTCAGTGGTAAAGAATCTGCCTGCAATGCAGGAGACCCAGGTTCACTCCCTGGGTCGGGAAGATCCCCTGGAGGAGGAAATGGCAACCCACTCCAGTATTCTTGCCTAGAGACTCCCATGGACAGAGGAGCTTGGCAGGCTACAGTTCATAGGGTCACAAAGAGTCAGACCTCAGAGCAGTGACCCCAACCATGGAACCACGTGATCCCAAGAGTGTGGCCAGAGGGGACCACAGGGACCCTGGGGGCCTAAGAAAGGAGGTGCAAGAGGTTCCTGGGGAAGCCAGGGAGGCTTCATGGAGGAGAGGATGCTCTGAGCTTCATCTTAAGCAGGGGCAGGCATCTGCCATGGGAGAGCTTCTCCAGGAAGGAGCAGCCTGAGTCAGGCCTGGAAGCAGCCAGACCCAGGTTCAGAGTGCGACGCAGCCTCTGCCTCCAACAACCAGCTGTGTGATGAAGTTGTCACTCTGTAGTCATTTGCCCTCTTGAGCACCAGTCTTCTGGCCTAGGAAGTCTTACTTGCAGGTAAGAAGCTACACATGTTGTTTGTCGCTCATTCATGCCCAACTCTTTGCAACCCCATGGACTCCAGCCTGCCAGGCTCCTATGTCCATGGGCTTCTCCAGGCAATAATACTGGAATGGGTAGCCATTCCCTTCTCTGGGGGATCTTCCTGACCCAGGGATCGAACCCAGGTCTCCTGCATTGCAGCAGATTCTTTGCCATCTGAACCACCAGGGAAGCCCATACATAGAAATGGTTACTGTTATTGCTACAGCTGCCGGTGCCCCTATTATTACAGGTTCCAAGAGCTGGAGCCCTAGGGTTGCTGGAGCTCAGGCTGTGAGGCTGGAGAAACACAGAAGAAGATAGAAGTCGGTGAATAGTGGTAGGCGGAGAGACGAATGAGTGAATGCATGCATGCATGCATAAACAAAAAGTGAATAAGAGGATCAAGAATGACTGTGATGCCACATTGAAGGGTTTTGTCCTAGGATTCTGGGAGGACCTGCACGGGACCCCAGGTGGAGCCGCTGGCTCAGACACACAGACCTGGACAGGTGTGCTGCAGGCGGCATGATCCACAAAATCCTTTCCAGCCCTTCTCCTGGCCAACATCTTTGTCCATCACTCTGGCTTGACTCTTGAGGACCCAGAAGGCCCTCATTCAGTTCCTGCCAGGTCACCCCTCCAAACACCAACATCTTCCCATGGGGACTTCCACCCCTGTGTCATTCCACTCTTTATTGCCATCACAGTTTCCTGCCATAACAAGTGACCACAATTGTGCTCCACAGAGGACAAGTGGGGGCTGCCTCCAGAAGAAAGCATTGATGGCACAATCCCAGGGGGTTCAGCACAGCCTGGAAGGTGTACGGAGCATGTGGCTTCATTTCAGACATTAAAGAGAAGGGCAACTTGGTGAGAGGCAAGTTCCAGTCTCACATCAGTTTGTGAGCATCTCCCAGGACAAGGCCAGAGCTGTGCCCCTCTGCCTGCCCATGCCTGTCACCCAGCATGTGGTCAGGGCCCAGCTCTCCCCTGCTGACCCCCCCCAGGTCTCACAGTCCAGAGCAGCGGGTGAAGGGAACAGCAACCCCCTCTCCTCTCTCCTGGGGGCCTGAGCAGTGGTTACATGCAGGTCTGGTGGAGCAAGGGCAGCCAGAAGCCAGCCCCGCACCTGCTTCCTCAGCCAGGGGGCCTCTGTTGCTGAGATCCACACCCTGACTGCAGGAAATGCGCACCCAGCAGCTGCTTCTGGTGAGCGAGCAGAGAGTCGGGGAGATGCCAATTTGTGGCAGACGTCTGAAGAAGCTATTTCTAAAACAGCAATTACCAGAAAGGAGAACAAATTACTACTTACTTCAGAGACTTTCACACATGGAGAATCAGGGCCCTACAAAGTAATCAGGGCAATGTGTTTGCAAAACTGCATTATTTATATTGAAATATTTCACGGAGAAAGGTCAGGGACCAAAATTGAAGGTTAGCGAGGAATAAAATACCAGGGTCACCGTATCGCTGGGAAGTCTGCACAGGGCCTTGATTACCAACACATTAGGCACTTTTGAAAACTATTAAATAAATCCAGGCTGGTATCCAACGCTGGATTTCTAGGAAAATATGAGCTCTGTTGCCCAAGCCCGATGGCGGAACTACAGAGCAGGCGGAGAGGCCCGGCCCAGGCCTGGGGCCGGGGGAGGGTGTGCCGTGCCCAGGGAAGCAGCCATTGGACACCCAGCCCATCCATCAGACCTTGATGGGTTGCCAGGCAACCACCCAGCCTCTCTAGGAGCCCACCCAGAGTCACCAGGACATTAATAGCTGGTCCAGGGCTGGGGAGGGAAGGAGGAAGGCCGCTTGGGAAAGGGCGGAGCAGGCTGGCAGGAACTTTGACGTGGGCCCTGCAAGAGGATGGCAGCAGGCAGCTCCCCTGGATTGGGGTCAAGGCCACGGGCCCCCTCTTTACACTGTAGCCCTCACCCTCCACTTCCAACCCTCCCCAAGGACTAAATGTGCCCCCAGGAGAGGACCACCAGGGACCATCAGTTCAGTAACACATAGGTATATCATGCTTGCACTGGCCGGGTCTAATCTAATTCTGGAAACACCCCCCAGGAAGCTGAGAGAGAAGGAGGCTGAGTTCTCAGGGTGGCTATTCTGTTTTCCCAGGAAGCTCCAGGCTGCCATTTGGGATGTCCAGGCTGCTGCAGCTGCAGACGGTTGCCTCTGCTTCCTGGGTCCAGGCTCAGTCCCCAGGTCTCTCTTCCAGGGTCCAGCATTGAGCTCACGGAGAGAGGAGCAGAGTTTCCATGGACCGTGATGGTGAGGAGGTGAAGTGCAGTGAAGTGAAGGCACTCAGTCGTGCCTGACTCTTTGCAACCCCATGGACTGTAGCCTACCAGGCTCCTCCCTCCATGAGATTCTCCATGCAAGAGTACTGGAGTGGGTTGCCATTTCCTTCTCCAGGGGATTTTCCCAACCCAGGGATCGAGCCCGGGTCTCCTGCATTTCCAGGCAGACACTTTAACCTCTGAGACACCAGGGAATAGAGGAATGGTGAGGGAGAGGCAATACATGGGGTCTACTGGTGGACTTAGGTCACACCTCCTGAATGCCTTCCTGCCCACAGAGAAATGCCTCTGGGCTGGGTCTGCATTTCATTCAGTGCCTTGTCCTATTCATCCATTCACCTATACATCCATCCTTCCATCCACCATCCTTCCATCCATCTACCATCCTTCCATCCATCTACCCATACATTATCCATCCATCCCTCCATCCATCTGTACATCCAGCCAGCCAACCACTAGCCACCAGCCACCCACCCATCATCCATCCATTCACCATCCATCCATCCACCCATCTGTACATCCATCCATCTGTACATCTGTCCATTCATCTGTACCTCCATCCATCCATCCACCCACCCATCTGTACATCCAACCATCTGTACATGTATCCATCCATCCACCCCTCTTGTATGCATACATACACATATGCACTGAAAATTATCCGAGTGGCTCTTGGGCAGACCCTATCAGAAGAGGGTGGGTCCACAGAAACAGAAATCCTTAGAGGGACCTTTGTTGTCAGTGTCTCAGAAGCTTCCATGTGGCACATGGAGTTTGGCCAAAGGCTGAGTAAGGGCTCAGCATGTCCTTATTGACTCTGCACACAGAAAAACTGCATGCTTGTGAGGGCAGGAGCCCAGAAGCAGGAGCCCAGGGAGGCCTGTCAGACTGTCACAGAAGACAGAAGGGCTCTGGCAGGAAGGAGGGACCCTCCACAGTCTGTCCTCAAACAGCAAAGAAACACATCCACAAAGGTCAGAGGAGGGGGATCTCCAAGACCCTGATGGGAACCACTCACCTGAAACCCCAGCTAGAGAACTTTGGATAGGAAGGTCTACCCACAGCCGGTCACGTAATTTTCAAGGCCCGGTGCAAAATGAAAATGTGGCACTCCTTGTTCAAAAGGCAGCAAAAAAAAGTGCTAAAGGTAATAAACTATAAACCACTTTCCTTTCTTCCACTGTCTCTGTTTTGATTTATCATGGTGATTTATATTTGCTGTACAGTACCATTCTAAGTCAAGAAAAATTTAAATTTCAAATTATTAGCATGGATTTTTACCATTCATCTTTATATCATGCAATGCCAATTTTAAATGCAAACATAAGAGCGTTTAACTCCTATGCAGAATAACTGAAATTGTACAATTCATATTTTGTAGCTCGTATATGAAGATGTATTTCATTCTTCCCAGAGCAGCAGAAAGTCTGCACAAAACCAACACAACTGTCTTTAATTTACTCTCAGATCAGGCATACTTTCTCAGCACTCTCTGCCTTTGGCACATGGATTAAGGAAGGTTTCAAAGGGAAGGGGGGGTGCATCATCCTTGATCCCCTTTACTTCTGCATCACTTTTTTCCCACAGAAGTGGTTGGTTGCTGACACAGGGCAGTGAAAGGAATAAGAAAGGATACAGGGCTCCTTGGTCATTCATGTTTCTTAGGAGGCCAGAGCCTTCTTTCTGCTTTCAGAGCAAGTTCTGGTTCAAATGGGAGGGCTGGCTGCTCGGGATGGTCAGTGCTGCCCTTTGCCGTGGACCTGATTCACTTCCCTTGAACCACGCCAAGTCGTGCTGGTTTCACCATGGGTTTCCCAGAGTTCTGTGCTTGTGGAGAACCTTGAATGTCAAGTGCCAGTAGGATTTTGAAGAACAGTGGACACACACCCCATGTGTCTGTTCCACTCACACACATGTCTTTGCCATAGTAGCTCACACACGTCATTGCCGTAGGACTTTGCTCAGAAAACCCATGTTCAAAGTTAAGAAAACATTAAGAATTCAAGACAAAGACAGTACATAATGAAACCAAGCATGGACCACATTGACTGGGGGGTTTCATGGACACACAGCTCTCATGCCCATCGAGTTCCCTCAGGGTAAGGCTGCTGGTGTGAGGACAGTCTCCCCAGGAAGCACCTGTCTCCTCTTCCAGGTGGTTCTGCCCCCTTCTGTAGACCTGGACGAGGGTAAAGGAGGGAGTCTGAGAGGATGAGACCCTTGTTGCTTCAGCTCACACACAAACCCTCATACACATGCACATGGTCTCAGGCTGACCCGAGCCCTCCCAGGCCCCTCACTCTCTGTGCCCAGCAAGACAGCAAACATGGAGACAGCTCAGCTCAACAGGCCCCCACCAAAGACTCCCATTTCTGTGTATGAATCTGCACATGTGACCAAAGTGGACTCATCTGGTTCAACAGGACCAAATGATGTTCCCAGCATCTGGGTGGCTGAAGGCATCAAATTCAGTGAAACTGCCCCTCCTGTCTTGCTTTCAACCCTTTGAGCTATTTTTTAAATCCTTTTTGGGACCTGGAAGGGTTTCGCCTCTATGACTACGGAAGCAAGTTCCCCCCCAAAGCCCACAAATAAGTGTGCAGGGGGATGCCCACTCATGCCCACATAGGCAATCCTTCCAACGCCACATGAAATATATACTCTGTTCTCAAGATGCACTCACCCTTGCACCACCATGCACGACAACCTACACCATGTGGTCAGGGCCAGGAGTGCCCTCCTCAACTCCTCTTTGGAAAGCATCCACAGAGCTGGGAAACATTATTCTCAAGATCCTCAAGAGTGGACCGTGTTCATCTGGACACTGAGGCTGGACACTGTTGACAGGGGATGAGATGGTTGGATGGAATCATTGACTCAATGGACATGAGTTTGAGCAAGCTCCAGGAGATAGTGAAGGCAGAGGAGCCTGGCATGCTGCAGTCCATGGGGTTTCAAAGAGCTGGATACAACTAAGCAACTGAACAACAACAACAACTGTTTTCAGAAACCTCTGCAGGTTACCTGGAATGAAGACTGAAGTCTCAGGGGTGTGGATGGGGGACCCACAGCTAAGTGGCCCCAGGGTGATCAGTGGAGCTTACTTTGGTGGTTACAACCTCTGGTTTCAGACTGCCTGGGTTTTAATCTTGACCTCATCAATGTGTTATCTGTGTGACACTGGGCCAGTCACTCCACCTCTCTGTGCTTTGGAATCTCTGTCTGTGGAGGTTGAATGTAAGAGTTCTTACTGCAGAGAATTTTTCTGAGGATTAAATAAGTATGTGATGTACTGAGAACACTCTCTGATGCACGGTAAACACTTTGTATTAATACATGTAAAATGAAAGAAAATGTTAGTGGCTCAATCGTATCTGACTCTGCGATCCCATGGACTGTAGACCGCCAAGTTCCTCTGTCCATGGGATTCTCCAGGCAAGAATACTGGAATGGGTTGCCATTCCTTTCTTCAGGGGATCTTCCCAACCCAGAGATCGAACCTGGGTCTCCTGCAGGTGGATTCTTTACTGTATGAGCCCTATACATACTGCCTGTTTTTTATCCTCACTATTCAGGAAAGACATTCACAGAGGCGCTCAGAGAGCAATGGCTCCCGGGACCATATGCCCCTTACAGACGGCTCCTGAGTTCTCAGGAGCTGATTAAAGTTCCTAAGAAGTCCTACAGCAATTATATTTTGTTCACCCTATTGTTTGACAAATTTATTTGACCACACTGTCTATTTTCTGTGTGGATGTATACAGCACTCATCAACACCCCGCAGATGATTCCAAAAGTCTGTGTCCACAAGACCAATGATATCATTCGGGCTTTGAAAAGCTACCCAAAAGAAGCTTTGTTTTAATGCCTCTTTTCAGTGCTCCTGGTTCCAGAAACTGGGAGTCAATGCTAAGTCACTCATGAAGTTATTCAACAAACATGTGATGTGCCCTTACCATGCCCCGCTCTGTGCTGCACTGGCAGATACATAACCGTCTCCTTCTTTTCAGGCCCTGGGGCTTCCCTTGTAGCTCAGCTGGTAAAGAATCTGCCTGCAATGCGGGAGACCTGGGTTTGATCCCTGGGTTGGGAAGATCCCCTGGAGAAGGGCAAGACAACCCACTCCAGTATTCTTGCCTGGAAAATCCAATGAACAGAGGAGCCTCGCAAAGAGTCAGACACAACTTAACACACACACACACGCACACACAGTCCTTCTCCCAGAGATGTGAGCATCCTGCCTGGAGGTGAAGGAGAGAACAAAACTAGGGACTCAGGGACCAGCTCTGCTTCTAAGGACACAGAAACAGGGTGCTGGACCCCTGACTTCCCCCAGCACAAAGCCCCTTAATGAATTTTAGATTAAAAAGCCCAGATACTGGCATATTCTTAAGATGCTTAATAAAGCAATTGGCCTGTAAATCAATCTGGCCCTCCAAATGAAACCTCCAGTGTGGAAGCCAACCAGCCTTACCAGGCCTACTTAATGCAAAATGGGTAATGTCATTTACAAGCCTCGAAGGCAAGCTTATGAATAAAAGAACAATGCTCGAAAACAAGCCCCGGAAATTTCTATGCATTGCAAACAGCTCAGAGCACATCCTCGCTGTGCCCTCAGCCCAGCCATTCAGCCCAGCCCAGGGCTCTCCTGGAAGACGAGTTCCCTAATAGAGCAGGCAAGCCTGATGGAAATGCAGGAAGCCTGATGTTTCAAGCATCCGGGCCTGCTCCTGCCCCACAACTACTGGAGACCCCTGGAGGCCAGAAGACACACAGACCAGTGACACACTGTATGTCTAGTGCCTTCCGTCAGGCGTCCTGCGCTGTTGGCCAAGGCTGCTGGAACTACTGCCTCTATTCAAAAATCAGCCCTCTGCAGAAATTATGTCCATAATTTCTGGGGACCCAGCTCTAGGACAGGGGTTCAGTGTGACAACCCCCACATGCCAAGGAACCTGCAGAGGAACCCCTGCTCCGGGGCAGGACTCCAGCAAAGGTGCATTAAAGACAGAACAAAGCAGAGAGGAGGGGAAAACATCTCTCAGGATTCAAAACGAGAAGATGAAATGCCTCGGAAAGAATGAGGCTTTTCAGAGAAGTTTTCATCCGGTGCCAGCGCAGTTTGAGACACTCAGGAGAGATGGAAATCTGGGCATGTTGCTGGCCAAAATCTTGGCTTTCTCTGCCCACTGAAGTTGGATAAAAAATACGGAGATAGAGTTTGGAGGAAATAGAATGGTGGTTTTAATTCTCAGCCGGCGGAGAGGGGAGCACAGTAATCTCGTGTCTCAAGAACTGTGCCCGTGCTCCAGGAGGAGTCTAGGGGCTTATATAAGATGAGACATCACGGTCAGGAGTCAGTGATGAGGAATAAAGGTGTGGGATCTTGTCAAAAACAGTCATAGGCTGGCGTCACTAACCCGGTAATTGAGTCTGGCAGTTTGGTCGCTCTGTGGCCTTTTTCCTGATATGTAACTACAAGGGAAAGGATGTTGTAAGGGTAAACACCAGATTGTTGCTGTTGTTCAGTCACTCAGTCACATCTTCTGGACCCCATGGACTGCAGCACACCAGGTTTCCCTGTCCTTCACTCTCTCCCGGAGCTTGCTCAAACTCACGTACACTGAGTCAATGATGCCATCCAATCATCACATCTTCTGCCGTCCTCTTCTCCTCCTACCCTCAATCTTTCCCAGCATTAGGGTCTTCTCCAATGAGCTGGCTCTTCAGGATGTATTTAGCATGGAGTCAGAAGGAAATAGGTGTGAAGTGTAGCTCCTGCAAAGTTACCAGCAGAAAAGCATACTTAGTTACAGACATGCAGAGTTAAGAGCAGTTAAAGTTAAAAAAAAAAAATTGGGACTGTCCAGGCCTGCTCACTGTTCTCTTTATCTTCTTTGTTCTCAGAAAAGGGAAAGAAAAAATACTCATTCCTCTTTTTGTCCTTTTCATTGCAACGGGCAGATGGATTGGATAGCTGTGAAGGCTGCTGGTTTGGTAGATGTCCTGGGAAGAGACATGCTGGCCGGGACTACATGCTCCACAACCCTGCAGGGCAAGGGCACCAAGGAGGTTCTGAAAGGTCTCCTGTCTCTGTGGATTTCACCCCAGGAACACCTAGGAACACCGGTGCCCACTTACACAGGCTGGGAAGCAGGACAAATGGCCATTCACCTCCCTCCTGAGGTCCCAGGTCTCCTTGGTCAGAGTCATGCTGATCTGGCAGGAAGACCCTCTATTTCTTCTCTAAACAGGATGCCCAAGTGGATGAATCAGCAGGTTCTTTTGAGTTTCAGCCCTCCATCAAGAACCTTTCTTATCTGAAACACAAAAACGCTTGTTAACAAATATTTATCATGCCTCTAGCCGAGCAGTTCCCACAAAGGAGAGAATTCATAGATGTTGGATCATTTATTAATTTATGTCATTCTTTCTCTCTCTTTTAATTTTTACTGGAAGATAGTTGCTTTATACTGCTGTATTAGTTTCTGCTGCATGGCAAAGTGAATCAGCTCTACATATACATATATCCCTCTTTTGGGGATTTCCCTCCCTTTTAGGTCACCACAGAGCACTGAGTAGAGTTCCCTGAGATATAAATGGAATATCTACTTATCTACATAGTAGTGTACATATATGCGGGCTTCCCAGGTGGTGCAGTGGTAAAGAATCTGCCTGCCAATGGAGAAGACCCAGGAAACCTGGGTTTGATCGCGGGGTTGGTAAGATCCCCTGGAGGAGGGCATGGCAATCTACTCCAATATTCTTGCCTGTAGAATCCCCAAGGACAGAGGACCCTGGTGGACTGCAGTGCATGGGGCTGCAAACTGTCAGACATGCCTGAGCAACTAACTGAGGGCACACACAGTGTATATGTGTCAATCCCAATCCCCCAATTCATTCCACCCCTGCTCCCCCACTTGGTGCCCACAACTTTGTTCTCGATGTCTGTGTCTCTGTCTCTATTTCTGTTTTGCAAATAAGATCATCTATACCAATTTTTTCAGGGGTCACATATATATGCATTAATATACGATATTTGTTTTTCTCTTTCTGACTTACTTCACTCTGTTTGATAGTCTCTAGGTCCATCCACATCTCTGCAAATGACCCGATTTCATTCCTCTTTAAAAAAAAAAATACTTTTGTTTATTTACTTATGGCTGTGCTGGGTCTTCCTTGCTGCACAGGCTTTTCTCTAGTTGGAATGAATGGGACGTACTCTCCAGCTGTGATATGCAGGCTTCTCCTGTTGCAGAGCATGGACTCGAGGAATGTGGGCTTCAGTAGTTGGAGCNACTGGACATGGAACAACAGACTGGTTCCAAATAGGAAAAGGAGTACGTCAAGGCTGTATATTGTCACCCTGCTTATTTAACTTATATACAGAGTACATCATGAGAAACGCTAGACTGGAAGAAACACAAGCTGAAATTAAGATTGCCGGGAGAAATATCAATAACCTCAGATATGCAGATGACACCACCCTTATGGCAGAAAGTGAAGAGGAACCGAAGAGCCTCTTGAAGAAAGTGAAAGAGGAGAGTGAAAATGTTGGCTTAAAGCTCAACATTCAGAAAACAAAGATCATGGCATCCGGTCCTATCACTTCATGGGAAATAGATGGGGAAACAGTGGAAACAGTATCAGACTTTATTTTGGGGGGCTCCAAAATCACTGCAGATGGTGACTGCAGCCATGAAGTTAAAAGACGCTTACTCCTTGGAAGAAAAGTTATGACCAACCTAGATAGTATATTCAAAAGCAGAGACATTACTTTGCCGACTAAGGTCTGTCTAGTCAAGGCTATGGTTTTTCCAGTATTCACGTATGGATGTGAGAGTTGGACTGTGAAGAAGGCTGAGAGCTGAAGAACTGATGCTTTTGAACAGTGGTGTTGGAGAAGACTCTTGAGAGTCCCTTGGACTGCAAGGAATCCAGCCAGTCCATTCTGAAGGAGATCAACCCTGGAATTTCTTTAGAAGGAATGATGCTAAAGCTGAAACTCCAGTACTTTGGCCACCTCATGTGAAGACTCTGATGCTGGGAGGGATTGGGGGCAGGAGGAGAAAGGGACGACAGAGGATGAGATGGCTGGATGGCATCACTGACCTGATGGACCTGAGTCTGAGTGAACTCCGGGAGTTGGTGATGGACCTGGAGGCCTGGCGTGCTGCGATTCATGGGGTCGCAAAGAGTCAGACACGACTGAACGACTGAACTGAACTGAACTGTTACGGCTCCTGGACTCTAGAGTACAGGCTCAATAGATGTGGCCCAAGGGCTTAGTTGCTCCAAGGCACGTAGAATCTTCCCAGATCAGGGATCAAACCAGTGTTTCCTACTTTGGCAAGTGGATTCTTTACCACTGAGCCATCTGGGAAGCCCATTCATTTCTTTCAATAATGCCATGAATTGTGCCATGATTGGCTTTAAGAGACCACCTGCTCTGTGGGGTCCTATCCTCAGCCTGCATCCAGTAACATTCTCTAAGGTTCTGTCAAGATGGGGCTCCCAAGGCAGACGTGGTCCACCAGATCGGCTCTTACTTGTCCAACAAAACAACAAGGTGACGACACATTGTACCCCAATATGGAATTACTCCCACTAACACCAGCCTGGCCTTCCTTCTGGAAACTTCACAGCTCTTCTAAGTTCTTTAAATGCTTCTCTAGAGGCCCAAGATATAGGGGAGGAAAAGTTCAAATAAAAGCCAAGAGTAGACTCACTGAAAGGCGTGTTGACAACGTCTAATAGCATGAATCTGTCACAGTCCGCCAGAGGGGAAGCGGCATCTGTATTCCAACTGTAATAACTACATATTGAACAGCCAGGACATGATTTATTAACAATGAGATTTTACAAACAAGTCACTATTGATGAATGGCAGCAATTTTAGACACCCTAGATCAATACCCTTTAATCGAGTCAAATCTCAGCAAATTAGATTAAAGCAAGATTCCCAAATAGCCCCAAACTAAACAAACTAATGTGTGTAAAATTCCCCGTGTGATTGCATGACATGGGAGGCACTGTCATGAGCTGACAACCGAACTTTTGTTTATTTACCTGAAAATCAGGTGCTGTGGTTAAAAGACTGTGTCTGTGGTCCTTCAGAGATTTGTGTTTGGATGCTTGTGATGTGAGAGGGAACCAGCACAGAGAACTCTGGGCTACTGTCAAGGAAAGACCACCTTGGAAAAAATACTTCTATACATGCTCTCCAGCACCCACCATGTTCCATCTGGCGAGGTGATGATCAACGCTTAGAGCTCAAGTAAACCTCAAGCCCTGCTCTGTCCCAGGCAACCTGGTTGAGTGTGGATAAATCACGTACAACTCTTAATCCACAAAGCAGAAATGGCATTCATCATTGCCACCTCCAAAGTTGCTGTGACATTAAACAAAATAACATACTTAAGAGACCACAGGGGCTTCCCTGGTGGCTCAGTGGTGAAGAATCCACCTATCAATTCAGGAGACACCAGTTCAATCCCTGGTCCAGGAAGATCCCACATGCTGTGGAGCAACTAAGCCCCTGTGCCACAACTACTGAGCCTGTGCTCTAGAACCCAGGAGCTTCAACTACTGAAACCCATGTGCGCTAGAGCCCGTGCTCCACAACAAAAGAGAAGGCACCACAATGAGAAGCCTTCACACCAGAACTCGAGAGTAGCCCCTGCTTGCCTCAACTAGAGAAAAGTCTGTGCATCAACAAAGACCCAGATCAGCCAAAAATTATTTTTTTAAAAAGCAAGACCAGGTATGGGTCTAGCACAGAGAGGGCACATGGTTATTAGTCAAAGGAGGTGACCAGCAGGACAATAGCTAGTGGGGCTGCCTCCATCCCCAAAGCATGAGAGCTGCCAGGGCAGCACCCACAGCCAGCCAGACCCCAGGGAGCCAGGGTCCCTGAAAAGCTGGAGGTTGACCATGTACATCCAGTCACAGCCAGCATTGCCCATGATTCTGCAGGAAGCCCCAGAAAAGCCTCTCTCACTGGGAAGATTTCACTTTGGAAATTCTTTTATACCTGGAATTTTCCAGTGTCAGACCAGGAGCCCTTGCTTCCTACATGTAAGTATGGATGCTGGCCCCACATGTGAAGATTCAAGGGAGACCTCGGGAAGCCCGCTGCTCTTGGTCAGCAGTTCCAGGAGATACGGTAGAGTTACTGCCACTACAACCACTGGAGAGGGATGTGTCAGAGACTCGGAGACAATCCAGTGCTCATCCAACCCTGGAGAGACCCAGAATGATAGCCATTCAGACAGAGTCCTTGCACACTGTCACTGGGAGACCTGAAGGCAGAAGGTGATCAGGACCCTCCTTTGCTGGTTCCAGGTGGGAACAGGTAGCAACATTTGAGGCAGAGCAAGGAAGCATGTTCCCCTTCTGTTTCCATTTAGATGAAGGTGACAGATGATTCAGATAGGTACTAGCTCAAAATGCTGATGTGGTTTGTGGGCTTTCTTGGCTGACCACAAAGTCTTCCTAAACATCTGCCTCTCTCATGCTGGTCACTGTGGCTCAGAACCCAACAGAAGGGATGGGCAGCCATTTCCCAGACACCCACTAAGCACTGGGCAAGTGGATGGGAAAGAGCTCTCGCTTCAGCCTGGGCCTCTGTCTCTACACAGCTGTGTTTGTTCAGAGGCTTCCCAAGTGGCACCTGTGGTAAAGAACTTGCTTGCCAGTGCAGGAGATGTAAGAGATTCGGGTTCCATCCCTGGTTAGGAAGATCCTCTGGAGGAGGAAATGGCAACCCCCTCCAGTATTCTTGCCTGGGGAACCCCATGGACAGGGTAGCCTAGTGGGCTACGGTCCATGAGGTCGCAAAGAGTCAGACTCAACTGAAATGACTTAGCATGCATGCACATATTGAAACTGACTGCTCGTCCCAACTAGACAAGGGCTCCCTGGGCCCCAGGCACCAGCAAGTCCGGGTCACCACCCTGACCCTACTTTATTATGACTGTACTTGTTTCTTGTGGCTGCTGTAACAAATTATCCCTAATTTAGTGATTTGAATCAGCAGATATATATTATCTCCCAGTTCTGGAGCCCAGAAATCTGAAATCAAAGGTGTCAGCCAGGCTGTGCTCCCTCCAGAGACCCCAGGTAAGCATCCACTTCTTTCCTCCCTCTGCCCCTGGGGTCCAGCTGCTCCTTGACTTGGGGCTGCATCTCTGCCTCCATCTGCACAGGACCCCCTCTTCTTCTCTGTCTGCATGTCATTCTCTTACAAGGACATGTGTCATTGGAATTAGGACCCACCTGGACTATGTGGGCAGCACCAAGGCTTAGTTGGTTAAAGCGCTTGTCTAATATACAGGAGATCATGGGCTCAAATCCCAGAAGTACCTCAACTAAGCATCCCAGCTCTTTGGAGGCCTCCCTGGTGGCTCAGACGGTAAGGAATCTGCCTGCAATGCAGGAGACCCAGGTTCAATTCCTGGGTTGGAACAATCCCCTGGAGAAGCGAATGGCAACCCACTCCAGTATTCTTGCCTGGAGAATCCCATGGACAGAGGAGCCTGATGGGCTACATTCCATGGGGTCACAAAGAGTCAGACACGACTGAGCAATTAAATTTTTTTTTTTTTTTTGGACAATCTACGGTGAACTCAAGATCCTCAGTAACACTTTTAAAGTCCCTGCTCAGATAAATCCTACTCACCATTTCCAGGGATATGGACATATTCTTTTAAGGGGCCACCATTCAGCCCCCTATCCTTTTTTATCCCATCACATGCCCAGCACCAAAATAGATGCCTAATTCCATTGGCAGAATGAATGAATGAATGAATGAACAAGCAGTTGCTACCATGGACAGCAGTCCACAAGCTAAGGGAAGACTGGCTGAGGGGCAACTCCATGCCCCAGTGTGGATGCAGGTGGGTCTAAGGCCTGGATGTCCCGGCCAGGAAGGCACCATCTATCCAGCTCCAGGGTCAGGCTGCAGGGCCCAGCTGACCCACATCACACAGCCACCTCAAACCAGGGCTCCTTCCTGTGGCCCCTGAGCCAACCCCCTGTAACACCGATCCTGAGGCCCCCCTCCCCCATCTCTGGGGAGGATGTTGCTCAACAAGCGTGGGCAGTACATGCATGTGTAGCTGTGTGTGTCCACATATGTGCAGGCAAATGCATGTGTGCTGTGTGTGTATAGGAGTATGCATGTGTGTGCAGGCATGTGTGTGTGGTGTGTCTAGGTATGCAGGTATTTGCATGTATGTGCAGGTGTGTGTGCTGTGTGTGGGGGTTTGTTTGTATATTTAATTACATGGGCATAATTAGGAAACATCACCAGGAGACCTGTATTCTCTTCGGGCCTGTGATTTTCAGTCTTGTCAGAATATTAGTGCTAAAATTTATGAGACATAAATGGGGCCGGTTAACATAAAAGCCATAAAATATTTGTTTCTAATGGAGCCTGGATGCAAGCAAATCTGTCTTCCAGCTGTGGAGGGCCATTGTCTTAAAAAAGAAAACTGTCTTCTTAACATCAGCAGCAAGGAAGACCCTCTGGTTTGGGGTCATGCCCACACTCCGTCCCTGTCCCTGCTGGGGTCTCCAGGTGTCCAGGGCACTTGGGAAGGGGTGGCGAGGGAGACTGAAGTTTCTGGGCTTCAGTCAGGAGCCAGACAAGGTGGTCAAGGCACTTCACACACATATCCCTGCCCCATCCAGAAGATTCCTCCATCCTTGCAGCAGATGAGAACAGGAGGCTCAGCCAAGTGGAGGCACTGGCCCAGAGTCACACAGCTGGTCCCCAGAATGGAAGCCTAGGCCACACATGCTTTTCAGCACAGGTGTCTAGGGGACACACTCTTCCCCTCCTGAGACCCAAGGCAGGAAGCAGAGCATCCCTCTTGACACAAACCGGCATTCTCCTGCCAGGGTATATCCAGGGCCTCTGGTCGAGTGTCTGAGGGACAAAGGACACTTTTTCAGAATGATCAGCAGACCCCAGTGTGCAGGGAGTCAGGACTCACAGGCATGCTGGTTGGGCTGGTGTGGGTGGGGCTACCCAGCCGGGAACTTGTGCCTGACACGCAGTTCTATTCACTCATATGTTCATTCAGTGTTCACAGCAGCACCATTCAGAGCAGCCAAGATATGGAAGCAGCATAGGTGTCCACTGACAAAGGAATGGACAAAGAAAATGTGATATAGATGCATATGTGGCATATATAGACATACAAACAGTGGGATATTACTCAGCCATAAAAAAGAATGAAATAATACCATTTGCAGCAATATGAACGACCCTAGAGGCTATTATACTAAGTGAAGCAAAACAAAGACAAATATCATATGACATCACTTCTATGGAGACTAAAACAAAGTGATACAGGGACTTCCCTGGTGGTCCAGTGCTTAAGAATCCACCTTGCAGTGCAGGGGACATGAGTTCGATCCTTGGTTGGGAAACAGATTTCACGTGCTGTGGCTCAACGAAGCCCATGCACCGTGACTACGGAGCCTGCAGGCTCCGGAGCCACAACTAGAGAGCCCACGAGCTCCAACAAAGAGCTCCTGGGCCACAGCTAGGACCTGATACAGCCTAAATAGATAAATAACCATGCCTAAAAAGGTAAAATAAGAAAATAAAAGAGTGATACAAATGAATATCCAAGACAGAAACAGATTCACAGAAACTTTTGGCTACCCAAGGGAAAAGGGATGAGGGAGGGGTATATTAGGAGATAGAGACTGATACATACACACTACTATATATGAAATAGATAAACAACAAGGACCTACTATGTAGCACCCAGAACCACACTCAGTACCTTGCAATAACCTATCATGGAAAAGAATCTGAAAAAGAATATATACTACTACTCCTACTAAGTTGCTTCAGTCGTGTCCGACTCTGTGCGACCCCAGAGACGACAGCTCACCAGGCTCCCCTGTCCCTGGGATTCTCCAGACAAGAACACTGGAGCGGGTTGCCATTTCCTTCTCCAGTGAATGAAAGTGAAAAGTGAAAGGGAAGTCGCACAGTGCATGAAAGTGAAAAGTGAAAGGGAAGTCGCACAGTCGTGTCCAACTCTTAGCGACCCCATGGACTACAGCCTACCAGGCTCCTCCACCCATGGGATTTTCCAGGCAAGAGTACTGGAGCGGGTTGCCATTGCCTTCTCTGAAAAGAATATATATATATATATATATCAATCAGTCAGTTCAGTTGCTCAGTTGTGTCCGACTCTTTGACCCCATGAATCGCAGCACTCCAGGCCTCCCTGTCCATCACCAACTCCTGGAGTTCACTCAAACTCATGTCCATCGAGTCAGTGATGCCATCCAGCCATCTCATCCTCTGTCGTCCCCTTCTCCTCCTGCCCCCAATCCCTCCCAGCATCAGGGTCTTTTCCAATGAGTCAACTCTTCACTTGAGGTGGCCAAAGTATTGGAGTTTCAGCTTCAGCATCATTCCTTCCAATGAACACCCATGACTGATCTCCTTCAGGATGGACTGGTTGGGTCTCCTTGCAGTACAGGGAACTCTCAAGAGTCTTCTCCAGCACCACAGTTCAAAAGCATCAATTCTTTGATACTCAGCTTTCTTCACAGTCCAACTCTCACATCCATACATGACCACTGGAAAAACCATAGCCTTGACTAGACAGATCTTTGTTGGCAAAGTAATGTCTCTGCTTTTGAATATGCTATCTAGGTTGGTCATAAGTTTCCTTCCAAGGAGTAAACATCTTTTAATTTCATGGCTTCAATCACCATCTGCAGTGATTTTGGAGCCCAAAAATAAATATGCATAGCTGGAACATTTTGCTATACACTTGAAACTAAAACAACTATACTTCAATAAAAAGTAGTAGTAAACTAAACCATTTAGGGAGCACCTCTCTTAGGTGCCACATGGCATTGGGGCTGGGATGCAGCCATGAGCAAAAAGTGACCCTCCCTCCTCACCAAGAGCAGAGCCTGTGTAAGCTAACAAGAGAGCAGTGCATCCAGGGAGGGCCGAGGTGCTGCACAGGCCAGAGCAGGGCTGGGGGGCAGTGAGCACCAGCATTCAGAAACAGACCGTGTGACCACCTGCTGAGGTCACTGTCGAGGCAGCCCTGAGAGAAGAGGTAGGCAGTGAAGACCATTAACTTCTACCCAGAAGAAAGAGTCCTAGAAAACTGGGCTACACAGAGAAACTTCACCCCCGCTCCCAGGTGGCGGAAAAGCTGTAGATGGAAAAACTTTTCTCTCTGTTTTGGTTTCTGTGTCTGTCTGCCTGCCTGCCTATTCATCCATGTATTTATCTATTTGCTAATATCTATTCAGCTATGATTTTTACATCTATATATCTATCTAGGGCTTCCTCAGTGGTGCTATTGGTAAAGAATCCACCTGCCGGTGCAGGAGACATAAGAGACACGGGTTCGATTCATGGGTCAGGAAGATGCCCTGGAGAAGGGCATGGCAACCCACTCCAGTATTCTTGCCTGAAGAATCCCAAGAACAGAGGATCCTGGCAAGTTAAGAGTCAGACATGACTGAAGTGACTTAGCATAGCACATCTAAGTATGTATGTATCTATCCATCCATCCATCATTCATTGATCTCTTACTATTATATGTCTCTCTCTCATCAGCTTATGTATATATGTATCCATGCTTCTATCATCTAGCTAGCTAGCTAATTATCCATCCATTATTATCTACCTACCTATGCATCTATGCATGCATCTATTCATCTATCCATCCATCTAGTTATGCACCCAAGCATCTATCTATGCACCTATCTAAACCATAACATATGTATACACACATATACATACATACATATGCACACATATATCTAGGGTCACACAGAATCAGACACGACTGAAGTGACTGCATATATATGTATATTAGATAAATGTGGATAGGAGTATAAAATATGGAAACAGAAGCTGTGATTAAGCTCTTGGTCACATTTGGATTTTTGTAGACATTTATCCAGAGCCAAAAATATTTTGCTCAATTTTGTTCTTATGAAATCATAATAAATAAGTAAATAATTGCAGATGACTCCTCCAGAACAAGCATGTTTTCCTCAAAATGATTGTGCCGGGATTATCCTGATTAAATGAATATTCTGGACAAAAAAATAAAAGAAGTTACTCTGGAAATGATACTATGGATAATTTCAATTTTTTCCAAAAATTGGAACAGCAGCAGTTTAAAATGTTCTTCCATCAGAATACCATGGACCAGGGTGGTCTTCCTCTGAGGCCCAGCATCTCCAAGGCCCTGCATAGACCCCAGCTATTCCCTTGCAGCCCTCTTCCTGCAAAGAGAGGAGAAATTGGTTTCAACAGTGAGCCTGCTCTTGCTTGGGTGGCATTAACTAGGATTTACTGTAAAAAGCTGACGCAGAAAGCTGAGAACATGGACAGTTTGAGTCTTAATTCCCCCTTTCTTCAGCAGCATCTTTCATGAAGAATTTACCATGACTTACTTGTCCCCAGTCCACTGGCTCGATCTATTCTTAATGGCATTGCTGACAGCACACAGCCCCTTGGCTAACATCCAAGGTTTTCACTTTCATGGTGTGTCAGCTCCCTCCAGCTACACCCTGCCCCCACCCTCACTCAGGGGCCCTTGATGGTCCCGTTTCCGAGGCTGGGCTCTTAATTCCCAGTTCTTCCAACAAGCCCAGGCCCTGCCTTCCAGATGAACCCATCTCCTTCCTGGAAGCCATGCCCACTTTCTGGAGAAGGTTAGTTCATTGAGACAGGGACGTGGCAGTATCTCAGCTTTGTAGCAACTGTACACACACAGCAAGGAACTGAAGTCCAGCCTACGTGCCTCTGGTTGATCCTTGAAAGTGCTAGGAAGCATTGAGCATCAGCTCAGGCTTCGTTCTGGGCTCTGAAAGTCTCCCTTTTGGTTTTACAAGTTAAATATGTGGCATGGGGGCTAGAACATGTGCTTGGGAGTCCAAAGACAGAGGTTCAAATCCCAAACCCTCAAGCAGGTAGCCTTGGACAGTTGACCGTTTCCCCACCTTATGGGCATCAGTGTAAAATGGGAATATTATACCCATGGTGAGGCATTCCAGTGAGGATAAACAGATATCTTCTAGCTGTACCCCCTGGAGACAGAGTGAACACACAGCACATGGAGGTCAGGGAAGGTCAAGGGCGTTACAGATGAGAAGAAAAAGAGCAAACAGGTCACATGCACTGCGGAGGCCAAGGAAGACTGTGGAATCCAATGAGCCATCTCTGGCCAGGTCTATCTCCTCCCATTCGGCCACTGGTGAAATATGAATGTGGCCACTGCCCGCAAGCCCACGTCTACTGTGCTCCTGCCGCAGAGTATTTATGGAGGCATCCCACCAGTCAAGGGAGACTTACGAGCTACATAAATACAAAGGATAATCCAGCAAATTCCAAGTTGTACTAAAGGGCTGCAAATCAGTGCTTGGGCTGGGTCCCAGATACAAAGAGTAAGTGTGATTAAGTGTGACTTTTTTAAAGTTTTGTTTGGATTTATTCCTAAAAGCTCCTTCACCCAGAGACTCAGATTTCTTATTGGCACAGATGGCTGCCCTGTCATAAATCAGAGGCAGAGAATTTGAGCAGTGTCCAGAGAGAGCCAGGGAATAAAGCACAAAAGCAGGATGACTCGGAACTTTGGTGCAAAATTAAGAGATTTATCAAGACCAATCCCGGGCCTGGGGGTGAAGTGCTGTGAGGCATGAACACCTCGTGGTACTTTCCAGCTTCCTGCACAGTGCCCCTGACTGGGCAGAGGCTTCTGTGGGCATCCCCTGGGGACTGTGCAGGTTGGCCACGGGCAGCACACCTGGCCATGTAGGGGTAACTCAGAGATGCCACCAGCCCTCACTGGAGTGTTCGTGGAATGAACAAAGGGACAAATGACCGAGTGACGTCAGAAGACACACAGGCCCACAAGCTTGTATGCTCAGCCAGGACGACGCTGGCAGTCAGGGCTGGAGTCCATTCCAGGGAGGAAACCCCTCTTCTCTGCCCAGTGTCTGGGGACTGTTTGTCCCTGGGACAAGGGTTCCACCCACTGTAGCATCCTCCCTGAAGGCCCAGGGACAGAAATGCTGCAGTAAAGTCTCCCAAATGACAGAGTCCTCAGCAGCAACTCTTGGCCGGATGCTTCCCGAGCTTACTCACCTGTGAAATGGGAATAACAGCCTTCCTTGCTGGGCGACCATGCAGGTTGCATAAGGAGCCAGTCAACAGACTCAGACTCGGAAGCGATCCCTCCTAATAGTAGCAAGTAAAGAGGGTCCAGACCCCAGCTCTGCCATATGGAATAGTGTAGTCACTACATTTAGGGAGACACAGGACCAGGTTTGGGGGACAACCATGTCTTCCTTGAGGAAGGAGTAACCGAGAGGTCCATCTGCCCTGCTTCCTGACAAGCACCGTGGCCTCTCTCTGCCCTGGCTTGCTCTGGTAAGTATTGAGGACAGGTGTTCACCATGCCTTCGTTTTCTGAATTTCTGATGCATTGACATCCGGGGCCTCACCGGCCCTGGAGAGGCCACCCCTCACTGGGCCAGCTGGTTGCTAGAGATGGTAGAAGACCAGGCTGTAAACACACTTTTCTTATGTAAACCAACCCCTGCAGAGCTGTGCGCCTCCTTCTTCTATTGGGCGTCACCCTCCAGCCACTATTCCCCTGATCTAAGCAGCCACACAGCCAGGGACAACCCCAATGCCCTAGAGTCCGCTAGAATTATTCAGACTCCCCAGTCCTGAGACTCACCCTGCTTCATCCATTCTTTCCTGCAGGAAACACGATGCAGGCGCTTGCCCATGTTATCCCCCCGTTCCTCTCCCTCCTGGCTGACCTGGTGCTTCCTTGTGCAGCCCTATGTGGCGTGGCTTGCCCCCTCCACTTGGGAACTGTGAGTCACAAATGACCTTTTCAATGCCAATCGTCTCCTGACTCTTTGACCTCAACACATCTGAATAATAATAAGATCTACACTGAGAACAGAAGGAACCAGGGGTGCCTGGTAAATCTCCACCTTCTTCCTCCTCTTGTGGACAGGCTGGCCCAGAGTGGTCACTCTCTATCTAAGGAAGACTGTGACAGGCTGCCCAGACAGGCCTGGCACTGTGGATATGGGCAGGTTTGGTCAGATCTGGGGGTCAGACAAGCCAGCACACTTGACCAGCACACCTAAGCCACATCCCCACCTGGCCTCCGTGTGCAGGAAACTGGCAACGTTGTTATACTTCCCAGCGTCTCCAGAACTTGGGCAGCAAGAGGGGTGCTTTCACTCAGAGGCTTCCAAGACTCTCCGTTCAGTGGAGACCACCTCTGCCCTGGGAGAGGGACCCCCAAGACAGCATGTGACTCCCCATTTCTCCCTCTCCTCCTCCTTCCAGGAACGTGGGGATGGTTCTCGCCCAGCCTGTGATGTAATAAGTGAATGGTCGAGTGACTTTCTTCAGCTTCCAGGCTGAGGCATCAAACTGCTGATGTGAGACTATATGGAACATTCTTCTCCAGCCAGAGATTCAGGAAGAGTCCTTGACAGGGAGGTCCATCTCTGAGCCGTGCCATGGAGCAATGGTCATCCTGGGCAGTTCTCAGCCCTGCAGCACCCGCGTGTGAGGGAGAAGCATTACAGCACGGTGGGTGGTCCTGCACAGGGGCTATTTGTTACCACATCACAACCCAGGCCATCCTGACGGATGCAGGGCAGGCAGAGGGCCACACGGGCCTCCTGGAGGGTGGCCTCCAATAAGGCGGGGCAACAGCAGACCAAACCACTTCCAGCTGAAGAAGCAAGAGTGACAAAGATCATTCATGTCACTGCATCCAGAGAGAAGCATCTTCTCAGCATCCGTCAGGTAAATTGTCATTTACAGCGTCTGTCATGTAAAACATTCTCAGAGAGAACGTTTATTAAAAGTTTTCCGTAAGCATTCTCCAGCTCTTTCATCACACAGCGTTACTTTTCTTTCTTTCCCGTAAGATCGTAAGCACATTTACTGCCTTCGCATAAAGGACTTTTGCTTCTAATCATATCGATTTTACTATAATTAATTTTTAATGTATTTTCCAGAGTGTTGTGTATATACAGAGAGATATTTTATCATATATTAGCATAGCCATTTCCACTTTTAAGGTCGGTTATTAAATGAGCGCTAATTTATTATTGTTTTAGAGGATACAGTGTTAACCCAATTATCATTTGCATTTTGTCGTGTACACTCTGGAATGTGATAGGGCATTGGTAATAGATGCAATAGGATTAAATGCACCAAAATGAATCTTTGGGACTCACGCTGAATTCTAATAATCGCTTGATGAGGCAGCAGGAAAGACGTCTTAGGAAAGGTAACGACTTGCCCCCTGGCTCCATCTGATGTCAGGAATTAGAGCACTGCAGCCACACCAAATTCGCCTCGGCCTCTTCCCAGCTCTAGCACGTCTGCTCAGATGCCTGGTCCCTCGGAGACTGTTTTGTGATCTAGTAAATGATGGGCTTTCCTAGTGACTCAGATGGTGAAGAATCTGTCTGCAATGCAGGAGACCTGGGTTCAATCCCCGGGTCGGGAAGATCCTCTGGAGAAGGAAATGGCAACCCATTCCAGTATTCTTGCCTGGAGAATCCCATGGACTGAGGAGCCTGGCGGGCTACAGTCCATGGGGGTCACAAAGAGTCACACACAACTGAGAGACTAACACAAACGAGGGGGATAATAACCCTTCCTTCTTTGGACCATTCATGGTTGAAGGAGGAAGTGCAGATGGGCTTGCAGGACCCCAACATTATCACCCTTCATTCCACGGGGACCCCCTCCAACGCAAACCTGTTATATGAATTAGTCTGAGTGTCTCCACCTCCAACTCAATGCTTGCAGGAAATAACCTCTGCCAACCATGTGTTTTTGCATCTATATGTGAGAGAGGCGTCCCCCAAGTGGGAGTGTTGCCTCTTGTGTAGAGTAGTCCAAGGAAGCGGGGCCATCTGTCTGACCTCCGTCCCCCTGTGGTTGGCTCCTTGGGGCCCAGGACCACATCCAGCCCACAGGAAGCCACAGAAGCGACAGAGAGGACGCAGCAGCCCTGCTAGCCCCAGAGGCACCGGCCACATGCTCAGACCCAGGCCATGGCTCTGGGAAGGAGTCCCCGTGTCCTCCCTCTGGGAGCTGAGCCCTTGACCATCCTCACGCCCACGGGACACCCACCACTGTCATCAGGGCAGCACTAAGCTGTGCTCTTGCAGGATCTGGGCACGGGGTCAGCTGAGGTCATTGGTGAAGACCAGCCTCCTTTCCAACACCTGGGACCCGTGGCAGTATCCATGCCCTGCTCTGCTGGATTCCCCCGTCCTCCTTGCCAGGAAACTAGTAACGACCCATCTTGAGTTCAGCCAAAGACACTAATCTACTCACACACCCACCTGTGTTAGTGGAGACTTTTCAAGGGAGATCAGTGTGGTGGAGAGAGCCACAGGAGGGCCTGGACATGAACCCATCTCTTGATCACCAAGCCACAATGGACAGTGCGTCCCCCACCAGCTAACACAGGCTGAAGTCCAAGGCTGGGGGTGAGGTTGCCAGCTGCTGATTCTCAGCAGGCTGGAGACTGACCATCATCCCAGGGTCATCAGCAAGGCTTCATAGAGCCTGCAGCGCTATGCCTGCTCCCGCTGGAGGAACAAGAAGGAAGAGGCCTGGCCAGAGAAACTGGACAACGACTGGCCAAGTGAGAGAAGGACAGACCGGCCAGTGGCATTCTTCACCCCCTGAAGACCTGGCCGGGCATTGCTTACCTCCAGCGGGGGTAGCAGAGAGAGCACTCGGGACCTGAATTGAGAAAGGCAGGACATTGAGGGCGAGGGGAAAACCCTTCCCAAGGGACACGTCTCCCCTTCCTGAGAGTACAGATTCGGAGAGAGACAGATGCACAGCTGTGATGTAAGGATTCTCCACCATCCTGAGAGCCTGGTTCCATCCTCCCCTCTTTATGATGCTGCCTTGTCCCGTGGCATCACTAAGAATGCCTGACCTCATCTGAGAGCCCAACAGCAGGGACCAGGAGATAGACAGCAGATGAAAGACCCGGCTGGCACAGGTGCCCATAGAATCCTGTGTTGTCAGCAACCATCTCATTCATTATTCACACCCCTGCCCCATAAAAAGAATTTGACTTTTCCTCTGACAAGCACAGCACTCCTGACCTCATTTAAGGTGGGGGAGAAACAGTGATGTCACTCTTCACTTGGTACTCCTCCCAGAGATGTACTCTGGTTGGGGAAAAACCCTCACTGTCACCCCTCTCGCTTCCTTAGACTTGCTGCTTCCAATGTCAAGGTCAATGAAAAGGTTGCTAGCTTCCTTCGCAAGTCCAGGGTCAGGGAAGAGGGGGCTGAGCAGTGAGTGGCTGCAAGAGTGCCCCCAGGAGTGCAGACACGAGGTTAATTCGCCTCGGTTGACAGATGGACCGCTGGAGACGCTTATTTATAATATTTACACTTATGCTGAGAGGAACATTCCGGCACTGGGCCACTTATCTCATTCCTTTTGGAAGCCCTTCCTCTTTTTAACTAATGAGGAGATGGCTCACTAGAGAATTTATAGCCCTGCTTTGCCGACACGCCACATTTCCATGGAGAATATTCGAGTGTGCCAACCAAGGAAGTGGCTAATTGGCTCAGAGTAGGTGGCAGGAATGGCCTGTGGTCAGGTACCCAGAGCAGGTGGCAGGTGGGGCCTTGACATCAGGTATAACTGCCCCTGAGACCCCACACAGTTGATACGGGATGTGTGTGATCCTGCATCCACCCAGTTCAGGTGGGAGAGTGTGTAAGGATTGTAGTAATTCCTCACATCCGGGTAGCACTGTCTCTCCATCACAGTGTCTATGGGGTCCAGCGCTGTCATGGTAACTGGGGCATCTGAGGCTCCTGCAGAGGAACTTGGCCAAGGTGGTAGAGGAGGTCAAGGTCAATTTGAGACCACACAGTGGTCCACCCTGGCCCAAGCATGGGCTGACTCAATCCTGATTCCTCCCTCCTTCATCCCCACCAGTGCTACCAACCCCAGGCCATCTTGCTCTGCAGCTCAGCCCCTGTCTGCATCCAACAAGCTGCCTGCCCATCCCCGCTCCGGGCAGCTCTGATTTCCCACCTGGCATCTAACCAGGGAATGCTGTCTGCAGCTCTGCCTGGTGTGCGTTCCTGGGCTGGATCTGGGTGAGGCAGAGTTGGAGGACACAGTGGGACACAGCTTTGCCCTTGAAGCTGCCCCCTCCCTCCACTAACCTCTACCCCTGAGACCAGCTCCCCACCCATTTAGGATCCCTGTGCGGCCGGGCACAGAGATGTACTCCCACCAAAAGCCAGGTGCAGCAATACCAACTGAAGACCCTGCCCCAGAAGGACTGACTGGCCCTATGACCCATGGGTAGATCTCTTCCACTCTTGGGGCCTCAGTTTCCCCTGAATGAAGGGGGAACTACATCCTTGGTTGTTAACCGTGGTTGCACATTAGACACTCCCAAGGGACCTTTAAAGTCTGCAGGGCCTGAGGTCGGCCCTGCCTGATCACAGGGCAACTCTGATGGAGAACTCAGGCATCTTCCTTTTTTATAATTGCAGCCAAAGATGACAACCACTGGCCTGTATCCATGGTTCTCAAAGTGGGATCCTCGGGACAGCAGCCACGAGGGAACTTGCTAGAAATGCATATTCTCAGGCTCCCACCTGAAACCACAAATCAGAAACTCTGGGTCGGGGTCCTCCCTGGATTCCCACACTACCTAGAGTTTGTGGGGCTCCATCATCTAAGTCCTGAGGGTCTCCCTCAGCTCATTCCAGGCCAGGCAGGGTGGCAGGGCATCCATTACCGGAGTCCTCCAGCCTTGGCTTCAGGGCTCAGCGCATGCCTGGGTATGAGGCCTGTGTCAGCAGGAGACAGCAGCAGCCAAGATTCAGAACCTGCTCTGTTTTGCTTCTGGAGCAGGACGGGGGACGGGGCGGGGCTTTGCACAGGAATCAGGGAGAGGGCAGTTCGCCGGGTCTCGGAGACCTCGGCCCTTGCTCCTGCTCATGCATCAGGGACTGACTCCTGGGAGGACCCGCAGCCTGGGGGGATCTGCCTGGAGGAGGCAAATGGAGAAGGGAGGATCTGCACCAGCCTGGGCATCCTGGGCGGACGGACCCTGCCAAACGCAGCTCGCTGGTGGTGCATGCATTCATGGAAAGGGACCCATTCCCCATCTACGGCGATGCGTGCCCCTAAAAGTGCCGTGCAAGGCCGGGTTCCTGCCAGGAGGGGGCCGCGTTGGAGTCCTGGACCCCGAGTGGGCCAGGCGCGGGCAACCTGCAGTGCGCAGGGCCGGCCACCAGGTGGCAGCACCACCGCCTCGTGGCCGAGCTGTGGCAACTTTCTGGAGGTGGCGGTGAGCGGGTGGGAAAGGAGGAGCCCCCCACCCTGAGAGCTCGCGGAGCAGAATGCGCCCGATGAACCAAGTCAGGGCACAACGGGGAATCCCGGCGCCCTAAACCAGACAAGGGTGCTCAGCACCTGGAGGAAATGGCAACCCACTCCAGTATTCTTGCCTGAGAAACCCCATAAGCAGAGAAGCTTGGCGGGCGGCAGTCCATGGAGTCACGAAGAATCGAAAGCGACTGCGCACACACTCACGTTTTTATTTCAGTGAGTCTAAAATATCCCTTCCAGCTCAAAAGACGAAACTTTTACCAGGGAGAATCATTTTCTTACATTTCAGTCATAATGACTAAGAAAAGGTAAAATGTAAGAAAATGATTCTCCCTGGTAAAAGTTTCGTCTTTTGAGCTGGAAGGGATATTTTAGACTCACTGAAATAAAAATATGACTGCGTGCTNGCCTGGCTTAACAGTTGTAGCCTGAAGTCACCAGCACCCTCCGTGGAGGGGAAGCACTGACTAGGCATCCCGATTGCTATTGGCTGAATAAGCTCGCAAAGATGCTCTTCTCAGGCAAAATTTCCCTTTGTTTTCAAGCTGAATTCTGAGGGGTGTGGGGTTCTGCCCAGGAGACCCATGGGCTTTGGCAGACAGGGTCTTCCTCCCCTCTTCCATTCCCCACCTTGTCTGTGACCCCACCTTGAACCAAAGCTCTTCTCTTTCTTCCTCTCTTTTTTTAAAATCTGCTTTATATCTCCTGAAGGAGATTTCTTCTGAAAGCACTGAGAATTTGAAGAACCTCTAAAGCATCTTCTGGCTCTGATGTCAGGCAGAAGAGGCTGAAGGCATGTGAAGTCTGTGAAAACGCCCCTGGGTGACACAGCAGGTCCTGAACATTCCACCGTTCAGCCACAGGGTGATTGGATCCCCATCTTTGTCACTGGACCCTACCTGCTCCGGCAGGCGCCTGCTCAGCCACGCCGTGGGCGCTTCGGCTGGCGTGCCCACCTGCGAAGCACTTCTCCATCCCTTCCCCCACCACCCTGGTGCTGGCTGAGTGGGACAGGAAGACAGGTTGTGCTTTCCAGTGTGGTGTGAACTCAGAACATAGTAGGTGCTCAGGAAACGTTCACACAATGAATGAATAAAGCTGCCTCGGATTATGCTCTAAACTGATTATGTCCCCCCAGAGATGTTCACATTCTCCAAGACACGGCAAAGTGGGGCTTCCCAGGTGGGGTGAAGAAGCCACCTGCCAAGTCAGGAGACGTGGGTTCCATCCCTGGGTCAGGAAGATCCCCCTGCAGTAGGAAGGAAATGGCAACCCACTCCAGTATTCAAGCCTGGAGAATCGCGTGGACAGAGATGCTGGCAGGCTACAGTCCACGGGGTCACAAGGAGTAGGACGTGACAGACACTGAACACTTAGCCCATACTATTCTGCTCCACCCAGATGTCAGAGTCATGCCTTTTTTTTTTTTTTTTTTTTTTGGGTCTGGAACAATCTCCATCTCCACACACATTACTTACCAGTTGAATGACATTTCCTTTCTCATTTACATCTCAAGAGTTCTTTCTTTTTTTTTTTTGCAAAGCCTATTCATTTTAGAAGGTTTAAGAAAGAACACTAGGAAAACAAGTCAACTTAAATCTCCGAGTTTGAATACAGGCAAATCTCATTAATTCAGGCTTACTGTAGGAAAATATTTTAGGCTACCAAAGGCTTTCAACAGAAGACAACTTCAGAAGTTTCCTTGTAACTAATTGCTTTATCCTTGTCGAGCTGAGGAAACCTGTTTTAATAAACAGATAAGAATCATTTGCAATTAATAGTACATTCAAGCGCAGAGAGCTTGCTCCTGTTCTGGACTAATTATTCCCCTGGCCCAATTACCCATCCGGCTGCTGCTTCTCGTCTGCATTCCGCCACGTGCTGGTTTTAGCGAGCCTGGCGGAATAAAGTTAACCCTCAGTCCCATCTGCAGTCAAAAGGAAGGTAGACACCTAAACACTCCACTTTGATTTTCTCTCGCTGGCACACGGTCTAATCACCTTCCAGAGAGACTCGGAGAGCAAACCGGCTCCAGATAACGCATCACGTGGAAGTCTGGATTAGAAAACAGATTGTGTGATAATTAATTCATCACATCCCTTTGAGGTAAAATAAAGGGAAGAACAATCAGGCAACAGTAACTCAGAAAATATTTTATTCTTTTAAGTTAATGGGCCCCATGGCTTTTAATGGAGCCGCAGCCTATTCTCCCAGGTTTTTGCTTGCTTTTAAACAAGGTTATCAACTCCCTGTGCAGCAATTAAATGTGCCAGCAAAGCTCCTACTTAGTGCTACTGAAGCACTTAATTTTCATTAAAAAGATGACATTGCAAGCAATTATCAAGGACAATCCACATTCGGGGGTATTTGTATTCATAAGGATGGAGTGTGACACAGAGATGCATAAATTACCTCCTTCACTTCTCTACTTCCTCCTAAGCTCGGCTGCAGGCCGGTCAGCTCTAATTACCTGCAGTTTCTGCATTTACAGTGGTGTCCAGGCTCTGTTCTCCGAGTGTTCATCCCCCTCCCCTTCCACACACACCTGCCAGGCAAATGCCAAGTGTTTTTCATTATGAACTTCTTTCCTCCACATATAACCCTTTTAAGACGTGCTCTATAATGGAAAGACACAACCTGATTCAGCCTTCTGTTACCCTGCCACCCCTCATGGCCCCAGTGCTGGTGAAGTTCAGGGCAACTGGTAACAACAGCCAGGCACCCCACAAAGAGCACTCCCAGCTCTGACCCTCACAACAATCTGGAGCTATCGGCCCCATGGGTGATGGCTAAGCCCAGAGTCAGAGGAGCTAAAATGATATGTTGCAAGGTGTCTCAGCTAGAAAGTGGCGAGTCACCTTTCAAACTGTGGTGCTGGAGAAGACTCTGGAGAGGCCCTTGGACAGCAGGGAGATGAAACCAGTCAATCCTATGGGATATTAACCCTGAATACTCATTGAAAGGACTGATGCTGAAGCTGAAACTCCAATACTTTGGCCACCTGATGCAAAGAGCATACTCGTTGGAAAAGACCCCGATGCTGGGAAAGATTGAGGAAAAGAGGACAACAGAGGATCAGATGGGTGGATGGCATCACTGACTCAATGGATGTGAATCTGAGCAAACTCTGGGAGACGATGAAGGACGGGGAGGCCTGGCGTGTCGCAGTCCATGGTGTCACAAAGAATCGACAACAACTGAGCTACTGAGCAATAACATCTCTGCGCAAAGCTCATCATTCCTCTGCTGTGCCAGATGGGGCTTCCCTCCTGATCCTGCAAATGTGAACGTGTACGCAGTGCAGGCCACGTCCATACGGGGTCCTGAGGTTGGGGTGAGCACCCGTCCCCCCAGGTTCTGAGTTGGAGAGGTTTGACCCGAAAGGGGAGCAGGGGGAGGTATTTGGATCAGTGCTGCTGAGACAGCCAGCTGCTGAGACAGACCAAGCACTGAGCTCGCACCTTCATAATCTTGGCTCTGAATACAGAGCAATGATGGATAAAATGTAAGAGAAAAAAAGAAATAAGATTAGAGTGAGAATAGGAATAAGAATAGAAAGTAAAGAAAGATGTAGTTGGGCTAAAACAAACAATCAAACAGTGAATAAATGAGCACAGGGACCAGAAAAGGAACTGCCATGCAGACACGGCACAGCCAAGCCCTAGGGCTGTGGACTCCAGGGACTAGCAGTGGTGGAAGACCAGCCCTGGGAGGAAAGGGACTCAGAGCTCCCTGCAGAACACAGGACATGGGAGCCAGGCATGGCTTCGCCCCACAGCATCAGCAAGGAGTGAATCAAAGGGTACAGGAAGCCACAGTACACCCTAGCAACCAGGAACTAGAGATCTGCAACGCCTCCCCAGACGCTGGGTAATGGGAGCCTCGGCTCTGCCCAAGACTGAGTGTGGAGCCCCTGCCCCGTGGGGTCAACCAGATGTCCAGTTGACAGGGTGGAAGTACTCAGGGCATCAGGAGTCATGAGGAGTGTGTGCTGTTGACCTAATAATTCCACTTAAAGGAATTTATTGTAAGAGAATTATCATAAACTTAGGAAAATATTACAAATATGGATCATTAAACTGCTACTTACAATAAAGGATTAGAAGCAGAGAAAAGGAAAGACCTCTGATCTGGAATGGACTTGAAAACCAAAATCTTAACACACATAGACATCAAATGCTAAAAAGCCAACAAACAAAACTGAACATCCAACAATAACACACATTCACGGTAGACCAAATTAACTTTATGGGGCTGTCTGCAAAGGTTTTCAAACAAATTAGCTTTGGAGGGGCAAAGAGAAAAATAAAGGAATGGCTTCCACTTACAAAGAAGAAATGAAGCTATAAAAATTTAAAGGACCCCTTGGGGACAGGGGTGAAATTGCCAGGATCACTCACAAGCCACTCTGGGCTGTGATGCTAGGTGTTAGGCTGAGGTGAACATGCCCACCCTTTGGGTCTGCGCATTCCAAGGAAGGGACAGTTAGATGGTGACATTGGCGCAAAACTGGGTGGCAGGGGAATGAGCCATGCAGATTCCAGGGGAAAGTTCCAGCAGAGGGGACAGCATGAGAGAGGTATGGCTGGGGGAGGAGGAGTGTGCCTGGTGGGTTTGAGAAGCTGCCCGGAGGCCATGGGGTGGCCGGGGGAGGCAGTAAGACACCAGATCAGGGGATAATGGGGGTCAGATCCAGTAGGGCCTTGTAAGCCCCTGTTATGACTTTGACCTTTACTGGGCACAAAATGAGGCCCTGAAGGTCCCCAGTGGAGGAGGTGTGTTAATAGCATCATAAAATTCCAGGCACTGAAACCAAATATTAAAAGCAGGGTGACCCAGGAGGCTCTGAATGCAGGAGGCACCACTGCGGAGATGGTGAGAAGGGCGACGGGGGATGCAGTCTGGGAGCTGGAGGACTGAGTGCCCTGTGAGAAGGCGAGGAGCCCGGGGGACCTGGGGGCAACAGCCTGAGGAGCTGGACAGACTGAGTTGCCACTGACTGAATGAGTTCAGTTACATTCATATATGTTAGGAGCCACGAGGAGCGTGTGCTGTTGACCTAATAATTCCACTTAAAGGAATTTATTGTAAGAGAATTATCATAAACTTAGGAAAATATTACAAATATGGATCATTAAACTGCTACTTACAATAAAGGACTGGAAGCAGCCTACTTATCCAGCAGTAGGAAAAGTCAGATCACAGACCGGAGTATCTGTGGTGAGTCAGCCAGCCTGCAGCTGTTCCCAAACCATTCCTGCCTGCTCACCTCCCACTTCAAAGGCACTCACTTCCCCAGCATCCCTTTAGCTAAGGGTAACCAAGTGACCCGGGCTTCCCAGGTGGTGCTAATAGTAAAGAACCTGCCTGCCAGTGCAGGAGACTTTAGAGACGCAGGTTCAGTCCCTGGGTAGGGAAGATCCCCTGGAGGAGGGCATGACAGCCCATTCCAGTATTCTTGCCTGGAGAATCTCCATGGACAGAGGACTCTGGAGGGCTACAGTCCATAGGGTCACAGAGTCAGACACGACTGAAGCGACTCAGCATGCACCCATGGCCAGGTGACCTGTTCATGAGGAACCATGAGTGAATGCATGGTCTCGAGTTTTGGGGAGCCTATCCCCCCTGTTTTAAGGTCAGACATAAAAGGGGCATTCACTGGTTCTATTCCTTTGCCATTTTTTCCCCATGGATACCAATGCACTGCCTGGAGCTGTGGCAGCTATTTTGGGACCATGAGGGAACAAACATAGTGGGCTGCAGGCAAGGGAACAACATTCTAAGGAAACTGAGAAAAGAGCCAGACAGATCTTGGGTCTTTGGCAGAAGCTTTGGGCACTATAATGGATTCCAGCTGTTTCCAGCCTCCAGACTCTTCTTTAGGAGAAAATGAGTCCCTACTGTCAGACCACCATGGATTAGGATCTGTTTTTCATTTCTGTGTTACCACCTGTCTTGGGCTGGCTCTCCTGCTGGGTCTCTCATGGCCTGTGTGAGGGAGAAAATTAACAATCTGGACACTGTAGCCAAGCCTCTGCCATCGGGAGGGAGCTGGCCTGGCCCTGCGCACGCTGCCCAGTGCAGGAGCTCAGGGAAAAGCTGAATGTGTTGCCGCCACAGCCAACTCTCATTGAATCCCCAGAGCGACCAAGGGATGCAGGCATTGCTGTTGTCCCATTTCACAGAGGGGAAGACCAGGGTTAGAGGACTGACTGTCCTGATCAGAGACAACTGTGGAGAAGTGGGGCTGGGGTTGAACCCAGGGGTGTCTGACCCCAGAGCCATCCCAGACTCCTCTTACTCCCCTAAAACCTATTTCCCTGCAAAGCACATGGAGCCAAATGTGGTCTTTCTGCGCCCTGATGGGGCAAGGCAGGGGGTACCTGGACCCTCTCCATGGATGCCAGAAAGAAGGAGCTGGCAGCAGCTGGCATTGTTCTCAGCAGAGGAAGTGGCTGGGCTCCCTTGGGAGGGCGGGTGGGCAGGTGGGCTGTTACCTGAAGACCATCTTCCAGGAATGCAAGGGGTCCTGGTGGGGGGAGGGGAGCAAACCAGGACAGAACTCACTAGACTGCAGGCTCCACGTTCAAAGCCTGGCACACAGTAGATGCCAAATTAACACACAGCAGGTGCCCCATGAGGAATGAGAAATGGGTTATTACTATTCAGGTGGCCCCAAGGACTCTCACAGGAAATTCAAGATGTGAAAATTATATGTAATTTATGGCATGCTTGTAAATTAGAATCTTATC
Organism: Redunca redunca; assembly: GCA_006410935.1. Taxonomy (NCBI): domain Eukaryota; kingdom Metazoa; phylum Chordata; class Mammalia; order Artiodactyla; family Bovidae; genus Redunca; species Redunca redunca. Next base: position 122,003 of record SJYQ01031232.1, read on the forward strand.
TAGCCATAGAAATATTATTTCAAAGAATATTTCAAAACACAGGAAAATGTTTATCCATAGTTGTTAGGTTACAGCACAATTCAGGATGCAAACCCAAGAATCCAATATCATTTCGATTTTGTGATATTTAGAGTTAGTAACCCACTTGCCAGTGCAGCAGAGGTAAGAGACAGGGGTTTGATCCCTAGGTTGGGAAGATCCCCTTGAGGAGGGCACAGCAACCTACTCCAGTATTCTTGCCTGGAGAATCCCATGGACAGAGGAGCCTGGTAGGCTACAGCCTATAAGGTCGCAGAGTCAGACACAACTGAAATGACTTAGCACACAGCACGCAGAATTAATATTTGTAGAAGGCAATGCAGAATATAAAAAACAACAGCCATCCCTCGAGACCCCTTGGATTGAGGACTAGTTATGATGCTGTGTTTATATGCCTCTGAAGTTTCCAAGTCTCCATAATGAACTCCGAGGGCTTTACAGTTAGAAGGAAGTTATTGTCAATGACTGCCAGGGGCAGCTGGGCAGGCCTGGATGGCCAGTGCTGCCTCTTTCCTGGTCTCCTGTTCTCCATCCTCTGGACAGTCTGTAAAAGTGACAGCTGATGACATTACAAGCCTGCATCCCGACCCTCAACACTTTGCCGATTGTATTAATAACTGACACCACTGCCACAAGAAACCCGCTGTCTGGTCAGCGTTTGCTTTCTCCCAGGACAGCCAGACAGGCCCTTCCAACACAGGACTGTGAGGGGAGAGGCTTGCATCAAGACATGGAATTCATAGCCACACCTTGAGACCTGCTGCTTCAAAGAACAATTTTAATTGAAATGGTGATGATGAAGTTTCTTGCCCCCAAAGACGATGTGGGCATTGTAAACACCCTGTGCCCTTGCCTGGAAGCTGGCCCACTGGATGCTGCAGGACATAAATCCCTGCTAATGAGGGCTGGCCCTGACTGGGACCCTCTGTGCCCGCCCTGAGCAGACCACCAGCCTACTGGCAGAATGAAGGCCACTTTGCTACAGGGTATGTCACGGTGGCTGCAGGAGTGACAGGAGTGAGATCCCTGAGGTTCTAACACAGGTGAGGAATCCCACTCTCCATGGCAACCTGGCACGTGGGCTAGACTCTCAGCCATGGGAGTTTTTATAGTGGGAGCGGGAGCCTTTGCATTTGGACCTTCTGAGAAATCTGTGGTCTGCACCGCCTCTTGAGATGGGCTAGAGGACAGGGGGCAAGGGGAGCCAGGGAAACCCCAGCCCCACTCTCTGCCTGCTGGGCCATCAAGGCCCAAGGCCAGCCAGAGCCCCTCACAGGAGCCCCCATCCCCACCATGCAGGACAAGAAGCAGAAGGAGAGAGATACTAAGGCAATAACCACATTCCCCTGGGGATGCCCCAAAAGAGACTAGGAAGCTTCCCCTCGAAGCATCTGGCCGCTCTTCCAAGACGTGCGAACCCTCAGTCCCCAGGAGACAGCAATCCTCAATGGGGCAGGTGGGCACTCTGAGTGGACACTGTGGGCAGGGGTGGGGTCGTCTCCTGTGGTCCTTTCCTGACCCCCACCAGCAGGACCACCGGTGAGGGCAGGACTCCCTCCCAGGAGTTCAAGGAGAAACAGAAGCCAGGTGCCCAGACTATGGCTGAGATTTATTCCCTAGGCAGAATCCCTTTTAATTCCTCTATGAAGATGAGTGGGTCTCTGCATCCCGGGCTCTGCTGGTTGGTCCCATCCATCAGCCAAGCAGCACTGTGCAGGTGAGGCTGGCACTAATTCACAGGAGGAGAATGTGAATGGATGGATGCTGAGGCTCCCTCAAGGGCATCCATCACCCGCTATTGAGTGCCTCACCTGTGGCCTGCCCAGCCATGCCCGTGGCCTGCCCTCCATCAGGCTCCGATGCCCAGCAATGAGCAGCTCACAGATGCCACTCCCCCGCAGCACACAAGGAGGCTGGGCACAGAGCTGCACCGCCAGGGGCCCTTGGAGCTGGACGTGACACCTGGACCCTGCTTCTCTGGGGTGGCCTGTCTCACCTTGGGCTCTCTAGCTGTCCCCGACACTGAGGCAGTGTCCCTTGGGGGCAGGGCTGTGGACTCTGGTCCAGCTCACTGAGCATAGATGGACACACACCAGCACATCCTTAGGGCAGCCAGGAGCAGGCTGGGCTGGAACTGAGGGCACAGAGGAGAAAGCCTGATGGAGCGGCAGGGCTAGAGCTGAGGAAGGGACCACAGGGGCCTGTGAGGCTGTGACTGGCTTCTGCTCCTAAGGATGTGGGAAGCCACTGGAAGCTTTCAAGGAGTGCCATGATCTGATGTGTGTTTTAAAGGATCCTCTAAGTGCTCTCAGAACAGACCTTTGGTGGGAGCCATGGAGGATGCTGAGCACCAAATAAATTGATGCTTTTGAATTGGGGAGTGGGAGAAGACTCTCCCTTGGACAGCAAGGAGATCAAACTGGTCAATCCTAAAGGAAATCAACCCTGAATATTCATTGGAAGGACTAATGCTGAAGCTGAAGCTCCAATACTTTGACCACCTGATAAGAAAAGCCAACTCATTGGAAAAGACCCTGATGCTGGGAAAGGTTGAGGGCAGGAGGAGAAGGGCACGACAGAGATAAGATGGTTGGCTGGCATCACCGACTCAATTGACATGAGTCTGAGCAAACTCCAAGAGATGGTGAAGGACAGGGAAGCCTGGAGTGCTGCCGTCCATGGGGTCACAGAGTCGGACATGATTTAGCAACTGAACAACAAGGGAGGAGTTGGTGCAGAGTCCTCCTGCAGGGGCAGGTGGGGGACCTAGAAGGTGGGACTACCTGTGGGAGGTGGCACTCCCAGATTTGCTGAATGGCCGGCCGCAGGCTGTATGAGGAAGGAGCAGAGGTGAGCTGGTCCCAGGTGCAGTCTAATGAGAAAGTAGCCATTCACCACGATGGATAAGCTGTGAGGACAGCAGGTGTGAAAGGAACATCAAGAGTGCTTTTGCAAACACATCAAGTTCAGAAAAACAGTCAGCGGGAAGCACACGCCCTGTGTTCAGTGAGGAGGCCTTGAGCTCTGACCGTGTCTCAAATGCTGCCACTCGGCAATAATAGCAAGCAGACTGGCTTTTCTCCACATTATTATTATTTTACAATTTCTGCTTATGCTAATGCAAACCCATCCACATTGCCCCCACCCCAGTGGGATTGCTCCCACCCTCTGACTCCAGAGAGAAGGGCACTGCTTTGAGGCATCCACTGGATGCCAAGTGGACGTGTGGGGCAGGTGGTCAAGGGGCCATGCCCAAGTTCAAGAGTGAGTATGGGCAGGACCATGCGCTTGAGTGTTATTGCATGTAGGTGTCACTTGGAACTATTAATCTGAACATCTTAGCCAAGAGTAGTCAGAGAAGAGACCCAAAGAGTGAACCCTGGGCTCCGACATCAGGATTCTGCCAAGGTGAAGGGGACGGAGGAGCCAATAATGTGGGAGGAAGAAAGTCAGGAAAGTGTGGCATCCAAGTGATGTCCACGCTGTGCGTAGGTCAGGTAAGATGATCAGAGAGCCTGTCCCCCTGCTCTCCCCTCCTTGATCTCTGAGTCAGGGCATCAAGGAATGTGAGTCCTCCACACTCTCAGAAGCCACCTTGGGGTCTGCGAAGAGCCCTCTAGCATCCCTGAGGCATCAACAGGGAACCACACTCTTAAACAACCCCGAGGCCATCTCTTACTTTGAGAATCTCACCCCGAGAGTCTTACTGCTTGGGAGGGTGTTTGTTTCTCTGTATTTAAACCTTATCATTTGTGGCAACAGTCAACCGGTCTGTGCTTTCAACATGTTGTCTGGAGTGTCTGGAGCCAGGTCCACCAGTTCATGAGGTGTATTTTCTATTTTCAAGGTGTCACTGTTGTCAAACTCTCCCCAGTTTCCGAAAGCAGCACCTCCTCATCCTCCAAGTCCCTCGGTCCCAAAACTGGTGCCATCTGTTTTCGATTTTTGTGGCGACCACTCTCCTCTTCCTAGTTCCAACTTTGTTCTGCTGTCTACAACTTAGTTGCTTAAAACAGGATTTATTATTAGCTTTCACCTTGCTGTAGGCTGAGTGGACCTGGCCCAGGGGTCTTACTTGGGGTCTCTCCTGTGCCAGCTTCAGACAGCCCCAGGATTGGTGTCACTGGGAGACTAAGGCTTTGCACACAGAGATGACTCACTTACAGAGAGGCAGCTAGGACAGAAGTGGCCTCAGAGTGGAGGCCAGTTCTGAGAAGAAGTAGCCCACCTCCCACTGGTCCACAAATCCCCAGGGTCAACCCAGATCAAGAGGGGGTGCTCACCTCTTGGTGTGATAAGTGGCAAGCCCCACTGGGAGCAAAGGCCTAAGGGACAGTCACCTGTTGGGACCAGAGACATGATCCTTGGAGAACAGAGACCAAGGGGCTGGGACACTTTGCTCTCTGCTCAGAGAGGCACCCTGGTATGGTCTCTGTGGGCCAGAGACTTGGCCAAGAAATGGGTGTCAGGGGCATTGCAGGGAGTGGGCGTGGGGACGGATCTGGACAGAATTCTGCTTTGGGAACCTCCTCACCAGATCCCAGGACACTGTCCAGATGGGCTGGGCTTTCTGGGCTCAAGAGCAGAAGGCAGGGATGGGCTGGTTTCTGCTCTACACCCTAAGCCCCTGCCCTCTGCAAGCCATGTGGCCGAGAATGTGGTACCTTAGCCAAGCCAGGAAGCCAGCTGGGCCTTCAGGGAGTATCCAAAGGCTCTGAGTCTCCCTGGAGGTTCTGACAAAGCCCCTCAGAGACCCCAGGAGGAGGGATGTCTTCCTGCAAGTAGGAGAAGGCTCTGTGAGCTTCAGGGAAGTGGGGTGGGGCAGGGAGCACAGGAAGAGGGCCAGCCCAGCAGGACCCAGCCTCCCTCCAGCAATCCTATCAGGAAGATTAGAGGTGTGGAAATTATACATCAAGAGGCCACTCAGCTGGAGGCGAGGGAGTGAGGGGGAGAGGGGAAGTATTCTTCCAGACGTTTCCAGGGCCAGGTGCTCCTGAGCCCAGAGAGCCAGGTAAAGACAGGCACACAGGGTCAAGTGAGGAGTGTGAGCTTAAAGCCAGCCAGGGGATCTGCAGCAGCCAAGAGCAGGCTCCCCTTCCAGCCCCTCTGCTAACTGGGTGCTCCTTGCAGTCACCTGCACCTGAGACTTTTCACACAAATCAGGCATTACAATGACCTGGAATTGTTCCAGCCCTAACCTCCTGATATTTGGTTAGGGTTCTCTGACCTGGAAAGCAGGAAATCTTCTGACTCTTTGGCAGGTCAGCACATGCCAGTGTAGAGAAGGAAGCAACCAGCCCCTCTCTTCCTGAGAGACTTTGACCAAAGATTAAACAGACGCTGGAGTCCTCAACCCCAGTCCAGACCACTTCCTCTCCACCTCCTGCTTTGTCTAAACCAGACCTGAGCCCACAATATGTGTGAATCCCCAGATCTACCCATCTATATGTCAACTTAAAAAATATACAATGTGAGTTTCTAGTTAAGGCTTATTTGGGGCAAAATGAAGACTATAGTCCAGGAGACAGCACCTCAGGTAGCTCTGAGAAACTGCTCCAAAGAGGCAGGGGGAACAGTCAATATATGTGTGATTTTGGTGAAGGGAGAGTACATGCAATCAAGCACACATTTGTCCCAGAAGGCTCCTACTAGTCTCATGAAGTCTCTGTTAGTCATGAAGAGCAGTCATCACCATGGAGGATTTTAGTGCTTTTCTAGATATGAGGAGATACAAGCACTGGGCGCATAAAATCAACTCCTGAAAATATCTAACTGTCTGAAGACTGTCCTGCCAGTTTTCCTCAGAGCAAAAAGTGACTCATTCCTGAACTCCTTTCAAGTTCAGGTCAGTTCAGTTCAGTTCAGTCACTCAGTCATGTCTGACTCTTTGTGACCCCATGAATCGCAGCACACCAGGCCTCCCTGTCCATCACCAACTCCCGGAGTTCACTCAGACTCACGTCCATCGAGTCAGTAATGCCATCCAGCCATCTCATCCTCTGTCGTCCCCTTCTCCTCCTGCCCCCAATCCCTCCCAGCATCAGAGTCTTTTCCAATGAGTCAACTCTTCTCATGAGGTGGCCAAAGTACTGGAGTTTCAGCTTTAGCATCATTCCTTCCAAAGAAATCCCAGGGTTGATCTCCTTCAGAATGGACTGGTTGGATCTCCTTGCAGTCCAAGGGACTCTCAAGAGTCTTCTCCAACACCACAGTTCAAAAGCATCAATTCTTCGGCGCTCAGCCTTCTTCACAGTCCAACTCTCACATCCATACATGACCACTGCAAAAGCCATAGCCTTGACTAGACGGACCCTAGTCGGCAAAGTAATATCGCTGCTTTTGAATATGCTATCTAGGTTGGTTATAACTTTTCTTCCAAGGAGTAAGTGTCTTTTAATTTCATGGCTATAATCACCATATGCAGTGATTTTGGAGCGCAAAAAAAATAAAGTCTGACACTGTTTCCACTGTTTCTCCATCTATTTCCCTTGGAGTGATGGGACCGGATGCTATGATCTGAGGCTTTTTAGTTCCTCTTCACTTTCTTCCATAAAGGTGGTGTCATCTGCATATCTGAGGTATTGATATTTCTCCCGGCAATCTTGATTCCAGCTTGTGTTTCTTCCAGTCCAGTGTTTCTCATGATGTACTCTGCATATAAGCTAAATAAGCAGGGTGACAATATACAGCCTTGACATTCTCCTTTTCCTATTTGGAAGGAGTGTTAAAAATCAGCAGCTACAGCAGCATTTGATTTAATCCTCATAGAGATAGATGGCACTTTGTAGTTGGCATATTCCTCTAGTAATTCATTCTCTAGATCTCACCAGATGCTTTCTCCGTGCAAGATGTAAGGCAACCTGGTAGACACAGTGCAGCCACTGGCTAAAGGGGGAAAGGGCCACAGTGGGAAAGAAGATCTTTAAAAAAGAATATATAGGGCTTCCCTGGTTGCTCAAATGATAAAGAAGCTGCCTGCAATGCAGGAGACCCAAGTTTGATCCCTGGGTCAGGAAGATTCCCTGGATATAGAAATGGCTATCCACTCCAGTATTCTTGCCTGGAGAATCCCATGGACAGAGGAGCCTGGTGGGCTACAGTCCATGAAGTCACAAGGCATGAGACACAACTGAGTGACTAACACTTTTATGTGTGTGTGTGTGTGTGTGTGTGTGTGTATGTATGAATGTATAACTGAGTCACTTTGCTATATAGCAGAAGTCAACAATCCTTCAATTTTAAATTTTTTCTTTAATATTTGTTTCTGGCTCAAGAAGCAGCATACTACACTGAACTTTGTCATCCAACCATGGACTGACTGAAAACAAAATCAGAGCATCTGCCTGTAACCAAACTGAACGGATCTTTAATCTCTGACCGTTTTGAGCCTCCAGGTCTCAGCTACAGATTCAGACTGAGTTCCCTTAGCTCACCTTTCCAGGCCGGGCTCCAGCGTCCAGGGTCATGGCAGGCAGCAGCACATACTTGAGGCAGAGACATCTTTTTCTCTAATTTTTTAAACTAAGATCACCAACGATATCCACAGGCTGCTGTTTAGGACAGAAGCCTGGCCTTGCCCTCCAAGTGCTCATCATCCAAGAGACAGGGCACAGAGATCGGCAGCAGCAGGATGACCAGCAGGAACACCTCCTCTCCACTCTGAGGGCAGAGGGATCCCTGTGGGCAGCAGAAGGCAGGGGGGCTTCCTGGGGAGGAACTTCAAGCCCCCAGTTGGCACATGAAGATTAGTAAGGAAAACTAGTCAGTGGGCTGGGCTATTGCATCTGCTTTCTATTGCTGCTGTGACATAGTTGGTGATTTGAAACAAAACAAGTCTATGACTGACAATTCCAGAGGTCAGAGGTCCAACATGGGTCTCGCTGGGCAAAAACCAAGGTGTGGGTAGGGCTGCCTTCCTGCTGGGGCTCCAGAGGAGAATATGTTTCCTCACCTTTTGCAGTTTCTACAGGTGTCTACTTTCCATCCTCCACCTTCAAAGCCGGGAAAAGGTGAGTTAAGTCCTTGCAGAGCATCACTCTGACTTCCTTTCCTGCCCTTTGATGACACAGGACCCATCTGGATCACACAGTCTCCCCATCTCAAGGTCAGGTGATTGGCAACCTTAATCCCATCTGAAACCTTCAGCCCCTTTTGCAAGTAGGATCACGTATTCACAGGCTCCAGGGATGAAGTTCCAGACACTTTGTGGGAGGAGGGCATTGTCACAGGTGTGTGACAGGTGTAGAGGTGTATTGGTAAAAGAGGACCACACCCAGCAGCAGGAAGATGGGAGAACTTGTGCAAGCTGGTCTTATCTGGTGCCTTGTGAACTCCTGATGAACTGGCCATGTCTTCTGGGTCTTAGGAATTTCCACAAGCCAAGAGAATAATATCATGAAAAGCATGAAGATAATAATCTAGCATCCCAGTTCGCAATGACGTTCAAAATATATAACTTTACATGTGTATAAGAAAAGGTAAGGATAACAATAACAACAATAATAAGGGTTCACCCCGGGCCAGGCATTGTCCCCAGCACTTTTGCCAGGGTGTCCATCAGTGAAACTCTGAGAAGATATCAGAGAGGCCAGACTGCAGGGGAGAGGCCCACAGCACCCCCAGGGTGGATGAGTAAATGAGATTTTGCCCTAAAAATAAATTTAGCTGGGGGCCTGAGCCAGAGGGAGGTTGATGGAGTGAGACACTTGTGTTCAACTGCAGCAATCCTATTATATCCAACCTTTCCATGTAGGGGTTAATGGAGTCTCAAACAGCCGTACTTGGGCCCCAATTATTGTGTTTCATCAAAGTTGGCAAGCCATAAGAGGCACTGTGTGTATTGAATTTCAGTCCTATAAACAGATCTAAAACGGATATTTACCTTCGCTGGCATCCAAGATGAAGTGCTTATTGTTGTTGTTCAGTCACTAAGTAGTGTCTGACTGTTTGTGACTCCATGGCTCTGTGACACTAGCCTCCTCTGTCCTCCAGTATCTCCTGGAGTTTGTTCAAATTAATGTCCATTGAGTTGATGATGCTATCTAACCATCAAATCCTCTGCTGTCCCCTTCTCCATTTGCCCTTTGTTGCTCAGTCACTAAGCTGTGTCCGACTCTCTGCAACCCCATGGACTGCAGCACATCAAGCTTTCCTGTCCTTCACTATCTCCTGGAGTCTGCTCAAACTCATGCCCATTGACTTGGTGATGCTATCAAACCATCTAATCCTCTGTCATCCTCTTCTCTTCCTGCCCTCAATCTTTCCCAGCACCAGGGTCTTTTTCAATGAGTTGGCCCTCTGCATCAGGTGGACAAAGTATTGGAGCTCCAGCTTCAACATCAGCCCTTCAAATGAATATTCAGGGTTTATTGCCTTTAAAATTGACTGGTTTAATTTCCTTGCAGTCCAAGGGACTCTCAAGAGTTTTCTCCAGCACTACAGTTCAATTTTTCGGCACTCAGCCTTCTTTGTTGTCCAACTCATATACACACATGACTGCTGGAAAAACCATAACTTTGACTATATGGACTTTTGGACAAAGTGATGTCTCTGCTTTTTAATATGCTATCTAGGTTTGTCATAGCTTTTCTTTCAAGAAGCAAGCATCTTTTAATTTCATGGCTGTGGTCACTCTCCACAGTGATTTTGGAGCCCAAGAAAATAAAATCTGCCACTGTTTCCATTTTTCCCCCATCTATTTGCCATGAAGTGATGGGACTGGATGCCATGATCTTAGTTTTTTGAATGTTGAGTTTTAAGCCAGATTTTTCACTCTCCTCTTTCACCTTCACAAAAAGGTTCTTTAGTTCCTCTTCATTTTCTGCCATTAGAATGTGGTATCATCTGCATATCTGTGGTTGCTGGTATTTCTCCCAGCAATTTTGATTCCAGCTTGTGATTCATCCAGTCCAGCTTTTTGCATGATGTGCTTTGCACAGAAGTTAAATAAGCATGGTGATAATATACAATCTTGAGGTGGTACTCCTTCCCCAATTTTGAACCAGTCTATTGTTCTATGTCTGGTTATAACTGTTGCCTCTTGACCTGCATACAGGTTTCTCAGAAGACAGGTAAAGTGGTCTGCCATTCCCATCTTTTGAAGAATTTGCCCTTATGCTTTAATTTTCTTCCCTTGGGATTGCAGACTGTTGCTACAGTCTGATCCAGCTTCCTCTTTGAATTCAGAACAAGCCACGGGTTCCTTCATATGCTGAGCTCAGCTGAGCAGGGAGCTAGGACCAGCCTGCCCAGGAATGACAGGGGACACAGCCCACAGATTTCTCCCAGGGCTTGTCCTACATCCAGGGAGGGGTCTCCTGTGCAGAAAGGTCAGGGGCCATGGATCCATGAAAGGGTGTCCAAAGCTGGTCCTCACATTGCCCAACCCCCAAGTAATAATAGCTGATCTTCACTCAACATCTCCCAGGTGAGCGCTTCTATGTGAGACGGTTCCAGCTAATCCTCCCAGCAACAGAGGATCATAGGACTGTAACTATCACCATCTTCATTTCACCTGTTAGCAGTCATGTGTCCTGAAGTTTCTCTGGGGTTAGATGTAAGGATATAATTGTTGGTTTGTAAGATAAGTGCATCTTCAAATGCAGTGAAGGGCAAAGTGTATCCCATGGGGCAGGTACCACCTGTATCCTCACCAGCAGTGAATAAAGACAACTGTTTTTTTTTCATGGCTTCTCAGTTTCTGGCATTATTGTATGTCTTGGTCAGAGTCCCAGAAAAAAAGCAGATTGTCCCATGAAGAGGTGTTAATGAGCAGAATACTTCAGAAAGAGAGGGCAGGGATAAGTGAAGGAAGGGGTACCACCCCTAGGGATGAAGGGCAAGGCATGGCCAGAGCCCAGCAACATGAGAGCAGGGAGAAAGGCTGGCTATAGGAGCTCTGGGTGTGGAGAAGGGCAGCTACAGCAGGGAGGAGTCAGAGAAATCCCCTGCGCTCTCTCTCCCACCTCCCAGCCTGGGCCAATCAGAAGCCAGCAGTGATGGAGCCCGCAGGGGCCCATCAGAAAGGCGCAGAGTAGGGCAGGAAGACAGCCAGTCCATCATACCCTTATATTTGTACCTATGTGTTGAGCGTGATACAGTTTCTTGTTTTGATTTCAATTTACTTCCAAGGTTACTAATAAGAGTAGGCATCTTTTCATAAATCTTCTCAGAAATTTATAAATAGTTTTCTATGAAGTGCCTGTTTGTGACATTTGCCTACTTTTCCTATTGATCTGCAGGATTTCTTTGCGTCTTGAAGGTACTAATCCTTTATCAGTGAAGAAGTAGTAAATATCTTCTCCAGTTGGCTGTGTGCTTTTTGCCCTCTTTCTGGTATCTTTGGATAAAGAGAAAGATTTTGATTTTAATGTGGTCAACTGCCCTGACTTTTCCCTAGTGATTCATTTAGCGATGTGTATGTGGCTTTGTGTAGTGGGTTTGTATGCATTCTCCGCTCTGCTCTTCTGAAAGTCTTACCATTTTTTCACTTTCACATGCTCAGTCTAGCGTGCACTCATTATTCCTGTGAGTGTCCTGAAGGTGTGAGCATATGATATCATTTTTTCACAAGAAATAGCCATTGTTGCAGCATTATTCACTGATTGATAGATTAACCCTTCCATTCTCCTCTGATCAACACGGCTGCCTCTTCAATATATCCTTTTGTCTGTTGCTTTGATAAGGCCATAATATCTTGATTTCTATGGCTTTATAGTAAATCTTTGTATCAGAATGGGAAGCTTCTCGCAGTCTATATTTCTTCTTCAAGGGAATTTTGGCTATTTTTGACTTTTACTCTTTCATATAAATTTTGAAATCACAGGTCAAGTTCCACAAGGCACCTACTGGAATTTTGGTTGAAATTGTACTGCATCTATAGGTCAATTTGGAGAGAATAAACATCTTTATAATACTGTCTTGAAAGCTATACCCAAAGCTATGAAATATACCTTAATTTCTTTAAGTAATTTAAGAATATCTTCAACAAAGGTTTTAAACTTTTAGTACAAAGATCTTACCTCACTTCCATCAGTTTTATTCTCAGTTTCCCTTTATTGACATTGCTATTTGTAAATTGTACTTATTTAGTTTAAATGTTTGATTCATTGATGCTGGTGTGTAGAAATGCAGTTAACTTGTATATTTATAATATATCCTATAATCTTAATAAACTGTCTAATTAATTCATAAGATTTTTCGCTACATGATTTTGGATTTTTCTGAGACAAGCATATCATTCTGGGCACATGGACAGTTCTAGCTATTCTTTCTGGTCTACATATTTTTATTCTTTTTTCTTGCTCCACTGCACTGTTTAGCTCCTCCAATGCTGTACTGAATAGCAGAAAGACAGTGAGCATTTGTGGCTGGAAGAAATGCTTCAAGTATTTTGTTATTGTATATGATGCTTACTAAAGTTTTCTAGAATATGCATTGGTGTCCTGGAGTTTGAGTAAAATGAGCTTCTATCATAAAAGAGCATTGAATTTAAGTAAATGCTTTCTATATATGTATTAAACTGAACATATCCTTTTTTCCCCTTAAGCCGTTTATGTGGAAGAAATAAATTAATACGTTTTTTATTTTTGCTTTTTGGAATAAAATCAGCTTAGCCACATAGGTTATCTGTGTTATACTATGCTTCTGTATTTGGTTAGCATATTTTTAGGACTTTTGCACCCATGTTCATGTTTGAGATTAGCCTATAATTTTTCTTTCTCAAACTATCCTTGTTTTGAAATCAAGATTATATACTTTTCACATGAATTCTGTAAAACTATTCCATGAAAAATAGTTGTGTATGAATAATAATATTTATTTCTTAATGTAAAACCCAAATGTAAAATTGTCTGTGTCTGATGTGTTTTTTATAGGGAGATAAAGAACTAAGTTTATTTTCCTTAGTGGTTATAGGAATATTTGGATTTTTCATTTTTCTTCAGTTTGGGAATTGATATTTTCTAAGGATTTTGTTCATTTTGTATGTTTTCAAATTTACTGGCTTAAAGTTATTCATGAATATCTATCCCAATATATGATATATTAGGGAATAAAGTGGTCAAAAAGTCTGTGGAATATATCAAAGTACACACCAAAAATATAGGAGTATTTATTGCTGAGTAATTACCCCTGATTTATTAAAAAATTTTTATTAATTACTCCTGATTTATTAATGATTTTTGTTTCCTCCTTTATCAATTTTTATATTTTCCAATTTTCCATAATAAACATGTACTGCTTTCAAAACCAGAGAAACAACACAAAAATGATTTGTTCCTAAAAAATGATAAGATTATTGCAGAAAAGTAAAGCTGGATTATTATTAGACAGCATTTGTTCAGCCTTCCTCTCTGTCTGATCTTCACCGTCAACCACAGGCCATATCCCATCCTCTGGCTCTTCTCCTTCTTTCTCCAACACTCTCCTGTTGGCTGTCCCATTGCCCTGGCCTCCCTCATTGACCAAAGGACACTTTACCTTGAGCAAAGGTACTCCTGCATTCTCTGTCCCCATCATCTCCCCATTGGCCAGACCTGCCTGTGGGGCAAGTGCCTTCCCTGATCTTGCTTTGAATCTCATGAGAGCTCTAGATCTAGCCTGTTTATTCTTGGATAATAAAAAGGCTTCCAGCCACTTTTGGTCACAAAAACCTGTCACTTTAATAATGAAAATGTCCAATATGATTTAACAGCCAAAACCCTGAGCATCATTTGAGGTGAAAGGCTCACATTTCCAGCCAAGATCCAATTGATGGCCCAGACTCTTCTGTCACACTCCTCTCCCCGAATCCTATCCGTGCCTTCAGACAACCCTCTGACTGGAGCAGGGAGGCAGGTGCGGGGCAGGAAGCCTTTCACACATCTAGAACCAATGTCATCAGGCACTGGTCTCTTCCAGTCACGGACCACCTCATTTGATCAAAGCAGTGCCCACCACTGGGACTCATGGCAGGTCCTTCCAATGCCCCCAAGCGAACAAGTGCTGATGTAATTCACATAATTTACATGGTTCAGGAGATGCATTTCCTTCCATTTGGCCATTTCTGTTGACTCCCATCCCCCAAAACTCAGATGTCCACACCACCTTGGGTTCTCATTGTGTCTCAGGGAGACATTCTGGACCAGGTTTTAAGTGTCTCTGTAGTGTCTATGTCTGATCTGGGAGAAACACTGAGGCATCCTTCCCCTCATTATTGGTGGTCATTCACCTGCCCCATGGTCATGGGGTACACGCCAAGCTCTCTAAGTGACCAACTTGAAGGCCCCTCACTACAATCAAAGTGAAGGTAGCTGAAGGTTCCTCCCCTCCCCTCAGGGGGTGGGACACACTACTGACTCCTCTTGGATATCTTTAGGCATTTAAAACTCAGTATATCCAAAATTGAACTCATTCTTTCCTGCCAGATGTTGGCTCCATCCATGTCACTCCCTATCTCAGTTGATGGGGCCTCCTTCTCCGGTGAAATTTGGGAGTTGTCCCAAATTCTTCTGTGCCCCTCCCAATCTCATGTAATAGGAAATCCAACCTTCAAACCACGACCAGAATCTCACCATGGCTCACACCCCTGGTCCAGACCACCAGCCTGTCACCTGATCCTCCTGCTTCTGCTTTTCCTACACTGTGTTCATACCTGATGCTTGGAGATCCTTGACAAAAGCCCCCATGGCACCCATCTTTGCAAACCTGATATGGTTCCCTGCTGCCATCAGAGTAAAAACCAATCTTATATTTCCAAGCTCTCCTGTGTGACCTCATCACCTGTCTGACCTCACCTCCCCATCCTCCATCCCCTCCAGACCCACTGGCTCCCCTGCTCTCCCAGCTTCACCAAAGCTGCTCCCCACTGGGGGATTAGCATGTGATGTTCCTTGAGCTGGACAGAGGCTGCTGGGCTAATTCTCTCACCTCCTCCTCCTTCTCCTTCAGTTATCACCTTCTCAGTAAAGTCTGCTTCTGTGACCACTGCATTTGACACTGCCTCCTTGTTCTTTCCCCCACACACATACACACACTCATACCACAGGTATACTCCCCAACACACACACCCATAGGCATGCCTATATACACACACTATGGGCATGCACACACACACCCCCCCCAAGTTTGCCTATACACACACACACCACACATGTATATACACACACACCACAGGCAGGTACAACAGGTATACACCCCACAGGTATGCCTATACACACATACTGTAGGCATGCACACACACACACACACACCCCACAGGCATGCAGGTGCCAGCCCTCCCCACTTCTTCAACCACAGCATCCTTGTTATGGTCACTAGCAATTAGCGACCTCTCCCCTTGTGAGATGTGGCCTCCAAGAGGCAGGACATTGGTCTACTTTGTTCACATGTGAATCCCCAGGGCCCACAGTGCCTGCCCCATGGCAGACTTTCAATTCCTGTTAGAATCAACAAGGACTTCCATAGTAGCTCAGATGTAAAGAACCCACGTGCGATGCAGGAGACCCCAGTACAATTCCTGGGTCGAGAAGATCCACTGAAGAAGGGATAGGCCACCCACTCCAGTACTCTTGGTCTTCCCTGGTGGATCAGCTGGTAAAGAATCTGCAGGAGACCTGGGTTCAATCCCTGGATTGGGAAGATCCCCTTGAGAAGGGAGTGGCCACTCACTCCACTATTCTGGCCTGGCTATACAGTCCATGGGTTCACAAAGAGTCGGACAGGACTGAGGGACTGGCACTTTCACTTTTAGAATCAATGAACTCTCCCCAGAGAAAGCCTTGGACCTCCCAATCAGCTGAGGCTGAAAGCAGGTCCTTGAAGCCTCCACCCCACATCCAGAACCTCACTATGGGATGCAGACACCACCAAAACTCAACAGGAAAGGCTTTGCCAGCTGCCAGGTGCAGACACAGCTTCTGCAAGGGAACATAGCCCCGCCCCAGCCGGCTGCTGCAGCCTCGAAATATCAGCCCCCGGGGAGGCAGGTTATAGAGGAAGCCCCTTTGCTGGTTGGCCCTGAAGCCCTTTCCAAAGTGATTGACCCTTCTCCCAGCTCTTGCCCACTCACAGCATTGCATCCCACACAGTACCAGGGAGAGTCCCACATTCCAGCTTCAGAATATCCCAGTCAGGAAGTCTTAGCCCCTAAGAGAGAGAGGATCATTCAACTTCTCTCTGCCCCAAGCACAGAGGTTTCCCCACACTGACCGTCAAGCCCAGGGCCCTCTCTCAGGCATCTCCTGCCCAGATTGGAAGAAGATGCACTTTTTCCCTCCCTGACCCAACAGTCTCAAGAAACTTGTTGATGGAAAGCTGACTTGCCATAGATTCTTTGGGAGCTGTCTGGATAAGTGGCTCTAACATTCTCAAGTTCCTGGTAATAAAACTCAGTGATGGGAGCTGCAACATGGATGAATGTACCATCTTGAAAAACATCGTTCAGATGTAATCCATCCAAGTCCCCTGAATGGCCAGCCCATTCCTGCCTCCCACCCCGACCCCCTAACTCATGCAGAGTCATCAACTCCATCACCCAGTGGAGGTACCAACACCAAGGCTCCATGATGGAGGACAAGTTCTTGGACCCTCCAGGTGTTGCAGGTCATTTGTTCTTCAGGAACTGGCCAGTCTCTCCAGAGGGTGATCAGAAACCTCATCCTGCCTTTGTTGGAATAATCAGGGGAGACAGTCCCTCCTCAGGCTGCCCCACTATTTTCTGGGATATGCAGGTGGAGCACCCACCCCAAAGGGGGCTGGCTGAGCTGGGAGGTGGGGAAGGGGCTTTCTGTCCATCTGGATTATAGCTACTAGAAGGAGAGTGGAGCTGTGAGGAGCAGAGCTGCATCACCCACCTGCTGGATGACATCATTCACAATCTTCAGTTTCCTCATCTATCAAATGGGACAGTGCAATGTCTAGCTGCTAAGGCTATCATGTGAAATAATTAAGATACTCCATCTGTACCATTTATGGTCATTTGGATATAAAACATGGAGTCTGACTCTGGACAATTTAAGCATTTATTGAGAGAAAACAGAGACACTTTTTTTTTTAATGAAAAGGATAAGTTAAGCACCAGATATTATGAAGGACAGGAACCAGATCACTTCTTGTCACCTAGGCAGCCAGGACCAGGCTCCCTAGGGTGACTGCAACGGTCTTCCATTTTGGTAAGAATCAGAATTCTTGGAGAGAGAGTCTGATTGGCTGAGCCTGGGTCCTGTGCCCACCTTTTGGCCAGGTGAGGGAGGGACTTCTTGATTGACAAGGCTGCATGCAAGTAGTGTGAGCTCATTCTACAAAGCAGAGTTGAGCTTACTGGAAGTTGTGGGAATGGATGCTGAGTTGGTGGTAGGCAGCAGGTGTTACTTGCCCTGCACAGGTGAAGGTCTTTCTTTGATGTCCAGAGCTTGGTGACCAATTCTTTTTGTACATTCCAAGCTTTCAAACCAGACTTTGGGAAAATGGGATAGACTGGGTGGGGTGAGGGGAACATCCTTGTGTCTAGCCAACTCACCAAACATACTTGGGAAAATTTGCCCACATCACCTGTAAGAGGCTGGACAAGTATCCTGATTTTATCTTCAGGCTGTGAAGGTTTGAGCATTTTTGCATCTCATTTGCTTTGATTTTTTTATCATGTCTCCCTCACCATTGCCCATAAGCCAAGACAGGACAAGAAATTCTATCTTCATATACCAAGATGTCCATCTAAAGCCCTGTGCCTGGCACATAGAAAACTCTCAGTAAATAGTTCTTGCTTCTGTTCCCCAAACAGTAAGTGACTTGCATCAAGAAACAAAGCAAGGCAATGGATTGAGCAGCATTAAAATCCATTTTCCAGTGGGAAAAGTAGGGGTCTTGAATCCTGACCTGCTAGAAACTCAGTTCCCTGTTTCTCTAGACTTTACCCCTAGTTTTTCCAGCCAGCCTAGTGGGCTGTTGGGTTAAGAATTGTGTTGAGTTGCCACCTGGGGCCATTTGCTGCTTGGAGCTGGTTCTCCCTCCTTCTCCACCTCCCCTTTTCCTCTCCTCTCTTCTACTCTCTCTTCTTCCCTCTCTCATCATCTCTTTCTATCCACTTCCTCTCTCTCCAACTCTCCTCATCTTATCAACATCTACTTCACGTACCAACCCAAATTTGCACTGGGGTTCAGTGAAAAGAAAATCTTTAGAAGAAGAAGCAAAATAAGTTATCCCAAGTAGAACCTGACCCATTTCGGTGACACGCATATTCCCAGGAGCACAGAATATAACAAAGAGAACATCCCTGGACCTGGGAGGGTGAGCATCGGCATCAAGTCAGATTTGCTCTCAAGGGAAAAGAAATCCAATGGAGGCCACGCTGGGGTTAGATTGCTTTGGGGCAGATCTGAGGCCTCAGAACAAAAGCCCCTGTTCCCATTTCAGGTCCTAGAGGCTGCTGAAGTATCCCCCAGGGTTTTACCTAAACAGGAGGGTAAGATGGATGACTCCTGGAAATACATTCGTTTCTTCAGTTCAGAGGTGGGTAGGATCGGGGCACTGAAGTCACACCGCTGGGTTCAGAGCCCAGCCTTTCCAGTTCTGGGAACTTGGGCTGTTTCTGAAACATCCTAAGCCTGGATTTTCTCATCTGTAAAGTTCAGTTCAGTCACTCAGTCGTGTCCGACTCTGCGACCCCATGAACCGCAGCACTCCAGGCCTCCCTGTCCATCACCAACTCCCAGAGTCCACCCAAATCCATGTCCATTGAGTCAGTGATGCCATCCAACCGTCTTATCCTCTGTCATCCCCTTTTCCTCCTGCCCTCAGTCTTTCCCAGCATCAAATGATAATAATGATAATATACTACCCTCGCAGGGTTTAATGCAATGGTGAAGTGTCCACTCTCCCCACCCGGTCCTTGAGTGCTGCTGAAGGTGCTTAGGTGGACATGATGAGGATCACCAAGACAGCCTCTTCCAGGTCTCCAGTGGCCACACCCACCTCCCCAGCCTCCAGGAAGTGAAGACTTATTACCTGGAGGCAAAGAGCGAGGCTGAAGTCCACTCACTCAGCCTCCTCTCCATTAGAGCTCTAGTTCTGCAGCTCCCCCTGGGTCCACAGGCTCACTCTGAGCCCATGACTTCCCCCTGATCCCATCAGTTGTCCCGAGTTTCACAGGCTCTCCTGGGCCCATGAGTTCTCCCCAGCTCTATGGGTCTTCCCTGATTCCATGGGTCAATGAACTGTAAGTGGATCCTGCCTCTTGCCAAGGATACCAAGTGTCCTCCCTGGAACTGAGCAATGATCAATAAATGGTCCCAGCATGGGGCCCACAGGAGGGTCTCACTTGGACCCTCCCCACCACCATCCAACCAATCCCCTCTAGCCAGTGGACCAAGGCAAGGTGTCAAATCAGAACCAGTGCCCAGGAGACCAGACCTTGGCCACTTCCCTTACCTTGTGCACAATAAGCCTGTGAACAGGGAGGGTCCCCTGGGTAAAGCTGGGAGGAAGGTCCTTATCACGCACTTGTGACATCATTATAGGTTCTTCCTAAGCCCCCTCCTCTGCCCAAGGACTTTGAGTCATAAATTGACTCAAGTGTGGGAACTCTCAACCACAGAATTCAAGTCACAATTCAGACCTAGACCTTTACTACTCACTTACATATTTATGGCAGTTTACAAGTCAAATAGGCCTCAGTGGACTGCCATCTGATTTTCATTTCAAGAACCCCATGATCAATTAACCACAGCAAAGACCTCTGATGAGCAAACTGACCCTTCTGCTTCCTGTGTCCACTTCTCCCCTCCTCTGACTGCTGCGTGTGGCTTCCGGCATCTAATCTCCAGGGACATTTCCCACCACCACTCTGGTTAGCAGTTTTACAAATTAATCAGTGTGCTTTCAGTGATAGGGGACATCCCTTTGCATTCTGAGCCCAGGCTAGTGACAACCAACAAGAAAAATACTAGATTCCTTCTCAGGCTGGTGCGTTACATTACGTCTATATTGTGTTGTTTTTTTTTTTTTTACATGTTTCAATGCCATTTCCCCATCTCATCCCACCCTCTCCCTCTCTCTCTCCCCCAGAGTCCAAAAGTTCACTCTATAAAATGATGTCTTCACAAAAGATGTCTCCTGAGTACTGATGAATGAAGCTTATTTGGAAATTGAATACTACAGATATAACCAAGTTCAGGTGAGGTCATCCTGGATTGGAGCAGATCCCAATGCAATGACTGTTGTCCTTACAGAAGGGGGTCTTTAAGGGAGAGTTACAGAGGGAGCAGGAACACACAGGAAAGAGAGGCAAGGATTGGAGGGATGTGTCTACAAGCTAAGGACTGTCTGCAACCACCAAAAGCTAGGAAGAAGCAAGGATGGCTCCTTCTCTAGCATATCCAGAGAGAGCACAGCCCTGCCAGCACCCTCGTTTTGGATATCTAAGCCTCCAGATTTTGAGAGAATATTTCTATTTTTCTAAGTCAACTGGTTTGTGATGCTTTTTTTTTTTACAGCATTTATGGGAAACTAACACCAGGGTTTCCCTGGTGGCTCATATTGTAAATCTGCCTGCAATGCAGGAGATCTGGGTTCAGTCCCTAGGCTGGGAAGATTCCCTGGAGTTGGGAACGGCAAAACACTCCAGTATTTTTGCCTGAAGAATTCCATGGACAGAGAAGCCTGGAAGGCTACAGTCCATGGGGTCACAAAGAGTCAGACAAGACTGAGCGACTAATGCTTTCATGTTTACCTTCAAACCTCACCATACCTGTATCTACAGTTATCTGTTGAACCTGGGATTAATCATGTGCTTCCTTCTTGGGTTAGTTTCCTAAACATCCATCCCCACAGATGTGCCTCCAGATTTTTTATGATAGAAATTAGCAAACTCCTACAGTTCTTTTTCAGCACAAGCCTTCCACTACCATTTCATTTTGCAGTTGATCCCCTGGGACATGCCAAGGTCTAGTAATCTGAGGACCATGCAGAGAATTAAGAATGATCCCTTTCTTTCCCGGGGAGGCTCTCTGTGTAAGGTGGGATGGTATTCTCCAGTAAGAATAGAATAACTTCATCAGATGCGGACCGAGGCTGCATCCTCAGGAGAGCTCCAAGGAAAGAATGGACTTCATGCTAATCAAAGGATTGCAAATCCTTCCACATATTTGTGTCTAGTTTCTAGGTTTCCATTCTTTCAGATCAGTGTCCTGTGTTTTATATACAAGACTTAGGGAAACTGTATCATCAAAGCTGTGGTCTTTCCAGTAGTCATGTTTGGATGTGAGAGTTGGACCATAAAGAAAGCTAAGCACCCAAAGAATTGATGCTTTTAAATTGTAGTGCTGGAGAAGACTCTTGACAGCAAGGAGATCAAACCAGTCAATCCTAAAGGAAATCAACCCTGAATATTCATTAGAAGGACTAATGTTGAAGCTGAAACTCCAATAATTTGGCCCCTGATGCAAATAGCTGGCTCATTGGAAAAGACCTGATGCTTGGAAAGATTGAAGGCAAACTGAGAAGGGAGCAGCAAAAGATGAGATGGATAGGTAGCATCACTGACTCAATGGCTATGAATCTGAGCAAACTCAGGAGATGGTGGAGGCCAGAGGAGCCTGGCATGTTGCAGTCTGTGGGGTTGCAGAGTCAGACGTGACTTAGTGACTCAACAACAACAACAAACCCTAACATGTGAATTCAACTGATGGTGTAATCAGAATTCTGCAGAACAGTCTCAGAGAGTTTTGTTGTTTTTTCTTGTTTGTTCATTTGTTTTGCTATTTCTGCCAGCTGAAAGAGAGATTCTGACAGCATAGTCATAGAATGTCCTTGAGCTTTGTACTATGCCTGGGGCTGAATATTTGGAATTTCAACATTCTTTTGCCTTTAATAACTCCATATAGTAGAAATTGGCCAGGCCACTCCCACGGTCAGATAGTTCACACATTACACAGTTTTATGATGATGCCAATGTGATCCCTCCATCTCCATGTCTCTTCTCTACTGATGATTGGGTTCTGGTTCACCATATAAGCAACAATTTCAGTAGCTTCATACTATGGGCTGCTATGCTGGGAAAAACTGAAGGCAAAAGGAGAAGGGTGTGGCAGAGATGGAGATGGTTAGATAACATCACCAACTCAGTGGACATGAACTTGAACAAATTCTGGGAGATAGTGGAGGACAAGGGAGCCTGGGGTGCTGCAGTCCATGGGGTCGCATAGAGTCAGACACAACAACAACGGGCATCTGTATTTGCATCCCAAAATATAAATCGGACTTTGCCTGCTTCCCATCCCATCCTGCAACCTTGATTTCTAATGGCTCCAACTGTTCGATCTCCCCATAGCCTTAGAGTGTTCCTACTACATGCTAGAAGAGCGTGGGGCTCGCACCCTGAGATTAGCTTTCCAGTCTCCCCTGCAGATGGATGTGGGAAGGTGATTAAACCCATGAGAGTCAGCAGACTTGATGTGTGCAGCTTCTAGGTCATGTTCCCCAGGAAGAAAGATGATCACCCTCCGGTTTCTCCTTCCTTCTTTGGCATCACTTGGAAATGATGTCATCTTTAACCAAGAAGCCACATGTTGGAAACAGCAAAGCCTTCCCAGCACTCACACTGTTACATGTCTTGTTTCAGCCACTCTGCCTTGGGATCTCTGGTATAGCATCTCAGAGCCCATCTTGTAACTGATATAAACCCCAAACTCCATCCCCATCCTCAAGCATCTGTTGTGTCCACTTCACTCCTGGCATCAGTTTATACATCAGAGTTCTTAGCTGCAAGCAAAGAAACGATACCAGGTAAAGCTGGTACATGCAAACACATATGTAAGAAAGATACCAAGTCCTCTCAAAATCCACAGGAAAATGAAGAATTGGGCTTTAAACAGAGAACAAGCCAAAGGAGTTATGGAAGTCCAGGCAGCAAAGTCATGAAGGAAAACCACCTCATCCCCATACCCACCATTGCCACTGCTGAGAAGACGAACACCTGCATTCTTCCCATGAGTGAGAATCATTCAATGTAGATTCAACAATCTGTGAGTAAGCATCTGATTGGCTGAGAATAGGTCATGCGTGCACCAGCTGACTGTGTGAGGGCAGGAAGAGCACTGCTTCCAATCAGGTCACATTCAGTATGGGACTCTCTAAAAAAGGAAGTCTGGATCCTACAAGGAAGTCCATATCTATTGTGATACAGTTTAGAGAAGTGCCCAACTCAGCACCCAGGGTCTCACTCCACATCTGAGGACTTTGGGAACCAGGATGCCCTTGCTTTAAGAAAATGTAGTAAACACTGAAACCTCACCAATTTGAACCCCACACATTAAAAAGTTCAAACCAAGAAAGGCTTGAGGTCCCAGCAAAGCAACCATTCTCATGGGGGCTCTCTTGCCAGAAGAAACCCTGCAACTTGTTTCCCAAGAACTTCCCAAGGAAACCATCACTTTAGACAATGTTCCAGAACCATAGTCTCGCTCTCAGTCTATAAGCTAAGAAACCAAGAGCATGGCCACCTTGTAGATGTGTATCCTAGTAGAACAAAGCCAATGGGTGTTAGTTTATGACCCAAACACCGTGTGATAGTTTACGGGGATAAACATGCAGATGCAGGAGGTAGCCTACTGATGTCCGCAAGGCAAGCCCTTTCTCTCCCTAATGGAAAACAGACCAGGAAAGCCATTCACAATCAGAACGTCCTTTGCCGAGTATGGAGTCAGAACAAGCACAAACACATAGCCAGGGACAGCCTGAGGCATCCATCTCATTGTAGAGATGGACTCTCCAAGGCCCTAGGACACTCCAAATCCACCATTTGAGACCCTTCCCCCCTGGACAGCACAGAAAACAATTCAGGTGTTTGGAAAATATTCCTTGAGGGCATATCATGTGCTACAGTGGGTCAGTCTTGGGGATAAAATGGCATGTTCAGGGGACAGAAAGGAGCCCCTATGGCTGGGACACACTGAGATGGAAGAGAGGGGTGGGGGAAGGATAGATAGACAGGAGGAGGCAGCATATGCATGGCCCTGAGGCCCAAGGAAGCGGGTTTGCAAATTTATCCTAAGGGAAAGGGGGGCCCACTGAACTTGATTTATATTTCAGTAAATTGAACGGAAAGCCAGCAGTTCCATTGGACACTATTACAACAACCCCAAAATGCTGGCTCAGCCTGGGGAGGAGGCTGTAGAAATGCTTGAGATCCATCTGAGGGAAGAGCTGGCAGGGCTCACTGAGAGATCAGGTGTGGGGTGAGAAGCAAACGGAGAAGGAAGGAAGGAGTTGGGTATCTGGCTTGAACCACAGGTAGAAGGTAATACTGTTGCTCAAGATGAGAAATGTGGAGCCTCTGGGACACCTCCCCAACTTGCATTCTCAACTAATTGAGAAATGAAACTAAGTGGTCAATGGGAGTCCAAATGTCACCTTCCATGGGAGACAATCAGAGAACTGTGCCCCCAGGGGTGGCAGGCATCTGAGAGAAGGCGGAGGATGAGTGCCACTCCTGAGCTCCTGAGTGGGCACCACCCTGAGCTCCACCCTGATAAGGGAGCCTCCTCCCCAGAAGGATTGACAAAATAGAAAGTGCCTTATCAGTGGAGCCCTGCCACCCATAGGGTGGCTCCAGAAGAGGGGAAGAAGTGCCCACCCCACCCACTCCCAATGAGGAAGATTGGGTGAAGCCTCTAGAACCATAAGATAATCTGTATTTTCTGAAGCAGACTCACACATGGAACATGGCACGGAGCCTGGCACACACCATACACACCAAACAGCCAGCACAAAATCCTTCTGTAGGTTCTGGGGCTACCTGAGCACAAAGCAGGTGAGTGGATCCTGGAGCAGCGAGCACCACAGCCGCCTGGGACAGCTGGACAGAGCAGCCAATGGGAAGGAACTGAACTTTCGAGAAGATGAATGAAACCTAGTTGGTATGTGGCAGAAGGCTCGTGCCCACTAAACAGTCTCCAAACCCCTCCCCATGGGTCACCTGAGAACAGATCTCATCTGTGCAGCTGTGCAACAATTTAAGTTCAGTTCTGGGGCCTGGGTCATCAGCCATGAGCACTGCTTGGGTCATGGTTTCCACCCATTTGGGAGGTGGGAGGATTTCCTATTAGCAGCGCAGAGGTCCAGTTTACTGCCTTAGCACCCACTCAGGTTTCAGTCTGTACACAGGAATTCTCTCTCTGTCTCTCTCTCTGTGTGTCTCTGTCCATCCCCACAGCCAATTCTTTTCCTCACCTCCCACCTTACCCTGCTGCAAAGACCCCGCCCCATGGGCTGTGAGCCTCCTCTGTCGGTCTCGGGGCTCATCTGCTCATAAACAGGAGCATCGCGTGCATGTAAACATTGACTTCTGAACTTAAGCTGGTCTCACTAACATGAGATCACATTTGTACATTTCTCTGTGTGGGATGGGGGAGACAGACAAGCCAGGGATGTTGCATGTGAGGGACAGGGACTGTCTCTATGGTTCTGGGGAGGAGGAAGAGGAGGCTGGTGACTGGCCCCCTTAGAGCAGCCATGACAGTATGGTGACACTCTCGAATGCGGGTGACACTCCCAAAGGGGCAGTGTGGGGGCACATTTAGAAGATCTTTGCTTGGTGTAGGAAGGAGGAAGAACAAGGTGGGAGGGAGGGAGGAAAAAGAGAAACTGAGCCAAAATTGCCCATCACTGATGAATCAGTGCTGTTTGCAGGGGCAGAGACAGAAATGTCCATGGCTCCTGAAGGGGAACTGGGAGAGGAAAAAAGAGCCATATATTTTACTCCAACAACACAGACCCCAGTAGTCATATATGAATGTGAGAGTTGGACCACATTTGGCTGAGCACCAAAGAATTGATGCTTTCAAACTGCGGTGCTGGAGAAGACTCTTGAGAGTCTCTTGGACAGCAAGGAGATCAAACCAGTTCATCCTAAAGGAAATCAACCCTGAATATTCATTGAAAAGACTGATGCTGAAGCTAATGCTACAATGATGCAAAGAGCCAACTCACTGGAAAAGACCCTGATGCTGGGAAAGATTGAGGACAAGAGGAGAAGGGGGTGACAGAAGATGAGAAGGTTGGATGGCATCACAGATTCAGTGGACAGGAGTTTGAGCAAACTCCAGTAGACAGTGAAGAACAGGGAAGCCTGGTGTGCTGCAGTTCAAGGGGTTACAGAGAACTGGACAAACTTAGCAACTGGACAACAACAAGACAGATCCAACCCACAAAGCCCAGCCCAGAGCCCTTTGAAATTGCCATCAGTGAGTTGCATGCCTGGAAAGGACATTTTCACTGACACTTCTTCATGCTCCATTCACACCTTCACTCTGTAAGCACAACTTTCACACAGAGAAAGACAAATGTGAAATTGAAAAAATGATATGCGTGAGCTTATTTACAAAACAGAATTAGACTCACAAACATAGAAAACAATTGTGATTACCGAAAGGGAAAGGGGAAGGGGGAAGCAGGGATAAATCGGGAATTTAGGATAAACAGATACACACTACTATATATAAAATAAACAAGGACCTACTGTATAGCAAAGGGAACTATATTCAATATCTTGTAATAAACCATAATGGAAAAAGAATGTGAAAAATGTATATATGCACGCATGCTAAATTGCCTCAGTTATGTCCAACTCTTGTGACTCTATTGACTATAGCCTGCTGGTCTCCTCTGACTATAAGATTCTCCAGGCAAGAATACGGGGGTGGGTTACCATACCCTCCTCCAGGGCATCTCCCAACCCAGGGATTGAACCTGCATCTCTTATGTCTCATACATTGGCAGGCAAGTTCTTTACAACTAATGCCACCTGAGAAGCCCACACGTATGTATACATACAGGTGGTTCTAGTGGTAAAGGACCCACCTAGGTTATAAGAGAGGTGGGTTCAACCCCTGGGTCAGAAAGATCCCCTGGAGAAGGGAATGGTTGGTTACCCACTCCCTGGGGAATGGGGGATTCCATAGACAGAAGAGCATGGTGGGCTACGGTCCATGAGGTCACAAAGAGTCAGACATGACTGAGCAAGTAACACTTTCAGTTTCACTTTCTCATATGTGTGTGTGTGTGTGTGTGTGTGTGTGTATAAATGCATGTATATTATATATGCGTGTGTGTCTATATATATCTAAATCACTTTGCTATACAGTTGAAATTAACACAATTCTGTAAATCAACTATTTGTTGTGGTTGTTATTCAGTCACTAAGTCGGGTCTGACTCTGTGACCCCATGGATTGCAGCACCCCAGGCTCCACTGTCTTCCACTATCTCCCGGAGCTTGCTCAAATTCATGTCCATTGGATAGTTATGCCATCCAACCATCTCATCCTCCACCGCCCCCTTTTCCTTTTGCCCTCCTTCTTTCCCAGTGTTTATTTTTTATTCATTTGGCTGTGTCAGGTTTTAGTTGGCAGCACATGAGCTTAGTTCCCCCACGGCATGTGGGATCTTAGTTCCCCGACCAGGGATGGACCTGCATCCCCAGCACAGCAAGGAGGATTCTTAACCACTTAACCACCAGTGAAGTCCCTACATTCAATTTAAAAACAGAAAAGAAAAGAAAGGACATGCACAGGAGGGGAGAATGTCAAGTTGGGGGATAATCAATTGCTGTTACACCATAGACTTAGTTCTTCCTTTTTCCAGCAAATTCCACTGGCAGAATTTTGAACCTGTTTATTTTATCCCTTAAAAAACTAGTAGAGACACATTTCCTGGCTTGGCATTCCCTGTTAGTTAAGAAAACAGAAGAGCCTGGCCAGTCCAGGAGCTGGTCTCCAAAACCGGTGCCCAGGGGTGATCCAAATGGGATCTTCTTTCAATTAATTACAAATTTATCACTTGAGGCCAGTTGGTGGAAATACCAGCATTTGTAGAACAGGAAATTGCAGACGGCAGCTCTCTAGGACCATGGCTCTCCAGTGGAGTCCCATTAGCGGAGATAAACTAGCAGTCACCCCATAGACCCTGAACTCAGTGTTACATTTGGGCCGGCTGCCCGAGGCTTTGGCAGGGCTGCTGCATGACATACCCCCAGAAGCAGGTGGGATGAAGGAAGGGCAGTCCAGTGGATGCCAACTGCCAACGCAGCAGACTGTCCAGACCCAGAGAATCCGTGCTGGGGGCACCCCTCGGCACCCTGCTGAGCCTGGGTGCCTGCGTTCTTCTGCTCTGACCCCCGAAACCAAGCACCATGGACCACGGGTCTAAAACAGCAGAAAGCTCCTTTTTCCTAGCTCTGGAGGCTGCAAGTCCAAGATGAGGGAGTTGGCAGGGTTGGTGTTCTCAGAGGGCTCCCCCTTTGGCTTGCAGGCAACACTCTTCTCGCTGTGACCTCACATGACTTTCCCTGTTCCAGTGTCAGTGGTGTCCCTCTTACAAGGACACCAGTCAGACTGGATTGGGGCCCACGGGCTTCATTTTAACTTAATCACCTCTTTAAAGACCCACACCTCCAATTCAGGCATAAGAGACGCGTGTTTGATTCCTGGGTCAGGAAGATTCCCTAGAGAAGGGAATGGCACCCACTCCAGTATCCTTGCCTGGAGAATTTTGTGGACAGAGGAGTCTGGCAGACTTCGGTCCATGGGATCACAAAAAGTCTGACATGACTGACCACACACATCTCCAAATGTAGTCACATTCCAAAGCCCTAGGGCTTGAGACTTCAACATATATACTTAGGGGGCAGAATTCAGGCCACAATAGACCCCACCAGGATGGCCCAGCTTTGCACCCTGCATGTGATCCCATCAGCTTTCTTCTCCTAACCTCCTACCAATAGCTATTGCTTGACATGCTTTCTCACCCCTTTGTCATCATTCTGAAGAAAGAGGAAGAAAAGGGAACAGATAGGAAAATCTAGCAAATCTTCCATCACCTGTCAGCAGCATTGTTGAGTTACCCAGGATGGTTTACCCCACCCTGCTTTGAAGAAGACAGAGACTGTGCATGGAGAAGAAAAGCTGACTCCAGCCAGACGGCTTGTTTGAAAGTGAAAAAAGCTCAGAGGGTGTGTTCTGGGGGCCAGAAAAGAAAGAGCCCTCATTCCCAAGACCTTCCACAGGACCCCTCAAGAAGGAGACACTGCTTCCAGAATGGGGACCTGACCACCTCGGCCACCCCAGTCTCCATTGATATCCTACCTTCCTCCCAAGGCAAGGAGGGGGAAGCACAACTCAGTGATTTTTCACCACGAAACTGCCTCGAGGAGGTGTGCCTGTCCCCCAGTGAACGCCAAGGTGACCAGAAAATTAATGAGGCAGAATCCCCAGTTCCCTGGAATTCCAGGGTCCAGAGGCCAAACTCCCTGTGATGAGGGCTAGTCAGAGGCCCAGGGATTAGCTGTGTATTGATTCAGCTCCCCGGAGAACCTTTGATTTTCACATGCATTCTCTTCCTGACTCGGGCCCTAGCCTTTGTCTAACTCTCCACATCTCTCCCAGAGCAAAGCCAAGGATTAGCTAATATTTGCCGATGGAAAGGGCTCCCT
The DNA here is from genome assembly GCA_006410935.1 of Redunca redunca. Taxonomy (NCBI): domain Eukaryota; kingdom Metazoa; phylum Chordata; class Mammalia; order Artiodactyla; family Bovidae; genus Redunca; species Redunca redunca. Next base: position 151,502 of record SJYQ01031232.1, read on the forward strand.
CCAGAATAAACATGAACATCATTATGCCTGGGTCTTCGGCCAGCCTGAGATCCGATTGCAAAGTCTCCTCGCCCTTATGGACAGACATGGAATAAGGAGGAGGAGTTGCATGGGGCCTCAGGCTCCAACTCCAGAGCCTCCTCTGCCTGGAGTCAACGACCCCATGGGTAAGGGACACATCGGCCTCACAAACACTTCAAAGCTCCACCTGGCAAAGGTGAGACCACTGGGGAAAATGTCACCGTGAGCATGATCCTGCCAGGATGGGGACCCTGGCGGGCAGCCCAGACAGGAAGTGGAGACTCTGGGCTTGGGCCAGGCAGGCTCCTGCCTGGTGCACTGATGCCCTGATGCCTAGACTTGTGTTGCCAGCTCCGAGCCACAGAGCCCAAGGAAAAGCAGAAAATGTGCTGCGAGCAAATGGATCTCATTATTTCATTCACCCCACAAATATGAAGCCCATGCCTTACGTCAGCAAGCCCAGGGCAAGAGAGCCAAGAAGGCCTATACAGAAATCAGCCTAGTCAGCATGACGGGAGCGGGCTCTGGCCTCCTGCCTTGACGTCCCGTTGACCACAAAGGCCAGGCTCCGATTGAGAACCCCCACTTCTTGGGGTTAAGCATTAGAGCACATGCAGCAACACACAAGAGCTGGTCCTACCCTGGCTCATGGCTTTAGGCTCAGAAATTCTGGGGCCATGGGTACCAGAGGGTGAGCTAAACTGGGGAGGGGATGGGGAGGACCCACAGATGCCTCACTTGGCCGGAGAAGGTCAGGAGGTTTGAAGGGCCTTCCCAGGCTGGACACACCTCTGGACCCAGCAGGCGTATGGGCGCCCCTGGGCCACCTCGGCTGATGTCCTCTTAGCCAAAACATGGCTGAGGGATGTGAAAGCTGTCATCTCAACTCCCAGCAGCAAACCCTCTGGGTACAGAGTGAGATGTAAACAGATTAATAATGAGAACAGTGAGAATAACACCACCACGTTTCTTTAATTCTAAGACACAATTTCCCCCCTCTTATTATCACGTCTGAAATCGAGAGAGATTTTACAATCAGAACAAATGGTGATTCTAATAGGGTTCATGCCCTCTTCAGGACGCTGTTAGCTCAGGGGAGCCCCTACAGTCAGAGGCGGCTCAGAATCAGGGCTTTCAGGGATCCTGATGGAGCTGTTTCAGGGCCCAGGTTCTGTAGGGTGGAGACCCTCCCTGGGAATGTGGGGGCCAGAGGTGTCAGGTGGGGGCCACTCCGGGGCTGCAAAGGACCTGAGGAGCTAGGGGTAAGGGGGATGGGCTGGAAGGTCAGGCTAGGGTCCCTCTTGTCACTTGGGTCCAGAAGATGTCTTACCTGAAGCAGCACCACCTCTAAGAGATGGAGAACCTGGAAACCTGGGTTTCCATGACAACCTTGCCTTCCCTGGGTGTGCAATGGAGCCACCCAGGTCCCCAAGGCTGCGAGTTTAGTTCTGCTTCACCTATATCAATACACCAGATGTGGGGGGTCAGGGAGAGGGGCCCAGGCTCAGCTCACTCTGCGTTTCTTCTTCCCCTATAACTGACTAGCTTTCTCACTCTAGAAAGCCATCTCTGCTTTGCTGTGACCAGTACATATTCCAGAAAGAGGAGTTCATTTCCTCAGAAGCAGGCAACAGCCACGGCTCACTCTTCCAAATCAATAGCTGATTATCTTGCTTGCAAATTCAGTTCACTGCCTGAAAGCAGCCTTCCCTGATGGGTCCTGACAAGTCCGACCATCTTGGCAGAACCTGTCAGAAGGAAAGGCCTCCCAGAGCTGGTGGGTGCCAGGCAGAGCAGCCGTGGGCTACGAATAGGGAGGAGCGGCCACCTGCTCCACGCCCTTCCTGGACCCACCAACATGAGCCCCTGACCTGGGGACTCCCATCTCAGAGAAGCAGTGGATCCTCACATTCCTTCCCTGGTGGCTCAGACAGTAAAGAGTCTGCCCACAGTGCAGAAGACCTGGCTTTGATCCCTGAGTCAGGAAGGTCCCCCGGAGAAGGAAATAGCACCCCACTCTAGTATTCTTGTCTGGAGAATCCCATGGATAGAGGAGCCTGGTGGACCGCAGTTCACAGGGTTGCAAAGAGTCGGACATGACTAGGTGACTAACACTTGCACTAAAACTTTCAAGATCTGCTCAACAGCCTAGACTACATGTGGAAGCATCACTGGGGGCCTGGCATGTGAGGGATAGGCCAGGGAACTTATGACTCCTGGTGAGCAGTGAAAGCTGAAGTTTGGACTGAGGTATGGACATGATGGGTCACTGCGGCAAGTCTTCTAAAGCCAAGGACCAGACAACGTGGATACCAGGGATGCATGTTGTGAGGGTGCCACTGGGCAAGGACTCTATCCATTCATAAATTCATTCCCTGACTTACAACCATCTCCCAGGTGCTATGCCAGGTTCCCTGGACACCAGAAGAATGAACATTCCTTATCCGTGAGAAAGGGGTGGAGGGGTGGCGTGTCACACATTAATTCATTTATTTATCTCCCAGGTATTTATTAAGCCTGCAACAATAGCCTTAGAACTTAGTTCAACTCTAGTTTAGGACTAGGAATCAGTCCCCACCTCTTGAAAACTTCCCAACTCAAGCCCACAGTCCAAGGCAGAGTGAGAGACAGTTCCAGAAAGGATATGAAAGGTGGGTTTTCAAACTATGTATTCCAGGACCCCTCAGAATTTGCTCAATGATTCAAAAAATGATTACACAAAATTTCACTGTAATTATACTTGAACTATTTTTAGATGTAATAAAAAATCAGTGCATTCAACAAGGTGTTAAATGGAAAGTTTCATACTTCAGGGACAAGCAACCCATTTCCGGGCTGACAGGTCACCTCCTTCCCGGGGAGGGCTTGGAACAAAGTCTTGACCGCCCTCCCTGTGGCTGCATCACTCATTAAGGAGGCTGCAGGTGCACCGTACGTGGGTGATTAGTCCATGCTGGCAGCATCCGCCTGCAGGGCTCTGTTAATTCGGGGCAGGGGTCAGGCTCAGAGTGCCAGGCTCATCCTCTGTAACCAGGTAGCGTGGGATGAAGGGGACTCTGCCCCTGTGGGGATGGTCAAATGTGTCCAAAAATCCTGAAGGCTTCCTCTGCAATTTTGTTCTTGAAAACAGTCATGTAAATCTGTCTTTCAATACTTCAGCGCCAGTTTAAGAGAATATTGAGATTGTAAAGTGGGCTTCTAAAAAAAGTTATTGTTTATGACTCTATTCCTACTTTTTGTATTAAAAAGCAGAGGCATCACTTTTCAGTCAAAGGTGCATATAGTCAAAGCTATGCTTTTTCCAAAAGTCATGTACAGATGTGAAAGTTGGACCGTAAAGAAGGCTGAGCAATGAAGAAGTGATGGTTTTGAATTGTGGTGCTTGAGAAGACTCTTCTCAAGAATCTTCAGAGCTCTTTGGACTACAAGAAGATCAAACCAGTCAATCCTAAAGGAAATCAACCCTGAATATTCATTGGAAGGACTGATCTGAAGCTGAACCTCCAATACTTTGGCCACCTGATGCGAAGTCAACTCATTGGAAAAGACCTTGATGCTGGGAAAGATTGAGGGCAGGAAGAGAAGGGGGTGACAGAGGATAAGAAGGTTAAATAACATCACCAAGTCAATGGACATGAATCTCAGCAAACAGGAGGAGGCAGTGAAGGACAGGGTAGCCTGATGTGCTGCAGTCCATGGGGTTGCAAAAATTGGGCACAACTTAGTGACTGAACAACAACAACATTCCTGGGAAGTGCAACTAAGAAGCCTCTGAAATAAGGTGGATTCTGGACTATCTCCCATAACCCCCAACTTCAAATGTCACAGGCAGCAGTATATAATAGCTTTATTGTTCTGATTTGATAAGTAAATGAGATGAATTTGAACTATTAAGATCAATGGATGCTAATAATAAACTAACATCATCTTTTATTGACTTTTTCTTATTTTTGTGATGAAAACATTCAAACATGCAAACAAAGTACAGAGAAGACTGATGGATGCTCACATATCCACACACCTGTATTTAACCCCTGGGGTATTTCATCAGCATGACAGCAGGAACTCTGTGTGATCTGTGCGCTGGTGGATCCCCAGGGGTTTAAGTGCACAATGAGTTTGTTGAATGAGTGAATAATTGTAACCACTATAACTGTTTCATGAAGGAAAACAATGTCATGTTTACAACCACAGCTGCTAGCACCACAAATTCACACCCTACCTCTGCCATGCATGTGCAGTGTGACAAGTCCCCAGCACTTCTGGCCCCATCATTGCCCATGTTTGCCTGAATGGATTATCCCACTAGGGATTGAACAATGGTCCTCTTCCAATTCCAACAATCCTTCCACATTTATTAGCTAAGATTCTTAAGAACGGTCACCAACCAGAGTTAAATAATTCTTACAGGGAAGGAAGGACACATGTTTATTTCCTTTTAATGGCTAGTTTTCAGAGTAAGAATTTTATGCTTCCAATGGCTTCCCTGGTGAATCAGACAGTAAAGAATATGCCTGCAATTCAGGAGACAAAGGTTTGATCGCTGGGTCAGGAAGATCTTTTGGAGAAGGAAATGTCAACCCACTCCAGTATTCTTGCCTGGAGAATCCCATGGACAGAAGAGCCTGGTTGGCTACAGTCCATGGGATCACAAAGAGTCGGACACAACTGAGCAATTAACACTGCTGCTGCACTAATGGCTACCAATGAATTGTCGTTTCCTCTCTCTTTCTGCCTCTACCTCTATCTCTCCTCTATCTCTTCCTCTGACACTCCTGTTTTGTTTGGTTTTGCTTTCTCTTTTTGAAGTAGCATTATAAATTTATGGATTTTTTGCAAACACATTCCATGTGCTATGGGCAGTATTTTTATACTCAGATTGCCCTGTCTTTGAACACTGGGAGTCCTGTCCTGCTGGCCCTTCTGTTCTTTGACAGGACTCAACAGTTTTTAATAGGTCGTTGGCTTTGGGCCACAAGCAGCTGTTCTAGGGCAGGCTCATTTGTGTATTTCCTGCCCCACACCTGGAATCAGGAACGTTTTTCCAGAGCCCTGGTTCTTATTCATGGGGAATGGAGTACAGAGACCATAATCTGGGTGCTGAGGATGCTTTTTGCCTCTGACTTTTTATAGTGGACAGCAACTGCCTTTGCATTTTTAAAAAACAAAAAATATCATAAAGTAATATTGACATTTCCAATTCAGACTTATCATTATATGGATTTTATTTAATCTCTTAGTATCTCTCTTCTTTTACATTGAAAAATCTTGGACCTTAACAATATAAATATAACATATTAACTTGCTGTATTTTCCTATATAGTACTTTTAAAACACCGATATTATTAAAAATAGTAAGACTCTCAAAACATATTTTAATATTTTCTGTAGCCCTACTGTGCCTTGAGTATATCAGTATAGCAACCAAGAGTGTACAATCACAAGACTATATTCTAAAGCAACACAAAATAACTTTTTTCATTATGTACTTTCTCCCCAGCTTCACCAAGATAAAATTGATACACAATACTGTCATGCTATGTGTCATGTTAAACTTAAACATAAGCTTAAGGTGTGCACGTTGATTTGATAAATTTTTATGTTGTAAAATGACTACCACCATAGCATTAGCTCATACCTCCATCACATCACACAACTACCATTTCTTTTTGGTAAGAACATTTAAGATCTACTCACTTAGCAACTTTCAACTAAATAATTTTTTGTTGTTCAGTTACTGAGTTGTGTCTGACCCTTTGCGATCCCGTGGACTGTGGTACATCAGGCTCTTCTGTCCTCCACTATCTCCTAGAGTTTGCTCAAATTCATGTCCATTGAGGCGGTGATGCTACCTAATCATCTCATCCTCTATCGCCCCCTTCTCTTTTCCCTTCAATCTTTCCCAGCCTCAGGGTCTTTTCCAGTGAGCTGGCTCTTCTCATCAGGCAGCCAAAGTATTGGAGCTTCAGCATCAGTCTTTCCAGTGAATATTCAGGATTGATTTCCTTTTAGGATTAACTGGGTTTGATCTCCTTGCAGTCCAAAGGACTCTCAAGAGTCTCCTCCAGCCCCACAGTTCCAAGGCCTCACTTCTTGTATGCTCAGCCTTCTTTCAGGTCCAACTCTTACATTTGTACCTGACTAATGGAAAAACCAGAGCTTTGACTATATGCACCTTTCTTGGTAGAATGATGTCTCTGCTTTTTATACTGTCGGAGAAGGCAATGGCACCCCACTCCAGTACTCTTGCCTGGAAAAGTCCCATGGACGCAGGAGCCTGGTAGGCTGCAGTCCATGGGGTCGCTAAGAGTCTGACATGACTGAGCGACTTCACTTTCACTTTTCACTTTCATGCATAGGAGAAGGAAATGGCAACCTACTCCAGTATTCTTGCCTAGAGAATCCCAGGGATGGGGGAGCCTGGTGGGCTGCCGTCTAGGGGGTCACACAGAGTCGAACACGACTGAAGCAACTTGGCAGCAGCAGGTTTGTCATAGCTTTCCTTCCAAGGAACAAGAGTCTTTTAATTTCATGGCTGCAGTCACCATCCACAGTGATTTTGTAGCCCAACAAAATAAAGGCTGTCACTGCTTTCACTGTTTCCACTGTTTCCCCTTCTATTTGACACTAAGTGATAGGACTAGATGCCATGATCTTAGTCTTTTTAATGTTGACTTTCAAGACAGCTTTTTCACTCTCCTCTTTCATCCTCATCAAGAGGCTCTTTAGTTCCTCTTCACTTTCTTCCATTAGCGTGATAGTTATTCTTAATTATTGATAGTTAATTATACTGTATCAAGTATATAAGCATATAATATACAAGTATATAATATAGCATAATTAACTATGTGTTAATAATTACTAATAATATATGCTGTGCTATATAGCTCTTTTACTTTTTTCAATCTTTATTTCTCTTGGGATTTTAAACTTTCTTTATAAATCTAATTTTATAAATAATATCAAAGTAGAAACCTAAGCCAAGATAAATTCAGAAAAGCATCACTTCCGTCCTGTCACTTCCTCTATCTTCCATCTCTCCTTTGAGAGGTAACCATTTGTATTAGGTTTATTCAAAAAGTATCAAAGTGAAAAAAAAAGTATTAAACAATATACATAGATTTACACCTTGATTTTTTCCATTTATCTTGGATATCATTTCCTATCTGCAAATAGATACCCCTCTCATTTACTTTAAGTGAAAAAAAGTAAATTCAGTATTTTGCACAGATCTTAATCATTAAGTTCAATGAATTCTGATAAATACATATGCCAGTGTTATCATCTCAATTAAGTTATACATTGTATGAAATATATCAATCAAGATTAATATTTACATAGATCATTTCAGGAAGTTCTCTTGTGCCTCCTTCAAGTCAGTCCCTATCATCACCCCAATGGACAAACACAGGTGAACTTTCTATCACCAGGTTATTTTATCCAGTTGTTAAGTTTCACACAAAAATAGAATCAGCATGGGGTCTTGATCAGTGTATATTTTTGTGGTTCACATATGCTGTAATATGTATCTGTGTTTTTTTAATTGCTTAAATGTATTTCAGTGTATAGATACATCACAGTTAGTCCATTTACCTCTTGATGGATACTTGAGCTGTTTCTAATTTGAAGCTAGTGTGAGTGAAACTGGTACTGACATTCTTATCTGCCTCTTTTGTGACCATATGTTTTCATTTCTCTTGGGTCATATGGCCAGTTATATTTAACTGTATGATAAACTACCAAAATATTTTCCAAAGTATCTACTTTGTTACATTCCTACCAGTAATGCTTGAAAGGTCCAGTTCTACATCCCTGCCAACACTTGGGATTGACAGATTTTCTTTTTCTTCTTTTAACCATTCTAAAAGGTATGTAGGGTTATCTCACTGTGGTTTTAAATGGCGTTTCTAATCATAAATGATGATGTTGACTCGTTTTCATGTGCTTGTTTTCTTTCCACATATATTTTTTGATTTATCTATTCAGATCGCTTCCCCATTTTTATTGAGTTGTTTGGTTTGTTTCTACATATTCTGAATACAACTCATTCATCAGATATGTGAGTTGCAAATATTGTCTCCCCGTCTGTGGCTTAGCTTTTCTTTCTCTTGAAAGTCTTTCTTGGAGCAGAAATTTTTAATTTTGAAGAAGCCCAAGTTATCCATTTTTTCATGTATTGATCATATTTTGTGTCATATTTGAGAAAACTTTGCTGAATTCAATGTCACAAAAGTTTCTCCTGTGTTTTTTTCTCAAACTTCATTGTCTAATATGAGTATGATAGCAACAAACTCCATGTGACTGTATTGTTGCTCAGTCACTAAGTCATGTCATGCAGATCAAGAAGCAGCAGTTAGAACTGGACATGGAACAACAGACTGGTTCTAAATCAGGAAAGGAGTATATCAAGGCTGTGTATTGTCACCCTGCTTATTTAACTTATACACAGGGTACATCAAGTGAAATGCCAGGCTGGATGAAGCACAAGCTGGAATCAAGATTGCAGGGAAAAATATCAATAACCTCAGATATGCAGATGACACCATCCTTATGGCAGAAAGTGAAGAAGAACTAAAGAGCCTCTTGATGAGGGTGAAAGATAAGAGTGAAAAAGTTGGCTTAAAGCTCAACATTCAGAAAAATAAGATCATAGCATTCAGTCCCATCACTTTATGGAAAATAGATGAGGAAACAATGGAAACAGTGGGAGACTTTATTTTGAGGAGCTCCAAAATCACTGCAGATGGTGACTGCAGCCATAAAATTAAAAGACACTTGCTCCTTGGAAGAAAAGCTGTGACCAACCTAGACAGCATATTAAAAAGCAGAGATATTACTTTGCCAACAAAGGTCCATCTAGTACTCTTGTCTGGAAAATCCCATGGATGGAGGAGCCTGGTGGGCTGCAGTCCATGGGGTCGCTAAGAGGTGGACATGACTGGGCGACTTCACTTTCACTTTTCGCTTTCATGCATTGGAGACGGAAATGGCAACCCACTCCAGTGTTCTTGCCTGGAGAATCCCAGGGACGGGGGAGCCTGGTGGGCTGCTGTCTATGGGGTTGCAGAGAGTTGGACACGACTGAAGTAACTTAGCAGCAGAAGCAGCAGTCAAAGCTATGGTTTTTCCAGTAGTCATGTATGGATGTGAGAGTTGGACTATAAAGAAAGCTGAGAGCCAAAGAACTGATGCTTTTTTTTTAGATGCTTTTGAACTGTGGTGTTTGAGAAGACTCTTGAGAGTCCCTTGGCCTGCAAGGAGGTCAAACCATTCAGGAAAAGACCCTGATGCTGAGAAAGATTGAAGACAGGAGAAGGGAACGGCGGAGGATGACATGGTTGGATGGCATCACTGACTCGATGGACATGAGTTTGAGAAAGCCCTGGGAGTGATGGACAGGGAAGCCTGGCTTGCTGCAGTCCATGGGGTCACAAAGAGTTGGACACGACTGAGCGACTGAACTCAACTGAGTTCAAGTTATCCATGAGTTCAAGTAATCAAAAAAGTCATGTCAGACTTTTTTCAACCCCACGAACTGCAGCATACCAGGCTTCTCTGTGCTTCACTGCCTCCCAGAGTTTGCTCAAATGCATGTCCATTGTGTCAGTAATGCCATCCAACCATCTTATCCTCTGTCACCCCCTTCTCCCCTTGCCCTCAGTATTTCCCATCATCAGGATCTTTTCTAATGAGTCAGCTCTTCTCATCAGGTGGCCAAAGTATTGGTGCTTCAGCTTTAGCATCAGTCCTTCCAGTGAATATTCAGGGTTGATTTCCTTTAGGATTAACCAGCTTGATCTCCTTGCTGTCCAAGGGACTCTCAAGAGTCTTCCAGCACAACAATTCGAAGGCAACCATTTTTTGGCACTCAGCCTTCTTTACGGTCCAACTTTCACATCTGTATGTGACTACTGAAAAACATGTAGCTTTGACTATATGGATCTTTGTAGCAAAGTGATGTTTCTGCCTTTTACTATGCTATCTCTGTTTGTCAAAGCATTTCTTCCAAGGAGCAAGCCACTTTTAATTTAGTGACTGCAGTCACCGTCCACAGTGATCTTGGAGCCCAAGATCTACTTTTCCCCCATCTGTTTGCCATCCATATGGTTACTTAAATTTAAATTAATTAGAATTAAATAAAATTTAAAATTCTTTGGAAAGCACAGATATAAGATGGATACCTATTGTAGATGGTGTCTTTTATTGAATAGCATTATTCTATAAATTTTAAAATTTTGGGTTTTACATTCAAGGATCTTTAGGTGAAAAGTATGTTTTCAGATGGGTTTTGTTTATTTGTTTTGTTTGTTTATTGAATGTAGATATCCAATTGTTCTAGCATCATTTACTGAAAAGACTATCCTTTTTTGTATTGAATTGTCTTTGCACCTTTGTCGAAATCAATTGGCCATGCATATGTGGCTCATGTCTATACTCGCAAGTCTATACTATCCTCTAGCACCACACCATTTGGACTATTGTAGCTTTATTATGTCTTGAAACCAAATAAGATGAGTTTAAGTTGAGAAATGCTGCCTCCTCCTCTATTTTCTGAAAGAGTTTATATAGAGTTAGAATTAATTTCTGTTTAAATATATGGTAGAATTCACTTATCTAGCTGATCAAGCCTGAAGTATTATAGCAAGACTCTTAACTACAAATTCCACTTCTTTAATAGGCACACAACTATTAGCTCTTTCTTTTTGAGTGGGCTAAAGTAGTGCGTGGCCTTCAGGAATTTCCATTTTTATCCAAATTGTCAAATTTATAGGCATAAAGTTGTCCTTAACATTTCCTTATTATCTTTCAACATTTGGGTATGTGTAATAATTCTTTCACATTCATAATAAGGGCAATTTGTGTCTTTTTTATTCTTTCTTAGTTTGACTTTTATCAGTTTTCTTGATCCTTTAAGTAAAAATATCTTTGGGGATTTTTACTTCTATTACTTTCTCTACTTTTAGTTTTGTCATTTTATGTCTATATTCTTTCACCTATTGTTTTCTGTTTAGTTCTGCTCTTTTTTTTTGTATCTTTTTAAGTTATGGATGTGAGGTCTTTCAGTTTTTTAACATAATTAATTAAATGTTTAATTAATTAATAAACACTTACTATTTCATTAATTTTAATGCTTGAAATTTCCCTCTAAACTCTGCTTTAGCCACATCCTACAAAATTTTATAATGTTATGTTCTTATTTTTAATCAATTTAAAATTTTTTCTGATTTCCCTTGGTTTTCTCTTTGCCCCCAAAGTTTTAAAATGTGGTATTTAATTTCTGTTATTGATTTCTAGCTTAAATCTTTTATGATCTGAGAATGTTTCAGTTCTTTGAAACTTTTGAAAACTTTTGAAACTTAAAAATTTTTTCATAGAATAGGGTTTATCTTGATGAATGTCCCAGATGCACTTAAGAAGAATGTGAATTCTGCTGTTTTTGAGTAGAATGATCTATAAATGTCAATTAGGTCACCTTGGTTGAAAAATGTTGCTAGGTCTTTTATATCCTTAATGATTTTCTGTCTGTTTGTTCTATCGATTACTGAGAGATGAGCATTGAAGTCCCCAAGCATGATTGTGGACTTGTTTAATCTCCATCAGTTCTGTTTCTGATTCATGTATTGTGAAGCTCTATTGTGATGTGAATAGTCATTCGAGATTATTAGATCTACTTGGTGAATACACCCCCTTATGATCTTATAATTATGCACTGCCTCTCTTTATTCCTGGAAGGAGTCCCTGTTTTGAAGTTTCCTTTGTCAGATCTTAGTATAGCCATGACAAGCTTTCTTTTTATTGGTTTCTACATGAAATATGTTTCCATCCTTGTTTTTTAATCTATTTATAGCATTATACTCAAAGGGGATTTATTGTGCATAATATATATTTGGGTATTATATTTTTAGCTGATCTGACAATCTCTGCCTTTCACTTGGAATACTTAACATTTACATTTAATGTGATTATTACTATGGCTAAATTTAGGTCAATGATGGTATTATTTAGTTTTTGTTTGTCTTCTCTATTTCTTATTCACGTCTCATTTCTTGTCTTCTTTTGGACTATTTTAAGACTTTGTAGTATCTCATTTTAGCTTCTCTACCAGATTTTTGGCTATACTTCTTCGTATTATGTTTTAACATTTGATCTGTGAATTGTAGTATATAAGTTACTACCTAACTTATCATGATCTACCTAGACTTGATATTTTTGTGTCAGAGTCACTCCTCATTCTTGCCGAACCTTGGTATGGAGAGTCTTTTTTTTTATTTTAGCCAGTGTGGTGGGTGTGTAATGACATTTCTTTGTAGTTTCATTTTCATTTTCTGTCTAATGATGTTGAGCATCTTCTCATGTATTTATTTGTCATTGTTATGTCAACTTTGGTAAAGTATCAGTTTGAATCTTTTGGCCATTTTTACTATTGAGTTGTATGGGTTCGTTATCTATTTGGAATAGAAGAGTTTTCAGTTCAGTTCAGTTCAGTTCAGTTCATTTCAGTCGCTCAGTCATGTCCTACTCTTTGCGACCCCGTGAATCGCAGCACGCCAGGCCTCTCTGTCCATCACCATCTCCCGGAGTTCACTCAGACTCACGTCCATCGTGTCCATGATGCCATCCAGCCATCTCATCTTGGGCCGTCCCCTTCTCCTCCTGCCCCCAATCCCTCCCAGCATCAGAGTCCTTTCCAATGAATCAACTCTTCGCATAAGGTGGCTAAAGTACTGGAGTTTCAGCTTCAGCATCATTCCTTCCAAAGAAATCCCAGGGTTGATCTCCTTCAGAATGGACTGGTTGGATCTCCTTGCAGTCCAAGGGACTCTCAAGAGTCTTCTCCAACACCACAGTTCAAATGCATCAATTCTTTGGCGCTCAGCCTTTTTCACAGTCCAACTCTCACATCCATACATGACCACAGGAAAAACCATAGCCTTGACTAGACAGACCTTAGTCGGCAAGGTAATGTCTCTGCTTTTGAATATACTATCTAGGTTGGTCATAACTTTTCTTCCAAGGAGTAAGCATCTTTTAATTTCATGGCTGCAGTCACCATCTGCAGAAGAGCTTTAGCAGATATGTATTCATAATACCTTATTATCTATATAACGTTTGTAACATCTGCAGAGTTCTTCCCTTTCTTTTTCTCATTCCTCATCTTGGTAATATATTTTCTCTCTTTTGTTCTTGGTCAGTTTTACTAGAAGCTCACAGGTTTCATTTATCTTCTAAGATA
>SJYQ01031232.1:164764-198043 GCA_006410935.1 Redunca redunca
ACCTACTTTTGACTTTATTGAATTTTTTTCTATTGTAGATTTGCTTTGTATTACACTTATTTATGCTTTGTCTATTACCTTCTATTTTCTTTGGCTTAATTTTCTTTTCCTTGCTTCTTGAAATGAAAGCTTTAGTTATTGATTTTTCTGCATATATATAATCTACAAGAATGATGATATGTCTTCATTATCATTTAGTATAAAATATTTTCTAATTTCCATTGTGATTTCTTTTATGAATCCTGGGTCACATAAAAATGTGTAGCTTAATTACTAAGCAGTTGGAGATTTTCTAGTTATCATTTTGTTACTGATTTCTAGCTCGTTTGCACTGTGGTCAAAGAACATACCCAAATTTTTTCAATCCTTTTAAAATTGTTAAGACTGGCTGTATGAGCTACTGTATGGTCAGTTTTGGCAAACGCCCCATGTTCATTTATTCAAATATAAAGAAAGCACATTCTGTCTTTCTTGACTACCATGTTTTGTAAATGTCAGTTAGGTTAGTTTAATTGTTTGATTCAGATCTTCTTTCCTGACAGATTATTTTGTCTGCTTGTCCTATGAACTCCTGAGAAATAAATCTTAACATCCCTCACTAGGATGGACATAACTTTGTAACTTTTCCATTTTTATATTTTTCTCAGTTTTTTGTCCGCCCTTGAAGTATAAACTTATAGAAGCCTCCTGGCCAGAAGTCCACTCTAATCTGCTTTATATACTGGAGTTTCTGAATTTTTCCTTTGAAAAAAAAAAAAGCCTCACAGCTGATTTTTAAAAGTGTTTGAAAATTGGCAGAGAGGGTTTCTAGAGAGGAAACACTTATAATGGAACTTCTCCAGTTGAATAACCAAGAATAATGTAAAGCACTCAGTGTAAAGCACTTGGTGTCCTAACTACCTCTGCACTGCTGCCTAAAATCCCATCTCTGGGGAAACATTCCTAGAACTTTGAGCTAGAATACTTCCCCTAGCTTCTGGAACTGGGAATTAAAATGCAAATAAGTCACGCACTAAGTCAGTCTTCTCTCTTTGTCAATTGAAATCCAGGGAGATCAGTTTGCTGTCTGGAAAGAAATAAAAGGTTCCAGGGACTCAGGGAAGAAAAAGCTGACAGAGCCAAAGGAACATGACAAAGTTACTCCCTGACCACGGGCTTTCAAAGAACTGGTCGTGCAGGGTGGAGCTATGTATGGGGTTCTCCTACATTTGGAATGATCTCCCCTGGGCCAGCCCAGACCCCAGGATATTGGTCTCTGGTTCTTCATATAGCTAGGGTCTCTTTCCAAAAGTGAAAGACTTCTCTGAACAACAGTGACCCTGACTCAGTGACTAGGGGCAGGTGACATCGTGGCTCAGTGACTCATAATAAGCAAGCCAGTTGAATGCTCTCTTGTGTAGACCTGGTCCCCTCGGACAGGAATGGAAGCCAGGTTTGTCTTCTCTTCACTCTGATGGTCAGTCTAATTATCAGCGATGTGCAGAACACCAATTACATGCCCAGCTCTCAGCCAGGCACCCAGGGTCTACTAGGAAGGGGTCCCATAGCCCTTGCTCTGAAGGAACATGCAACCCAGTTGGGAAGGCAATGGACCCATGAACAATCAGAGAATAAGACAAACAGACCTATGGAGACTCAAGAGTCAAAGGATGTCCTGTAGATATTCAGAGAGGAGGAACTTGCAGAAGACTGAAGTCATCAGAAAAGGCTTCACAAAGGGGCAGCTTGACCGGACCCTTGGAAGATGGTTAGGACAAAGAAAGGACAAGAAGACACCATCCTAAGAAATGGAGACAATGTGATCAGGGCAGCAAGGGAGGCTGAAACAGGCTTTGACCTGTTTTTGACTAGTGTGGTCACTGGTCAAAGCAGCAAGTAGGAAAATCTGCCAGATAGAAATCTACAAAAAAATAACTTCTATTCTTGGATGTTCAAGGATCTCTTTAAAAGCTTTATTGAGTTATAATTCATACGTGATACAATTCATTCATCTAAATGGTACAACTCAATGGTTTTTAGTTCACTGAGTTGTGACCATCATCACAATTTATTTTAGAACATTTTCATCACCCTCAAAAGAAACCCTATACCCATATCAGGAGTCACTCCCCATTTCCCACCAACCTCTTCAGCTCCACATTAGCACTAATCTGCTTTCTTCTCTTTGTGGATTTGCATATTCTGAACATTTTGTATAAATGGAATCCCTTATGGGATGAATGGTGCCCCACTTCCAAATCCATATGCTAAAGTCCTAACCCCCAAATGTGATCTTATTTGGAAATAGGGCCACTGCACATGTAATTACCTAAAACAAAGCCACTACACAGGTAACAAGTTAATACATTGCACATGTGATTAGTTAAGACCCCACCCTTTTGGGTAAGGTGCCTGATCCAATATGACTCCCATCCTTATGAAAAGGGAACATTTAGACAGAGGAACAGACATGCACAGGGGGAAGATAATATGAAAACACAGGGAGGACGCCAACCACAAGTCAACCCCACCCCAGAAGATAGAGGAGAAACGTGGACCAGAAGGAACCAGCCCTGCTGACGTGTTGATTTTGGACTTCTGATCTCCAGAACTGCAAGAGATTAAATTTCTGTTGTTTAAGACATCTACTTTGTGGTGCTTTCTTGTGGCAACCCTGGAAAACTAATTTAATACATGGTCTTTTGTGGCTTTCTTCTTTCATAAGCATAATATTTCCAAGGTTCGTCTATGTAGTAGCAGGTGTCAGCACTTCATTCCTTTTTATGGCTGAGTAATATCCCATTATGTGGATAGACTATGTTTTCCTTATCTATTCATCTTAGGATGGACATTTGAGTTGTTTATACTTTGGGGCCACAGGAATAATGCTTCATACATGAGTGTTTGTATGGACAACTGCTTTTAATTCCTCTTGGGTTGTTGTTGTTGTTGTTGTTTTTCAGTTGCTAAGTCATGTCCAACTCTTTGGGACTCCATGGACTGCAGCCCGCCAGGCTTCCTGGTCCTTCATTATCTCCCTGAGTTTGCTCAAATTCATGGCCATTGAGTTGGTGGTGCTATCTAACCTTTTCATTCTCTGTTGTCCCCTTCTCCTCCTGCCTTCACTCTTTCCCAGCATCAGGGTCTTTTCAAATGAGTTTCTCTTGGCATCAGGTGGCCAAAGTATTGGAGCTTCAGCATTAGTCCTTCCAAAAAATATTCAGGGTTGATTTCGTATAGTAGTGATTAGTTTGATCTCTTTGCTTTTATTTGATCTCCTTGCTTTTATTCCTCTTGGTTGCATATGTAGAAACAGAATTCCTGGATCATACAGTGGTTTGTGTTGAACTTTTTGAGAAACTGCCATATAGTTTTCCAAAGAGCCTGCACCATTTAACATCCCCACCAGCAAAGAATGTGTGTTCTAATACCTCCACATCCTCACCAACACTTGCTATTATCTGTCTTTTATATTGTGGCCATTCTCCTGGATGTGAAATGCTTTTTAGAAATTGTCCTTTGCTTTTTTTTGCAGCCAGGCTGCACACAGACTACCATAATTTTGAGAGGTATCATGCTATGGACAGTCATAAGACCAATGTCCTTTCTGACCAAATGCTACTTTTATCAAATTCAACTAAGGGGACACAGCACCAAGTGACCTTGTCAGCCCCATGGTCCCCGGGTCTGCCACTTGCAATTACAGGGTGGGGGCAGGGAATGGTGCAGACACCGCCAGCTGTGCCTCACATCCTCTCTCGCAGTTGCTATAGAAACCATCTTAGCCACAAGCTCTCCCTTCTAGATGTTAATAAACAGCCTCATTATTTTGCAGAAAGCACTTTGGAAAATCAGCAGCCCCACAGTTTCATCCTGGTCCAAATTAATGAGGAAAGATTGTGGGGCTTTTTTTCTTTATCGACCATGAAAAGGGGAAGAGTTATGGTCCATTTGTGGACTTTTGCTGTATTTATGTTTTATGTATTAGAAAGTGATTTCCACCTCCATTACACATCGCTAATGTCCTCGTTACATTAAAGGTATGGACCGGGAATATTTTTTGCCCATCAAATCACCAAATAAATTGTGGTGAAAGATATGAGGAAGGATGATGCTTAATGGTCAGCTGGGCTGTGCTGCCCAGGGAAAGAGAAAGCTCTTTCTTGGCCAGATGTCACTGAGAAGAGGAAGGCTAGTGGTTTCTTTGTAAAGAATGGGTTGGTCAGGGGTGGGAAACCTCACAGGTAGAGTTTTCAGTCTGGGGTTCCCCATCAGAGAGCTGGGAATCGTGATAGAAGTGAATCTGCCCTAAATATGAGTGAGTCCCTCTATATGCCAGGGCATAACAGATGAAGGAGAGAGGGAAGACTCTGCTCTGGGGGGCTTGCATCCTGCTGCCCCTCCACAGTGTCGCCATGTGGACTGAATAGCACACACAGAAATCTCCCAGGGCATCATGGGTGCCAAGCAAGCAGTCAGTGCCCTCCAGCAACCAGGATGTCACAAGCCCAGAAAGTGGCCCCAGGGAGAACAGTTACAGGCAGAAGCTGACCAGTTCTTACCTCTCTCCACAAGAAGTGGAGGAAGAAGAAAGGATGGGGAGAGCTGAGGGCTGGCACAGCATGAAACGCAGCATTGCCAAGGTCAGGGGTGCAGGCTCTGGGACCTGGACTCTGGTTCTAATCATGGCTCCACCACAGGCTGCCCCTGTCCCCTAACCTGGCTTCATCTTTGTGTCAGCATCTAAAAAGTGAAGGTTGTTGTGAGAACTAAAGGAGAAAGTGTATGTGGAGGGCTGGCTCGCAATAAATGCTTAGATATTTAATAAATGTTAAGTGACAGTGTTGGCAGTAAGAGCAGCAGCAGTGGGACAAAGGTGGCTTTCAAGGCCAGAGAAAAATGGGCCAGAAACCAAGAGCCCTCCGCAGCTTCTGGAGGGAAGCCGTGAAAATGCGACTGTTGGCTCTTCTGCAGCCCTGGGGACGCCGGGTGTGGTGGCAGGCTCTGCTCCCTCTGTGGGGATTGGTTCCAGAGATGAAGGTATCCTGCGTGAGAAAGCCTTCCTTCACTTTATGTCCAGTTTACCTGTCACAAGCTCTCATGTTCCTAAGCCTGGATCCTAAGATTTGGAGGACAAATTACTTACCTATGCTGCCAGCCCAGTGTGTGTCTTGCCTGAAAACTCTCCTGTGTTTTATGGGACTTTAACCAGGTGCTTCCATGGACATTCCCTCCTGGAGTCTCACAGAGATGGATGGGTCTGCACACGTAGACAGAGTCTGGGAGGCCAGTCCAAAGGTATTGGATACAATCTGGGTAAAATGATGACCACATGGAATCAAAGGAAGCAGTGGTTTTCAAAAGGAGGAGGCTTATTCCAGGGGAAACAAAGGCTAAAAGAGCCAGGGCTTGGGAAACTGTTGGACATGCATGCGGGCAGGTTAAGTCACTTCAGTCATGTCCAACTCTGTGCAACCCTATGGACTGTAGCCCACCAGGCTCCTCTGTCTATGGGAAGGAAGCAAAAGAGAAGATTCCAGAAAGATCCCAAGTTCCAGCCCAGGACCCATTCACCAAGACACAGAGAGGAGAGAAGAGCTCTGAGCAGACACAAATGGAGGAGTTGGTGGGAAAACGCAGGAGTGAAGACAACTGGGTCTTCTTCTGTGGAGTCAGCTCTCTGGACAGGCCACGAGGATGATCTGGGGTGGACTCTTGGAGGGTGTGACTGGCCCTATGTGCTTAAGGCAGGGAATCTGTGGAGGAGACAGACCATCAAGAGAGAGCTGGTGTCACAGGCGGGGAGAGTTGAACTTTGTAGGTGGCGGGGATCCCAGAACATCCAATTTGAGGGGAAGGAGCATTTTTCCACTGAACTTTGCAACGCAAGGGTAATTTGTGTCTCCAACTTAGAGTGAGCAGTGAGGATGTGACCAGTTTGACCACACAGGAAAAGAGAGGAAGGGGTGGGGAATGCATGAGCTGTTGATGTAACCAGAAGTCCAGGGCAGGTGGCCACGACCTGACCTACAGAACAGAAAGATACTAGAGCCTTAGGGTGGAGGGGCGGGGGGCGGTTGTTGAAGATGCTTCAGGGAGAGCTGTGAAGTGTGGGGAGGCTCAACCAAGACCCTTGCCTGCCTCCAACCAGCTTTAGATCTCCAAGAAGGGGCCCTCAGAGAATGATTGGGGGCATAATCGAAGTTCCAGGGATCCATAGTCCATGTCCACGGGGGTGCTGGGAGCCTGTCCACATGTGGCCTGACTCAGGTCAGGGCAAGGTCACTAGGGTGGGGACTAAAGCTGTGCACATGGCCCCACAGCTCCGACTCCCAAGACATCCTCCTGCAGAAACAACGGGGCCATAGCTCCGACCGCACCGCTGCAGACTAAGTAACACAAGAGAGGGAACAAATGGTCACAGGACACAGCCAGAGGCTCCAGCCCCTCCTTGTAGGCACACTGGCAAGCAGTGAGACAATGAAGATTCCAGGGGAAGAGGGCCAGCAGTCTGGTGCCCATAGGCTAGAAACCCACCTCAAAGCTGTGGCCTCTCCTTCTACAAGAGTCTAAAAACCAGGACTTCCCTGGTGGTCCAGTGGCTAAGACTCTGCACTTCCAATGCAGAGGGCCTGGGTTCAGTCCCTGTCAGAGAAACAGATCCCACTGGCCACAGCCAAGACTCTAGCCAATAAAAAGAAAAAGAATCTGAAAACCGGCAAGCCCATGGCAGAAGGCTTTTCCCCTCTTTTTTTTTTTTTTCTTTTCTGGACCTTTCCTTAACCCAGAAATCACCGCTCCAAGGGCAGGGGTTCTGGGCACTGGTGTGAGGCTGGAATGGCCCATGCAATGGGCAGAGGTAGTATGAAGAGGCCCCAGGAGGAGCACAGGCTGCAAACCTGCTCGTTCAGGAAACAACTACCTACACATTCTGTTGTAAACATCCACGGTGCCAGCTGCCCTGGTGCCACAGAAGCAGAGAGTGAGGCTAAGAGGGGAGAGGTATTAAAATGGGCAAACCATGACCCATAACAGAACAAACCTCAAGCCTCAGGAAACAGTCAACAACCGTCTTTCTGCTGGGGTCAAGAGTCCCATCTTTTCATCCGTGTGTCTTGTGTGTATAGATACTTGTGTGTATAGATACTGCGTGCTAAGTTGCTTCACTCACGTCCAACTCTTTGCAACCCCATGGACTGTATCCCACCAGGTTCCTCTGTCCAGGGGATTCTCCAGGCAAGAATACTGGAGAGGGTTGTTGTGCCCTCCTCCAGGGAATCTTCTCAACTCAGGGATTGAACCCACATCTCTTATGTCTTCTGTATTGGCAGGGGGTTCTTTACCACTAGCACCACCTGGGAAGCCCTATATAGATGTTAATATTTCATAATCTCACTCTATACACAGACTATGCATATACAAAATGTAGACAACAGGCAGCATTATTACTGCTCCCAAAATGCTCGCATCATCGCTGCTTTGGGAGGCTGCCCATCCGCCTCCAGGCAGGAATTGTTGTGACCTCAGCAGGTGGGCAGAGCTGGACTCGGATTGAACGTGGGGTTGACGCTGCCTTCAGGGCCTGGCATGGGCTTGGGAGTTCATGGAGCCAGCAGTCCTCAGCATTCCTGGTCTGACCCACGCGCGTCTTTCCAGACTCTGCTTCGTCCTCATGCGGTGCTCCTCCTTTGTGACTCCACCTTGTCCTCTCCTCTTAAGGACCAGTCATTGGACTTAAAGGGTCATCCTAATCCAGGACGATTGCGCCTCGACCCTGAACTAATGACATCTGTGGAGACCCCACTTCCAAATAAGGCCACATTCTGAGGTGGCAGGTAGACATGAAGGTTTGGACCCTATTCAACCCACTACAGGAAACCCCTGGAGGGTTTTGGGAAGAGGCATGACATGACCTGACGTCGGTTTTTTTTAAGGTAATGACTCTTCTAGCATTTCCTTAAAATTGACTTATTTATTTTGGCTGCTCTGGGTCTTTGTTGCTCTGCATGGGCTTTCTCTAGTTGCAGCAAGTGGGAACTACACTCTAGTAGCTTCTCTCTAGCTTCCTATTGTGGTGGCTTCTCCTGTAGAGCACAGGCTCCTGGGCACGTGGACTCAGTAGCTGTGGTTCAAGGGCTCCAGAGAACAGGCTCAGTAGTTGTGATGCAGTGGACCAGGAATCAAACTAACTGGTGTCCTCTGCATTGCAAGGCGGATTCTTAACCACTGGACCGCCAGGGAGGTCCCTGCCTTAGGTTTTTAAGAGTCCTTTTGGCTGTGTGGAGAATAGGCTGAAGTAGCAGAGTTGAAAGCAGGGAGACAAGTTAGGAAGTTGCTGCAATGATCTAGAGAGGCTATGCGGTGGCCAGGCAAGGCAGTCATTGTGGAACTGAGGAAAGGAGCTGGATTCTGGTTCAATCCTGAAGGCAGAACCAAGAGGGCTGCTGATAGATTGGATTCCTTCACCTGATAGCCCAGGCTCCCCACAAACTAATTTCTGTGCTGTGGACTCAAGTCATTCCCTCCTGCTACTCAGCAATCCTCGAGGCTGCCTATCGCATGCCATTAGCTCTCCATCCATCAGCAGGCTGCTGCAGTGGCTCACTGCACCCCAGGGGTCATTTCTCATCCATCATGGCCTTTAGCTCACATGGCTCAGTCCCCTCACCCTCTCTGGGGTAGAAGCCAGCAACCTGGATCACCCTGGTCAAGGTGAGATGGCAAATGTACCTTGGGTCCTGGATTGGGTCCTGGAGGCCAGTCCAACTGTTGCTTTATGTGGTGATGAAATAGTAACCCCCCAGTGGAGGACAGGGGTCCTTTAGCCTCCTTGTGGCCCCCAGGGTTGCTGAAGTCCTGATACCCAGCGTCAACTGGAGAGTCATGCTTCATGGGGTGAGAAAAAGTATATTAAAACAACAGTTTCCCCTCAATACTGTAAAAGCAAGCAAACAAAAAGCAGTTGCCATGCAGCCCCTTTGAATACCTGGCACCTAACTCTAGTGTATCCAGGGGCTCCATGGAAGACATGTTCACCAGGGACCATGGAGGAGCCCTGCTGCACTGGAAGGGGTTCTTCCCATCCAGGTGTGGAGGCTTCTGTAAGAGGTTGCATCCAGTAAGGACTCGATGCTGTCTTGAGAACACTGTACTTCTTTCAAGGGAAAGAAACTGCTCAGGACTTCGCTGGTGGCACAGTGGGCAAGAATCCACCCACCAGCACAGGGGACATGGGTTCCATCCCTGGTCTGGGAAGAGCCCACATGCCGCAGAGAAACTAAGCCTGAGCACTGCAGCTGCAAAAGCCCACGCACTAGAGCCCGTGCTCCACAGCAAGAGAAGCCAGCGCAATGAGAAGCCTGCACACTGCAATGAAGAGCAGCCCCCACTTGACGCCCGCACGAAGCAACAAAGACTGAATGCAGCCAGTAAATAAATAAATAAAATCAATTAAAAAATCAATTAAGAAACAGCAGTCATTAGATGCTGTGCTGCTCAGGGCGGGTATAGAGGGGGAAGCATGAGGGACCAGAGCCCATGAGAAAGGTGATGTTCTAAATAAGTAACCCCGAGTGAAGCTGAGGCCCCAGGAGAGCCTGTTTCATTCTTTCCTGTGTGCAAACCTCTTCGGAAGCTGATCAGGGGCTGGTGGTCAGCTCTAAACCGTAGTAATTACATCCGAGCCATGAGGAGCTGTACCCTCTGCCAAGCCACGAGGGAATTCAGTAAGGGCCCTCCCACCCACAAATCACCCCAAAGCAAACACTCCTGGGTGATCTCAACACTCTCAATTAGGACTGGATTTTCCACTCCTGGCTGGAGAGCTGAGTTCCTCCAAATATCTAAAAAGTAGGTGTTTGGACTTCCCTGGTGGTCCAGTGGCTAAGAATCGGCCTGACACTGCAGGGGAAACAGGTTCAATCCCTGGTTCAGAAAGATCACATGTCACAGAGCAACCAAGCCCCTGTACCACAAGTACTGAAGCCCCCATGCCCTAGAGCCTGTTCTCCACAATAAGAGAAGTTCACACCATGAGAAGACCGCACCCCGAAACTGAAGAGTAGCCCCTGCTTACAACTAGAGGGAGCCTGCACACAGCAAGGAAGACCTAGTGCAGCCAGAAATAAATAATTTTTAAAAGTTTAAAAAACATATTTGATAAAATTAAATAAAAAGTAGGTTTTCAAGCATCGTCACCCACAGGCACAGCAGGTGCAAGCTCCAATGATCCAAGTAGCAGGGCGAGGACCCCACCACCTGCAGCACGAAGGGAAGCAGGGCCATGCCTGCCCCTAATTAGGTCAGCCAAGAATCCAATGCCAGAGCCTAACCAATGAGGCTTCAGGTGTGTTCAGCCTCCTCTCCACTGGAGCATCCATGGGCATCACCGGGCAGGGTGAGGATGAGAGATAGACTCTCAGAGACCTCATGTGGGCACAGAGCCTACTCACCGCAGGGGCCCAGAGCTGAAAGGTTTTGTTTTGTCTTCCAGGCAGACAATGGGTTTCCAAACCTGTCTGCTATACAGACCCCTCAAGGAGGGACAGGACCCCAAATCATCTCATTTCTGTGGAAGCAAGGATCTCACCACAAAGAATGATGTTCTTTTTCTCAGATGCCACTCGGTAGGGAAGGGAACAAACCATTTTCTGAACTAATATTTTTCCAGACGTGTGTAACTACAGAAATATTTGCACGGTTCACCTTAAATTCTTTTGGAGAAAACTTCAGGTTTAAATAAATAACAAAATAATAACATATCCATGTAGTAAGAATCATAGGTTGCCTGTGTTTTAATCCAACCTTTTCAATTCAATGTAAGGCATCAGGGTTTCACCTTTATTATTATGGATTCATTAGCCTAGTTTTTAATCACCATTGTTTCTTCAAACACTATCATTTACCCAAGTCCTTTTCTGTAGTTGGACATTTATTTCCAGGGCTCTTGTGTTGTAAATGTTTCAGTGAACATATGGAACAAATTGTTAATTATCAAGGCATCCATGTTTCTTCTTTGCTAGGTCTCATGCCACAGGGCTCCAGGAATGAGGAACTGGCATGATCGCTATCCTCTAAGAGTCTGCAATTTATTGAGGGTGATGGAGGGGGGAATATATACCCAGCAATGATGGAAGAGCACAAAAGCACATATAAATAGGAGGAAAGATGGTGGTGTGAAAAACAAAAAAGACATGAATAGAAATATTTAAAAGGTAGTGCCAACCATAAATAAAAGTATGGAAGGGGGAGTGTGTGCGCCACACAGTAATTCCAGAGAAATCTAATTCCTGAGAAAGACAGAGATATTGGCCTGGTGCAAACATCCATCACAGCTGTCCCCAGTGGTGCAGTGGATAAGAATCCACCTGCCAGAGCAGGAGACACAGGTTCAATCCCTGGTGCAGGAAAATCCCACATGCTGCGGAGCAACTAAGCTCACGTGCCACAACTATTGAGTCTGTGTTCTAGAGCCCAGGAACCACAACTACTGAGCCCATGTGCCACAATTACTGAAGCCTGGTGCCCAGAGCCCAAGCTCCGCAATGAGAAAGGTTACAGCAATGAGAAGCCTGAACACCACAACAAAGAGTAGTTCCTGCTCTCTGCAACTAGGGAAAGCCCTCGTAACACAACAAAGACACAGGGCAGTCAAAAATAATAAATTAATTAATCTAATTTTTTTTTAAGTACATCATTCACAACAGAACCACTGCAAAGACTCTTTGGCCATACTTCCTGTGTTGCAAGAGAATGGTGTCCAGTCTGCAGCTGGTACTGAGATTCTTAGAAGCCGGGGGCCCTGGAAGGAATGGAGGAAGATCAGGCTGTGGGTCTCAAGGGGCCTGAATGTCAGGTGGACCAAGGCTCTCACTGCACCTGCGTCTGATCTCTATGAAGTCACCCAGCCCAGGGAGGAGGCTGGAAGTGGTTACTGACTCACTCCCCATGTGGCCCCTATGCTGTAGGATCGAGGCCATACCTGGCAGCTTGTGCTCCCCTGGTGCTGAGTGGGTTAATGTTCGCTGTGCCGGGCAGGTTGCCCTCCTGGCTGTTAAAATTCACAGCTGTGTATAGAACACAACAGACTGTGAAATGTAATAAATCTGGAGTTGCCTCTCAATTTCACCAATAATAATTAGCAAATTAAAATGGAAATGTCACCACCAACCCATAAAAAATTCTTAAGTGCAGGATGGAAAGCCCTCTCAGGAACAGAAATGGCTTTTGTCCGTGCAATACTCAAGGCAGACATGCCAACAAATGTTACTCGGGACGGTCATTGTGTCCAGAGAGCCAGCTTGGAGCTGATTAATCCCAGGGTCAGCTGTCTTTACGTGTCAGCGAGCTAACATAACTGTGTAATCAAGCCTGCTTTATGGAGCTTGTAATATGTGGATGGGGGGCTGAAGCCACTGCTCCAGCAAGGCAGAGGGAATCAGAAAGTGTGCCAGCCACACCTCAGCTTCTCCGTGGCCAGCACCCTGGCTGCCATGCATCCATTTGGTCAACCAAGGGGAGGACTGGGAAATTATGAGCAAATTGTGTACCATCTGGGTTGCCTTTTGGAGAGCTGGAGCCAGAGAATGTGCACCACGCAGAGCAGAGTTCCACTTCCACCATGGAAGCCCCCTGACCGAGTGCCAGCCATGTGCCGTCATGGTGGCCATGATTTCTCATGAGGAAACACAACTGGAAACAGGCCCAAACTTTCCCGAGATTAACAAAAGGTAGGGAAACTATCCCCGTCACACAACGTCATTCTTTGGGTCAAAAATCACAATATTTAGCACTCTTGACCAAAATAGAGTAACAAAGACCATACTTACCCTTCTGCCTGAAACAAATAAAAATCTGTGTCAGTCAGCATTCTCCAGATGAACAGGACAAATGGGATGTTTATATAAATATGCATTGTTGTTATTTTGTTGTTGTTGTTTAGTCATTAAGTCATGTTCAACTCTTTTTGCAACCCCATAGACTGTCCATGGGATTTCCCAGGCAAGAATACTGGAGCAGATTGCCTTTTCCTTCTTCAGGGGATCTTCCTAACCCAGAGATCAAACCTCCATCTCCTGCATTGCAGTCGGATTCTTTACCGCTGAACCACTGGGGAAGTCCATATAAATGTGCATGTATATAGAAAAAGAGTTATTATAAGGAACTGACTCATGTGATTAGATACGCTGACCAGTAACAAAATCCAGAGGCTACATCAGCAGACAGAGACCCAGGAGAGTCAAGTGTAGTTCAAATTTTAAAATGACCAAGAATATGCATGACTTTGGATATGAGCAATGATGCCACCCTGAGAGATGGGAAGAGGCAAGCCCTAAAATTGCCTACCTGTCTGCCTTGTGTCTCCAGAGGAAGGCACAGACAGAACGTGCTGAGTGCTGGTCGGCACATGTGTGTGAGGAAACTAATCAAGTCCATAGAAAGACTCACCAAGGATTAGAGGGTGCAGAATTCTGTGCTCACATGAGGCAGGGCTGCTGCTAATGACCCCAAATTGACCAAAAAACCTTATAATTCATAGGGCCTTGGGTAGAATACACAGAATACACACAAGGGTCTTGCTTCTGTCATGGGGAATTATTACCCCTAGACTGAGCACAAATCAATGACCTCAACTCCTACTTCAAGAAACTAGAAAAAGAAGAGTAAATTAAACTCAAAGTAAGTATAATAAAGGAAATAATAACAATTAAGACAAAAGCCAGTGATAGATTGACCAAAAAGTTTGTTTGAGATTTTCTATAACATCTTATGGAAAAAACCCAAACGAATTATTTGGCCAACCCAATAGAAGAAAAGTGGAGAAAATCAATGAAAGAAAAAGTTGGTCTTTGAGAAAGTGGAAGTGTTAGTCATTCAGTCAAGTTTGACTCTTTGTAAGCCTATAGACTGTAGCCCAGCCAGCTCCACTGTCCATTGGATTCTCTGGGCAAGAATACTGGAGTGGGTTGCTATTTCCTTCTCCAGGGGATGTTCCAGACCCAGCAATCGAACCTGGGTCTTCTGCATTGCAGGCAGATTCTTTACTGTTTGAACCACCAGGGAAGTCCTATAGAAAACTAATAAAATTGGTCAGCCTCTAGCTGACCAATAAACAAGAGGGAAGACACAAGTTACCAATATCAAGAATGAGAGAGGTGACATCACCACAGATCCTACAGATGAATAAGTGAGTTTAGCAAGGCTGCAAGACCCAAAATCAGCATATGAAAGTTACTTGCACTACTATATATTCACATTAAACAGTAAGAAATTGAAATTTAAAAGAATATTATTAGCTTAATATCAAAATGAAATAGGAATAAATCTGATAAAAATGTGAAAAATATGTACCCTGAAAACTAACACATTGCTGTGAGAAATTAAAGAAGATCTAAACAAATGGAAAAATATGTGATGCAGGATCATAATACTCATTGTAGTTAAGCTGACAGTTTTTTCAATTGAATCTATAGGTTTAAAGTGACCTCATTATAAAAAAACAAGTTTTTGTTACAAATTGATGAACTGGTTTTAAAATTCATATAGAAAAGTATACAAAGGCCCTCAGTTCAGTTGCTGAGTCTTATCCAACTCTCTGCAACTTCATGGACTGCAGCACACCAGACTTCCCTGTCCATCACTCTCCTGGAGTTTACTCAAACTCACGTCCATTGAGTCAATGATGGTATCCAACCAACTCCTTCACTGTTGCCGCCTTCTCCACCTACCCTCAACATTAGCGTCTTTTCCAGTGAGTCAGCTCTTTGCGTCGGGTGGCCAAGTATTGGAGCTTCAGCTTCAGCATCAGTCCTTCCAGTGAATATTCAGGCTTGATTTCCTTTAGGATTGACTTATTTGATCTCCTTGCTGTCCAAAGGATTCTCAAGAGGCTTCTCCAGCACCATAATTTGAAAGCATTAATTCTTTGGTGCTCAGTCTTCTTTATGGTCCAACTCTCACATTGAACATGACTACTGAAAAAACCAGAGCTTTGACTATACATACCTCTGCTGGCCAAGTGACATCCCTTAACATGTTGTCTAGGTTTGTCACAGCTTTTCTTCCAAGGAGAAAGAGCCTTTTAGTTTTGTGGCTGCAGCCACAGTTCACAGTGATTTTGGAACTCAAGAAAATAAAATCTGTCACCGTTTTCCACTTTTTCTCCATCTATTTGCCATGAAGTGATGGGACAGGATGTTATATGCTTAGTTTTTTTTTTAATGATGAGCTTTAAGCCAGCTTTTTCACTGACTTCTTTTACCTTCATCAAGAAGCTCTTTAGTTCCTCTTCACTACTGCCATTACAGTGGTACCATCTGCATCTGAGGTTGTTGATATTTCCCTCAAAAAGTTTTGATTCCAGCTTGTGCTTCATCCAGCCCAGCCTTTCACATGATGTACTCTGCATATAAGTTAAATAAACAGGGTGATAATATACAGCCTCGATGTACTCCTTTCTCTGTTTGGAACCAGTCTGTTGTTCCACGTCTGGTTCTAACTGTTGCTTCTCAACCATCATATAGGTTTCTCTGGAGGCAGGTTAGGTGGTCTGGTATTCCCCTCTTGAGGAATTTTCCACAGTTTGTTGTGATCCATGCAGTCAAAGGCTTTAGCATAGTCGTTGAAACAGAAATAGATTTTGGGGGNACCATTTGCATCTGAGGTTGTTGATATTTCCCTCAAAAAGTTTTGATTCCAGCTTGTGCTTCATCCAGCCCAGCCTTTCACATGATGTACTCTGCATATAAGTTAAATAAACAGGGTGATAATATACAGCCTCGATGTACTCCTTTCTCTGTTTGGAACCAGTCTGTTGTTCCACGTCTGGTTCTAACTGTTGCTTCTCAACCATCATATAGGTTTCTCTGGAGGCAGGTTAGGTGGTCTGGTATTCCCCTCTTGAGGAATTTTCCACAGTTTGTTGTGATCCATGCAGTCAAAGGCTTTAGCATAGTCGTTGAAACAGAAATAGATTTTGGGGGGAATTCCTTTGCTTTTTCTAAGATCCAGTGGATGTTGGCAATTTGATCTCTGCTTCCTCTGTCTTTCCTAAGTCCAGCTTGAATATCTGGAAGTTCTCGGTTCACATACTGTTGAAGCCTAGATTGAAGGATTTTGAGCATTACCTTGTAAGCATGTGAAATGAGCATAATTGTGCAGTATTTGAACATTCTTTGGCATTGCCCTTCTTTGGGATTGGAATAAAAACTGACCTTTTCAAGTCCTGTGGCCATTGCTGAGTTTCCCAAAGTTGCTGTTGTATTGAGTACAGCACTTTACCAGCATCATCTTTTAGAATTTGAAATAGCTCAATTGGAATTCCATCATCCCCACTAGCTTTGTTCATAGTAAGGCTTTCTAAGGCCCACTTCTCACTCCAGAATGTCTGGCTCTAGATGAGTGTCTACATCATCATGGTTATCTAGGTCATTAAGACATTTTTCATATAGTTCTTCTGTGTATTCTTGCCACCTCTTCTTAATCTCTTTTGTTTCTGTTAGCTCCTTGCCATTTCTGTCCTTTATTGTGCCCATCTTTGCGTGCAATATTTTCTTGGTATCTCTAATTTTCTTGAAAAGATATCTAGTCTTTCCCTATTGTTTTCTTCTATTTTTTTTTTGCATTGTTCTCTTTAAGAGGTTTTCTTATCCTCCCTTGCTATTCTCTGGAACTCTGTGGTCAGTTGGGTATAACTCTCCCTTTTCCTTTACCTTTCACTTCTCTTCTTTTCTCAGCTATTTGTAGAAGGCAATGGTAAACCACACCAGCATTCTTGCCTTGAGAACCCCATGAACAGTACGAAAAAGACAGTGTAGTTTTGGCATCAATATCAACAAAAAGATCAATGGAACAAAATAAAGAGCCCAGAAATAAACCCCATATATGTGGGTAACTGATATTTTTACAAAGATGCAAAAGCATTTGAATGGAGAGAGGAAAGTCTTTTCAATAAATGTTGCTATAACAGTTTACTTCAGTTCAGTCACTCAGTCATGTCCAACTCTTTGCGACCCCATGGACTGCAGCATGCCAGGCTTCCCTATCCATCACCAGTTCCCAGAGCCTACTCAAAGTCATGTCCATCACATCAGTGATGCCAGCCAACCATCTCATCCTCTGTCGTCCCCTTCTCTTGCCTTCAATCTTTCCCAGCATCAGGGTCTTTTCCAGTGAGTCAGTTCTTTGCATCAGGTGGCCAAAGTATTGGAGTTTCAGCTTCAGCATCAGCCCTTCCAATGAATATTCAGGGTCAATTGCCTTTAGGATTGACTGGCTGGATCTCCTTGCAGTCCAAGGGACTCTCAAGAGTCTTCTCCAACACCACATTTCAAAAGCATCAATTCTTTGGCACTCAGCTTTCTTTATAGTACAACTCTCACATCCATACATGACTACTGGAAAAACCATAGCTTTTACTAGATGGATCTTTGCAGGTAAAGTAATGTCTCTGATTTTTAATATACTGTCTAGGTTGGTCATAGCTTTTCTTCCAAGGAGCAAGTGTCTTTTAATTTCATGGCTGCAATCCCACAGTAATTTCAGAGCCTAAAAAAGTCTCTCACTGTTTCCATTGTTTCCCCATCTATTTGCCATCAAGTGATGGGACTGGGTGCCATGATCTTAGTTTTCTGAATGTTGAGTTTTAAGCCAACCTTTTCTCTCTCCTCTTTCACTTTCATCAAGAGGCTCTTTAGTTCCTCTTCCATTGCTGCCATAAAGGTGGTGTCATCTGTGTATATGTAAGTGAAGTGAAAGTCGCTCAGTCGTGTCCGACTCTTTGCAACCCCATGGACTATATAGACCATGGAATTCTCCAGGCCAGAATACTGGAGTGGATAGCCATTTCCTTCTCCAGGGGATCTTCCCAATCCAAGTCTCCCACATTGCAGGTGGATTCTTTACCAGCTGAGCCACAAGGGAGGCCAAAGGAATGCTTACTTGCCTCGTGGTACAGAAGCAGGAAACTTGAAGATTCGTCCCTCGAGAGCCACTGACTCTTGTATATGAAGTTATTGATATTTCTCCCTGTAATCTTGATTCCAGCTTGTGACTCATCCAGCATTGGATCCAGCATTGGCATTTCGCATATAAGTTAAATAAGCAGGGTGACAACATACAGCCCTGACATACTCTTTTCCTGATTTGGAACCAGTCTGTTGTTCCATGTCCAGTTCTAACTGTTGCTTCTTGACTTGCTTACAGATTTCTCAGGAGGCAGGTCAGGTGGTCTGGTATTCCCATCACTTTAAGAATTTTCCACAGTTTGTTGTGATCCACACAAAGTCTTTGGCATAGTCAATTAAGCAAAAGTAGACATTTATCTGGGACTCTCTTGCTTTTCGAGACAGAGTGCCTGAAAAACTATGGACGGAGGTTCTTGACATTGCACAGGAGGCAGTGATTAAGACCATCCCCAAGAAAAGGAAATGCAAAAAGGCAAAATGATTGTCTGAGGAGGCCTTCCAAATAGCTGAGAAAAGAAGATAAGCCAAAGGCAAAGGAGAAGAGGAAAGATTTACCCATTTGAATGCAGAGCTCCAAAAAAACAGCAAGGAGAGATAAGAAAGCCTTCCTCCCAGATCAGTGCAAAGAAATAGAGGAAACAAAAAGAATGGGAAAGGCTAGAGATCTCTTCAAGAAAATTAGAGATACCAAGAGAACACTTCATGCAACGATGAGCACAATAAGGAACAGAAATGGTATGGACCTAACAGAAGCAGAAGATATTAAGAAGAGGTGTCAAGAATATACAGAAGAACTATACAAAAAAGATTTTCATGACCCAGATAATCACAATGTGTGATCACTCACCTAGAGCCAGACATCCTGGAATGTGAAGTCAAGTGGGCCTTAGGAAGCATCACTATTAACAAAGCTAGTGGAGGTGATGGAATTCCAGTTGAGCTATTTCAAATCCTAAAAGATGTTGTGAAAGTGCTGTACTCAATATGCTATGACAGTTACTGTTATGCAAAAAAAGAAAAAGCAACTGATTCAAACCTGCACCATATGTAAAGACTGATTCAAAATGAATCAGCATTCTAACCATAGCACCTAAAAGTATAAAACTACAAAACTTCTAGCATAAAACTTTTGTGACCTTGGGGCAGACAAAGTATTTTAATATGAAACCAAAGTCATGATCTCACTCAATAGTAAACTAATAGGAGCTCATCAAAATGTACAACTTCTGCTCTTTGAAAGACACTATTAATGAAATGAAGAGACAGCTACAGATTGAGAAAACAGTAACTGCAAAGTGTATCTGATAAAGACCTTATATCCAGAATATATAGAGAAAGTAGTTTTTAAATGACCCAGTTTTTTTAAATGGCAAAATATTTGAATAGATACTTCACTGAAGATGATGTCCAGATGGCAAATGATTATGTAAAGATGCTCAATATCACAAGCCATTAGGGAAATGCAGATTAAAATCACAATAAGATCCCACTACACATCTATCAGAATGTTTAAAATTAAAGAGGCTTACCACAGCAAGCACTCATGAGTATGTGGACATACTGGGATCTCTCATGCACTGCTAATGGGAATGTAAAATGGTACAATTATTTTGGAAAGCATTAGGGAATTTCTTTAAAACGTTAAGGCTTCCCTTGTGGTTCAGCTGGTAAAGACTCCACCTGCAATGTGGGATATCTGGGTTTAATCCCTGGTTTGGGAAGGTCCCTGAAGAAGGGAAAGGCTACCCACTCCAGTATCCTGGCCTGGAGAATTCCATGGACTGTATAGTCCACAGGGTTGCAAAGAGTTGGACACGACTGAGTGACTTTCACTTTCACTTTTCCGGCTCCCCTGATAGCTCAGTTGGTAAAGAATTCACCTGCGAGGCAGGAGATCCTGATTTCATTCCTGGGTTGGGAAGATCTGCTGGAGAAGGGATAGGCTACCCACTCCAGTATTGTTGGGCTTCCCTTGTGGTTCAGCTGGTAAAGAATCTGCCCGCAATGCAGGAGACCTGGGTTCGATTCCTGGGTTGGGAAGATCTCCTGCAGAAGGGAAAAGCTACCTACTCCAGTATTCTGGCCCAAAGAATTCCATGGACTGAGTCGGACACGAGTGAGCGACTTTCACTTCACTTAAAAAGTTAAGCCATGTGATTTAGACATTCCACATCTAGGGATTTTCATTTACCTAAGAGGAAAGAACACATATGTTCATACAAAGATTTATATACAAATATTCCTAGGACTTTTATTTATGTTAGTCAAAAAACTGGAAACAACCCAACAGTCCACCAACAGATGAATGGATAAATGTTTCATGGAATACTACTTAATAATTTAAAAAAGGAAATGACGCTTAGATTGCTTCCATGTCCTGGATATTGTAAATAGTGCTGATGAATATTGGGGTATGTGTGTCTTTTTGAATTATGATTTTTCTCAAGGCCTATGCCCAGTGGTGGGATTACTGGGCCACATGGTAGCCCTATTTTTGGTTTTTTAAGGAATCTCCATACTTTCCTCCATATTGTATCAATTTACATTTCCACCAACAGTGCAAGGAGGTTCCCTTTTCTCCACACTTTCTTCATAAAATAAATGCTAGTGGGAATCTGCAGTATAGCACAGGAGCTCAGCTTGGTGCTCTGTGATGAGATAGATGGGTGGGACGGGGAAGTGAGAGGGAGGTCCAAGAGGGAGGGGATGTGTGTATACATAGAGCTGATTCACTTCATTGTACAGCAGAAACTAACACAACATTATAAAGCAATTATCCTCCAATAAAGGATTGAACTATTGCTACATGTGACAACACGAATGAATCTCAAAATAATTATACTGAATAAAAGAATCTAGACCACCTCTGGCCCTGAAAAAAGAGAGTGGGTACACTATGATTCCACTTCTATAAAATGCAAACTGATCTATTGTAACAGAAAACATACCAGTGGTGACTAGGAAAAGTTAAGGGAGAGGAACATGGGGGGCAAAAGGAAAGGATTTTAAATCACCACAAGGAAATGTTTAGGGTCATAGGCATGTTCATTATCTTTATTATTTTGATGGTATATTAGTTTGCTCAGGTCACTGTAACAAAGTACCAAGACTGAGTGGCTTAAAAAAAATTACTATTTTCTATAGGGGCTGGAGGGGCTTCCCAGGTGGCTCAGGGCTAAAGAATCTGCCTGCCAAGCAGAAAATGCAGTTTTGATCCCTGCGTCAGGAAGATCCCCTGGAGAAGGAAATGGCAATCCATTCCAGTATTCTAGCCTGGGAAATCCAATGGACAGATGAGCTATATAGTCCATGGTGTCGCAGAGAATCAGACATGACTTAGGGACTAAACCAACCAAACAACCAATGGGGGCTGGAAGTCTGAGGTTAAGGTATCAGGAGGTTTGGTTTCTCCTAGCCATCCCTCCCTGCTTTATAGATGGCATCTTCTCTCTGTGTATGCTCTTCTCTCTGTGTATGGGTCTTTCCCTCTTTGTGTGGGGGGTCCTAATCTCTTCTTCTTATGAAGATGCCAGTTATATTGAATTAGAACCCACCCTAATGACCTCATTTAACTGAAATGCCTCTTAAAGACATTTTCAGTCACAATCTTTGGTTCTGGGGGCTAGGACTGAGCACGTGAATTTGGGGAACACATGATTCGGTTCATAAGATGTGGTCTCATGTGTGCACGCCAATGTCAGATTTGTTCACCTTAAAGATGTGTGATTTCTTATACGTTAATTATACCTCAATAAAGCTGATTTTAAAATATATATACATTATTTTCAGACTTTGTGTTTGGTTAATAAACAACTCTTCCATTGCATAGGATTTGGTTCATCCAAGTATAGTTGAGCACAAGTGTTAGGAATGAAGTCTTCCCAGGTGGCTAGTGGTAAAGAACGCTCCTGCCAATGCAGGAGACATAAGAAACTTGGGTTAGATCCCTGAGTTGGGAAAATCCCCTGGAGGAGGGCATAGCAACTCACTCCAGTATTCTTACCTGGAGGATCCCATAGACAGAGGAGCCTGGTGGGCTTCAGTCCATAGGGTAGAAATGAGTCAGACACGACTGAGGTGACTTGGCATCCACGCATGAAATAGCTTCATATAATAAGACCTGCCTGTGTGTTTCTTTTCCCCTTTTCTTGTAACTTTCCATGCTTCACTGCATTAGCTTCACCCTGGAGACAGACAACCCTGTAGTCCACACAGAGGACAAGCAGGGGTTACGGTCCTGAACAGTTGAGGTAAAGAGCCCTTTCCTTTCCAGTTGAAAGGAGCCTTTTCCAGGCTCAGCTTGGACTGGCAGGGCCTTTCTTGTTAATTTGTCACCTCCATTTATCAGAGGCTCTGATGGCTAAACAATCTCTCTCTTCGAGCTTCCTGGACACAAATTAAGTGTGTATTGCTTTCATGTAAGCAACTGACAATTTCTGGAGAGAAGAGATAAGTTTGCCATCACCCTCAATCTGTCCACAAATGTTCACACATGTATGACATTTCAGTCATTTTCAAGGAAAAATATGATGCTTTACAGATGTCTCTTCTATCCACCCTCCCCAGAAGAGGTCCCTGCCCTCCTAATTTGCTTCAGGGCAATCTCTGCCCAGGACCTGCTGAACAGAAGCTCCTTGGGGGCCTTTTTCAGGCAGTCCTTGGGCTTGCTTTAGTTCAAATGACACCATGGCTTAGAAAAACAAGCAAGCCTGGAAGAGAAGGGCCACAACCAATTCAGGCACAGGGAACAGGCCTTCCCATGGAGAACAGGGCTTCCTAAAGCAGCCTCCACTCTGTTCTCTATCACAGGGCTTCCTAAAGCAGCCTCCACTCTGTTCTCTATCTCATTAATCTGTTTATTTCCTGCATAGCATTTAACACAATATGCCAGTGTCACTCACTGGGATCCAAGCCCTATAAAGTATGGGTCTTGTTTTTCTCATCCATTGCAGTATCCCAGATACCTAACAAAATCTGACATATGGTGGGTGCTCAATAAATGTTTGTTAAATGAATAAATTGGGCCATAAAATCTTATGGGAAGTCCTGAGCCAATGAAGGCTCCTGCCTGGAGCAAATTCCATGCACAGCTTCCCCTGTATTCATAGCAGTGGGCTAATATTTTGCTATGTACCAGGTTGCCAAAAGTATTGGAGCTTCAGTTTCAGCGACAGACCCTCCAATGAGCATTCAGGGTTGAATATTCCAAGAGCTGACTAATTGGAAAAGACCCCGATGCTGGGAAAGATTGAAGGCAAAAGGAGAAGGGCTGGGAAAGATTGAAGGCAAAAGGAGAAGGGGTCAGCAGAAGATGAGATGATTAGATAATATCACTGATTCAATGGACATTAGTTTAAGCAAACTCTGGGAGAGAGTGAAGGACAGGGGAGCCTGGCATGCTGCATTCCATGGGGTCGAAAAGAGTTGGACATGACTTAGTGACTGAACAACAAGAATATTTTGCTTAGAAGCTGCCTTGAATGTCTGCCTGGGTTGGGTAGGGGTACCTATACCTGTCCCCTATCTCAATCAGAGCAATTCATTTTTGCCAGCTTTGCGTATTGTAATTCCAGGAAAATTTTTGTTTAGAAATTAAATAATATAATTATTTTTAAGTGTCTACAAATCACTGATCTAGACTTATACTGAAAGAAATCATGCCATTTTAATTAGATGTTTCTGCAAAGCCAAAGCAATGACACCTTTCAAGAGGATATTCCCTTTAAGATGTCACAAGCAGAGTTCTGCAAATATTCTCAACATCATCGCATGTTAAGAAAGCTTTACAAACCAACAAATTTGTTGATTCCAAAGTCAGCTTGGACCAGAGAATGTCTATCTTGTGTAATTGGTGCCTCTCTCTCTCCTCCTCTGCTTTCATCAAAGACTGTGCAAGACAGGCAAAATGCTGCCCAGATAGAAAGCAAAAGAAATTAAAGGAACAAAAGAGGTGGCAGAGGCAGCTGAGAGGAAATTTGGCTGCCTGCAGGATGGGTTAGAAGGTGGCAGTGATGACAAAGTAGGTTCAGGATGCCAGGAAGCCAGAAATCAGGCTCTGATGCTGAGAATGGAGAGAAGAGAACTGGATCCTTCCTCAAAACAAGAATGCTCCTGGTCTCCCACCATCTCCCTCTCTACCATGAACAATCTGAACCTTTCCAGAGGGATCATTCCAGCCTGCAACAGCTCAGGTCAGGTTCTGAATGATGAGGGGACGGCTAGAATGGGGTGTGGCATCTTGCACAAGTTGTTGCCGTTGTTGTTGTTCAGTCGCTCAATCGTGTCTGACTCTTCGTGACCCCAATGGGTTGCAGCATGCCAGGCTTCCCGGTCTTGCACAGGGCACACTACCAACTCACCATCTGGATGGTAATGGGTGATTCTTGACCACGCCGTTTCCTCTCTCATCCTGCCCTCCTAGTGGACAGTGGCACTTACGTGTGGGACACAATGCCCCAAGCACAAGACACAGGAAAGATTCTAAGATTGAATCCTGGGTTTGCTAAAAATTATAAAGTGGGGTTTCCCTAGTGTCTCAGTGGTAAAGAATCTGCCTGGCAATGCAGGAGACACAGGTTCAACCTCTGAGCCAGGAAGATCCCACATGCTGCAGAGAAGCCAGGACAGTGGGCTGCAACTATTGAGCTGGTGCTCTAGAGCCTGAGGGCCACAGCTACTGAAGTCCGTGCACCCTAAAGCCCATGCCCCTCAATAAAAGAAGCCCCCACAATGAGAAGCTTGCTCACCACAACTAGAAAGTAACTCCGGCTCACCACAATTAGAGAAAAGCCCATGTAGCAATGAAGACCCAGCACAGCCAAAAATAAATAAATAAATAAAATTATTTTTTAAGATTACAAAGCCGTGAACTCAGTGCTGAAAACAGAGTAGGAGCAGCCCTGCTGAGATGGCCTTCCCCCCACACATCAGAAGGCAGACTGGCGTCCAGATGGGGGCTTGTTTCTGCAAAGATCAGAACCTAGACTTCTGATGTAGAGTATCTGGCTAAATGCTGAGTTTTATCACCATATGAACATCATCCTTTGCATCCCCAATAAAGTGAAATAAGACAGTAACGGCCATCAGCAGAGAAGCATGTACCAGAGTCACACACTGGATTTCTATTGGGAAGATGCTAAGCCTGCCCTTTAAACTCTCAAAAGAGAATTTCCTGTGCAGATACTCTGAGACTTCAGAAATTTCTATGTAACCTGTGTACCATTTAATCCATTCCCCATAACCCTATGAAGCATCCATCTGCATGAGTCTTACCCACGTCAAGCCAGCCTCTACTGGGACAGCCCCAGGGGCAAAGCTGTTCATTGCCTGGCTAGGTGGTCTGTTCCAACTTTAAACAGCTCAGACTTTGAGAAGTTTCTTTCTTTCATCAGATGAAAACCTATTTCTCTGAAACCTCAGTTCTGTTCTCTGAGGTCACAGGGAGAAATGAGTTATTTCCCATCTACAGAAATATCCATCCAACATTCAAAGGCAGCCACCATGCCAAACACCCAGCCTTTCTATTCCAGGATAAACATTGCTAGCTGCCTCAACCCCTTCAGAATTGTTTAGACTTATAAATAATCCCATCCAACACTAAAAGCATCACAGGTAGGTCTAGCCAATATAGAATACAGTGAGACCATGACCTCTCAGCTTCTGGACACAGATTCAAATGCTTTCTGGCCTGTAGAGTTTCTAGAATCTGCCACTCTCCTCATATTGAAATTGGAACATTTTCTTTCCTCTAATTTTCTGGAAGCTATTCCGTTCTCTATGATTGCCAATTGCTGTCTATAATTAAACCTGCAGCCTCCGTGCTAGGATGGAATTGAATAAAAGCTGGAGACATGAATGTGCCCCAGCAAAGCTCTAGACAGTTCTTTTCCCTGCTTAATTCAAAATGCCATGCACAAGTTCATCTTTCTTCCAGATCACTCCCCACAGTGACAAATGCCCTCACCCATTTTACTGACAATAAAAGCAAGGCACAGAGTCGTAAGTGATTCCCAAGGGCCCAAGGACAGTCGGTGTAAATTTTTCATTCTATCCCAAACCGTCAAGCTCCCAGCTCTGAGCCTCATTCTTAGGAAGAGCAATTCTGGAAAGCCCCGCCCACAGGGGCAGCCACAGAGACTCCAAAGGCTGTTTGTTGTCAGCCATTGTCTCCATCTTTGACCGAGGACAGTAAAAGACCTGGGATCACCAAGGGAACTTTTGGAGGCTGCAGATAAGGACTGAGCCTGAGGGCTAGGGACTGGCTTCTGCTTTCCAAATTCTTCCATGCCTCACTGCCCCCGTACCGCTCACAAGAGCCAGGAAATTTCACTCTTCGTGACACAGGGAAAATATTCGCTTCCTCTTGGTAATAGAATCCTAAAGGCTGTCCCAGCCTGTCCCACTCCGTGTTGGCACAGAGGCAGGATGTCTGATGACAAATTCGTCCCAGTGTGGAGTCTGAATGGGGCCGAAGGTGGCAGAAACGGACACTTTCCAGTGACTTTTATGCCCCCATCAGAATGGCTGTAAAGAACACAAGACATAAAGTACCTCCCTGTATAATTTACTGGTTTATAGGTGGTTTCACCACTTTTTTTTTTAATGGTTATCCAAAGTGATCTTTATGTTTCCCTATGGCTGGGACCAAATGCTCTGAAAAAGCCAAGAGAGCTGAGGAAATAGGGAGACCCTGGAGGAGGGTGCCCCTCCCCTTCCCAGTCCGTGGCCAGGAGGCTGTGGGTGGCAGGGAGGGACAGGGGGGTGATGCTCAGGACACACAGCTCTGCCTGCTCAGAAATTTCCTGCAGGAACATCCATGGGCAGAGGCTTGATGGTGCTTCCACCTCCAACCCCCTAAAGGGGAGGTCAGGGGCTTCCCTTGGACTTGAATTTAGAGCTGAAAGGACTATACACACCCATGAGGACAGGGTACAAATAAGATGAAGGTGGCACTAGTATTATCCTGTACCACCTTGACCACATGCTAGTAAAACAGCTTCCTTTCTTTCATCTATCCCAGAACGTGTGAGCTGCTTCTTAGCACTTATGGGAAGTTGCTGTCATTTTGTTGATTTTGTGCTTCCCTGGTTATTTTTTGTGTGCGTAATTAGGGATGGAAATCATCTTAAAAACTGCCAGTACATGATTTAAATATCTAAACCACCTACAAGCATTTGCTTATTGCTATTTGTATTAATTTATTATTAAATAAAATTTAATTTATTTTTCATATCAATTAAATTGAATTAAGACAAACACACTAAATGTTCAGAAATGTATTAAATGTTAAATTGTTAAATTATATTTATACTTGACATAATTATAGGCTCACAAAAGTTGCAAAAACAGCACAGAGAGTCCCCAATGTACTCTGGCCTCAGGAGAACATCTTACACAATCAGAGTAGAAAATACCATGCAGGAAACGGACACTGTGCATTCTACAGGCAGGTGTGCTGATGTCTGTGTGTGCGTGTGCATGTCTGTGCCTGTGTGCTGGGTATCTGGCAGTAAGTGCCTGCCTGGGATCTGTGTGTGTGTGTGTGGTTCTACACAATTTCATCACATGTGTCAACTCCCATAACCACCACAGTGCAAATACAGAATAGTCCTGTCCCCCAAAGACCCCCGCCCGCAGCACTTGGTTATACTTTGTGTATCCATGTACTCCAAGCCTGAGGAGGCCACTCCCCTCCCGTCCAGCATGCATGGCCATCTTGCAGGGCACCTACCATGCTTTGAAGTCCCCACCAGGACTTCCTCTCCAGCTGTGGGCATGGAGGACTCTAAAGGTAACCCAGGGATGGAGAATCTGGTTCTCAATGTCAGATGTGGTGAGGGTGATAGAGACTGCAGGCTGTCTTCTGGAGCTGACAGTGGACTCCTCTAACCCCAGAGTGGTCCCCAGAGGCCATACACTCCACCCACTCCCCTCCCCAACCTGCTCCTCCCCCACCCTCCCACCTGCCCCTCCAGTGATACAGGACCACTGGAGGGATGATTGGGGGATGCTTTCCAGGGCCAACTTTCAGGTACAGGAGATTATGAAGGCCACCCAGTGACCCAGCCCCACAGGGGCCTCCAGGCTTTTGAAGAGGGATCGAGAAGAAGGAAGGCAGAGACTGAGGAAGCAGCAACACTGCCCACAGCTAGTACTGCTTTCCCGTGAGCCCCCACTGCCAATGTCAAGTGGTTGAGGGCCCTCCCCCGGCCCCCACTTTGCCATTAGGCAGCCCTCGGGTCCCCTCCCCCTCTCCTCCCTTTGGAGGACCTCTGGGAGTTCACACCAAAGCATCACCACTTCGACTACAGAGTGGAGGATCTCCTTGGTCTCTACGGGGCACGACAGGACCAGAGCCTGTTCTCCATGGGTCTGGGCCAGAACCCAGGGTCCTCCTGCAGGCCTAGAATGGTCTGGGTGCTTCAGTTCCTCTTGCCACCTTCTGGAACCTGCCAGGACCCCAGCTCACATTCACCTTCTCCCAGGCTCCCCAGGGCACCCACGAGCAAGGAGGCCACAGCTTCTCTCTGGGGCTTAGATGCAAAGTGGTGGCTCTCAGTTCCCCATAACCATCCATGTCCATGGCAACAGCAGCGCCCAGCCCTCCCTACCTCGGCAGTCTGTTCTCATCTCAGTTTCCAAAAGGAACAAGGCCCACTGGGCTCCCCTGAGACCACAGTAAAGGAAGCAGAGGCCTCCAGCAGAGTAGCTAGCAAGGCTCAGAAGGCTGCTGGCGGGACATCAGGTCTCAAAGGCACACAGATGGTGCCAGAAAGGAGTCTGGTCTCCCAGGTGGGAGCAGGGGAAGGGATGTGTGCAATTTTTAAATGGCTAAAGTAACACAGCAGAGGTTCTATCCGCGGGTGGAGGTGGCCATTTGGGACCTCGCCATCCCCAACCAGGTGGAACAGATCTGGGCTCTGATGGCCATTAATACATGAACCTTTCACTCCATCTGCAGGAGCTTAAACAGGGCAAGACCCACAGTGCCTAAAGCCTCACTGGATGGGAGAAGGGTACTGTACCAGTGATGTTGATTTCATGCTTGAGAGCTACTGCCTCCCTGAGAGTTATGGAAGCTAGGCCTCTAGACACAGTCATGGTCAGAGGTACCCTCATCTGCAGCCCC
Source organism: Redunca redunca (assembly GCA_006410935.1). Classification (NCBI taxonomy): domain Eukaryota; kingdom Metazoa; phylum Chordata; class Mammalia; order Artiodactyla; family Bovidae; genus Redunca; species Redunca redunca. The sequence goes on from SJYQ01031232.1 coordinate 193,835, forward strand.
CAGCTTCCTACCCCCCTTGCCAGTCATAGCACCTACAATTCCAGAAGCTTCTTGAGAGCCCAGACCATGTTTCATTTTGCTCACCACTGATCTTCATCACCAAGCCCCATGTTTGATAGAACAGAAAGCTGTAATCAACAATACTGTATGGGTGATTTAAAATATGTTAACAATGTAGATCTCATGTTGTGTTCTTACCCCATACACACACAAACATGAGGATACTTTTGGAGGTGACAAATACGGTTAGTACCTTGATGGTATCATGAGTATTTTGCACATGCCCAAACGCATCAAAATATATACACTAAGGGAACTACAGTCAATGCTTTGTAATGATCTATAAAGGAAAAGAGTTTTGAAAGTATCAGTTCAGTTCAGTCGCTCAGTTGTGTCCGACTCTTTGCGACCCCATGAATCGCAGCACGCCAGGCCTCCCTGTCCATCACCATCTCCCGGAGTTCACTCAGACTCACATCCATCGTGTCCATGATGCCATCCAGCCATCTCATCCTGGGTCGTCCCCTTCTCCTCCTTCCCCCAATCCCTCCCAGCATCAGAGTCTTTTCCAATGAATCAACTCTTCGCATGAGGTGGCCAAAGTACTGGAATTTCAGCTTCAGCATCATTCCTTCCAAAGAAATCCCAGGGCTGATCTCCTTTAGGATGGACTGGTTGGATCTCCTTGCAGTCCAAGGGACTCTCAAGAGTCTTCTCCAACACCACAGTTCAAAAGCATCAATTCTTCGGTGCTCAGCCTTCTCCACAGTCCAACTCTCACATCCATACATGACCACAGGAAAAACCATAGCCTTGACTAGACAGACCTTAGTCGGCAAGGTAATGTCTCTGCTTTTGAGTATACTATCTATGTTGGTCATAACTTTTCTTCCAAGGAGTAAGCGTCTTTTAATTTCATTTGAAAGTGTATATTATATATATATATAATATATATATATAAATCATTTATCTGTACATCTGAAACTAACACAACTTTGTGAATGAATCATGCTGTTGTTGTGTTAGTCACTCAGTTAATTGTGTCTGACTCTTTTCAACCCCATGGACTCTTTTCAACCCCAAGGACCCACTAGGCTCCTCTGTCCATGGAATTCTCAGGCAAGAATACTGGAGTGGGTAGCCATTCCCTTCTCCAGGAGATCTTCCCAACCCAGGAATCAAACCTGCATCTCCTACATTGCCAGGAGGATTCTTTATCACTAAACCAGCACTATACTTCAGTTTTTTTAAATAAAATGTATACACTAAAAATGTGCAATATTTTTGTATATTAATGGTATTTCAGTAAAGCTAAAAAAATGTTCTGAAAATGTGCTTGAATGAATGAAAGAATTAGTGAGTCAGCCAGTTAGGGAACTCATTTGCTGAATATCCATAAGCACTCGTGGATGTTTAGTGGACGTTCAGCTGATTGTTTGCATCCCCCCTACATACCGAGTAACCTTCAGATTATAACAACCAGGAACTGGCCTCTATCAGGTGGGAATCTCCAGCCTCTGCAGGGGGCAGGCACCAAGTTTCCAGAACACCCATGGTGTTTGGAGACACTGATCATTATAAAATTAAGCTGTCCTTTATGTCAAGCCACATCCAATGCGTTGAGACTCAAAGCCGCTAAAGTTCACGGGAGACATAACTGTGTCATTCGATTTGTTCACCAAAGAGCGGGTCAGGCAGAAAGGTTAGTGTCCTCTTAAAAATATTCCAGCAACATTTGTTTTTTAATTTTAATGTTGCCATTTTGCCTTTTTGGAGAAAAGGTTTCTGTTTATCAGCGATGAGTAAATGCTCCCAAAATCGGGGATTGCGGACTCTGACCTTCTCTTTATTGGTAGGTAACAAAACGAATGGGCAGATGACAGTAACGTGATTTGATGATTACAAAATTTATGAGGAGGCAGCACTCTGAGGAGGAAAGTGATGACGGCATGAGTGAGAGAGGGAGAGCAGGTGGCGGACGGGAAACCCAACAGAGATGCTTTCCCCTGGACTCTCGGATCCAGAAATGAAGATGTTTGCTCCACAACCTGTCCACTGCCTGGCACAGGGGAAGAAACTCTAAGTGTATTTTGAATCAGGACATTGGCAGGTGAACGGCTCCACTGTGGGGCCATTGTGGGAATTAAATGAGACGATCCTCAGAAAATGGTTAGTTCAGAGCCTGACACAGGGCATCACTCAGCGAAGATCACCTTCATCATCACAGTCAGCTTCCTCACCTAATGACACTGTGTATGAGAGCAGAAAGCCCTTATCAGCCTTGTCCTCACTCACCATTAACTCCTTGCTTTCAAAGTACAGGGACACATGGACACCCATGGCTGACTCATGTCAATGTATGGCAAAACCACTACAATACTGTAAAGTAATTAGCCTTCAATTAAAGCAAATAAATTTTTTTTAAAAAGGATCCAGTTGAGCTTTTAAAAAAACAAACAAACAAAGTACAGCAGAGGCCTGGCTGCAAAGTCATTGTCATGTTTGTGTATATCAGTGTTGTGGGTTGAATTGTGTCCCCAGAAAGACCTCTTTGAGTACTAACCCCTGGGGTCTGTACACATGACTTTACTTAGATGAGGGTCTTTGCAGATGTAATTGAGTTAAGATGAGGTCATACTAGCTCTTGTTGAGCCCTAATGCAGTGACTTGTCTCCTCATAAGAAGAAGGAAATTTGGACACAGGCATAGAGACGCATACAGAGGGAGGTGCCAAGTGAAGATAGAGCAGAGACTGGAGTGGTGCCTCTGCAAGCCAAGGAACACCAAGGATGCCAACAGACAACAGAAGCTAGGAGAGGAAAGTAAGGGCCCTCCCCCAGGGAGCACAGCCAGCCAACACCTTGATCTCAGACTTCTGGCCTCCACATTAGTGAGAGAATGCATTTTTGTTATTATAAGCACCCAGTTCATAGTTCCTTGTTATGACAGGCATAGAAAATGAACACAATAGGTGCCTTCAGCTAATCTGTTGGCATCTACTGTGCACCTGCAGGGCATCACGATGGAGCAGGAGAGAAAACACGATAGTCCCTTCCCCCATACCTGTGCGCTGTGTGCCATGGGCTCTGGGTACCACAAACAAGAACCAGGTCTCAGCCACAGTGGACCACACAGTGGGAACAAAAAACAAAAGCATAAATTTATTCATGTAACTCGAGATCAGTCTTCTGAGACAAACATGGGTGAGGAGAGGTGCTAGGGGAAGGACAGCCATTTTCTGATTGGATGGGACAGCTGTCACTCACTGTGTACTAGGCTCCTTTGAGCTGGGCTGTGGTCCTCAGGGCTCCTTTGGGGATGCAGCTGTCCCTGGTTTCTCTAAGAACAAAGGACAGCAGTCACCACGGCACCTTGCTGGGTTGCAGGGGTCTCAGGTAGGCTCATGCTTTGTTACATTGAAAGCCTGCCCCCATACAAGCCAAACCCCTTTCCTTAGTAGATGATCTTTCTCAAAGTTCTTTAAACTCAGGACCCTTTTGGCAAACATAAACATCTCATGGACTAGATGAGGCACAAGGTGGAATCAAGATTGTCGGGAGAAATATCAGTAACCTCAGATATGCAGATGACACCACCCTTATGGCAGAAAGTGAAGAGGAACTAAAGAGGCTCTTGATGAAAGTGAAAGAGGAGAGTGAAAAAGCCAGCTTAAAACTCAACATTCAGAAAACTAAGAACAAGGCATCCAGTCCCATCACTTCTTGGAAAATAGCTGGGGAAACAATGGAAACAGGACAGGCTTTATTTTCTTAGGCTCCAAAATCACTGCAGATGGTGATTGCAGCCATGAAATTAAAAGACGCTTGCTCCTTGGAAGAAAAGCTATGACCAACCTAGACAGCATATTAAAAAGCAGAGACATTATTTTGCCAACAAAGGTCCATCTAGTCAAAGATATGGTTTTTCCAGTAGTCATGTATGGATGTGAGAGTTGGACCATAAAGAAAGCTAGGACTGAAGAATTGATGCTTTTGAACTGTGGTGTTGGTGAAGACTCTTGAGAGTCCCTTGGACTGCAAGGAGATCAAACCAGTCAATCCTAAAGGAAATCAGTCCTGAATATTCATTAGAAGGACTGATGCTAAACCTGAAGCTCCAATATTTTGGCCACCTGGTGCAAAGAGCTGACTCGTTGGAAAAGACCCTAATGCTGGGAAAGACTGAGGGCAAGAGGAGAAGGGGACGACA